>CM060442.1:216986315-217337933 GCA_030545235.1 Helianthus tuberosus | reverse complement strand
AGATTTTGATCCTCTTAATATTTTGGGTTACAGTACATGCACTTTCGATTTTGATCCTCTTAATAGTTTATAGTTAAACTCTGATTCATTTAGAAAAGTTTTGAAGTCCAAGAAACTGGTGTATGAAAATTTCTCTACAACACAACTGTAAAAACAAATTGAAAATGAATCATTTTTTTTATGGAGAGTATACAAAGCAGCATAGCTTTACAAAGCATCAAACAATAATGAATACAGAATTTGACCATAACCAGGGTGAATAAGTTGCAACCCAAATACCACGTGTCCGTATAGAGCCCCCACCACATGTAGATAAATAGATTTTGATGCCAACAAATGGCTTGAATACAAACATCATACCTTATAAAATCCTATATACAGTTTAGGGACCAGATGCGTATAGAACATCATGCTCCCTTAGACGCTTTTGGAAATTCGCCAAACGGTTCTGCAGTTGTGAAATGGTTGCAGCCTTCTGGGCCAAAAGTGTGTTTAACTTTGCCACGTAGTCGTCTAGCTGGTTTCCCGGTTCATCTGCCTCCACCAATAGGTTCATCTCCTATAACCACACAAAAAAAGCATGAATATTAGCAAACAAACTTAACAAGTGTGATTGCTAATTAATACTATGAAATATGATATATACCACTCTAACGATATCCATGGTATCCTCGACTTGTTTCCGATGAGCATTAACAAGATCTTCCTCCTCCTGAAATTGGCATACATAATGTCATGTTATAATGCGTATATAAAAAATAAAAAAGAGTAAAATGACATTTCCGTTCCTGAGGCTTGGCCAGTTTTGCGACTTTCGTTTAAAGGTTTGTTTTTCCGCATCTGGATCCAAAAAGTTTGAAAGCTTGTCATTTTCATCTGGATCGTTAACTTTATCCATTTTTCTCCGTTAAGTCAAGGGTATTTGCGTCTTTTTTGTTAACTTAAAGGGCAATTCAGTCTTTTTCACTTTATGTACAAGTATTCAAAATACCCTTACTAAATAAAAAACAAAAATAATATAGATAAGAAGATGAAAAAACCCCTTACTTAATGAAGAAAAAATGGATGGAGTTAACGAATTGGATGAAAATGGCAAGATTTCAAACCCTTTGGATACAGACATGGAAAAACAAACCTTTGGACGAAAGTCGCAAAACGGGCCAAACCTCAGGGACGAAAATGGCATTTTACTCGATAAAAAATGTCATATAAATTTCATGCAAAATGAATACCTGTAAAAGGGCATTCAACTCATCATCAGGGTTCCAGTTTCTAGATTCAGATTTAGGCGGTTCCCTTGACTTCGTTTGACCATTGATTATCCTGTTCTTCTCTTGTGCATTTGAAAAGTTATACGCTTCAACTTTTGTGTTATTATTATTATACTTCCATGATGGCTGCTCAGGTTCATAGAACTCTTCTGTAGTATCGTAATCATCTTCATCAGCTTGTTCAGGATATGAATCAACCATGTTATCTTCATAGGATGAAACGCGCGGTAAGACAGTAGTAGACATCGACACTGCCGTTGGTTCCTTAAAACTTGAAGGTAATGCATCTTTTTTGTTCCCTTTTGATAGGCTTTTCACCCTATTAATTAATAACAGTACAACCATCGTAAATTGACAAAATATTCAAACTTCAAAGCTTCTTTCACATCTAGGCCTGTATATGAACCGAATGAACATAAATAGAGGCATGTCCGTGTTCGTTTATTTAACTTTAACCGAACACGAACACATAATCAAACACATTATTTTGTTCATGTTCGTTTATTAAGAAATAGGCATGTTCGTTTTCGTTTATGTTCGTTCGTTTAAAATTAAAACCTAAACGAACAATCAAGGACATAGATGAACATTTACATAATTTAACAAACAATAAACAACACAAATGAACATAAAGGACTAAACATAAACGAACATAAAGTAATTTTTTTATATAAATTAGCGATTAATTACAATAAATTCCATTGGAAAACCCATTTTTATTACTAGAAAGCCCATTTACTAGTTAGTTATATATAGATAAGTAGTTAAAAAGATTCTTTTATGTTTAACATTTGTATAAGTATAACTACTTATGTATTTAAATTGAAATGAACAAACATAAACAAATGTAAATAACGTATAAGTATAACTACTTATGTATTTAAATTGAAATGAACAAACATAAACAAATGTAAATAAACGAACATAAACGGACGTTCACGAACATAAATGAACGAACAAAATGTGTGTTCGTGTTCGTTCGTTTAATTAAATGAACAAAAGATTGTGTTCATGTTTGTTCGTTTATTACATAAACGAACTTCCTGCCGAACAGGTTCATGAACGTTCGGTTCGTTTACAGGCCTAAATACAAGCAATCAAACTTACCTGTCAGCATAGCGTAACGTATTAAGTGTATGCTCACAAGATCCAGCATTTGGCGAAATGCAAGAAATCATAACAGTTCGAGAATTTCCGACAAACGAATCCCGCAAAACTTCAGTTAATTTACTGCCTCTAAACGGAATATGACCCTGATCATTATCAAGAGCTCTTATGCATTCCTTCAATGCAAGCAAGCTTTTATTAATCTCAGCACCCTCCATTCTGCATTACACATTTCAAATCCCGCATTGAAAAATGTCCAATAACTTAAATCAAGTAATCAACAAAATAAAAGCATTAAAGAAAAAAGCTACCGTGTTTGCTTGTCATTGTCTGTGGTGTCTGCACCGCGTTCACTTCCGGCAAGATCTATGAAGGAGAGTTTGCCAACAACTCTCGGAGGTTTAGATGCGTTTCCATCAACGGATCGTTTGACAACAAGTTGAAGTATAGCGTGTGATCTAGAAGATTCCTCATTGGCACCGGTTGTTCCGGTACTTCTTGTTGCATTGCCTCTTTCGATTAGCTCCTTGATTGTTTCGACGTCTGAGACTTTATATTCTTGTAAGCCGACGATGCATACTTGTTTGCTACCATCTTCTCTCATGCACAGTTTTCTGAAAAGGAATCAAATCATTTCTTCTTTAAAACTCGAAGTAAGAGATTTTTCACTGGACTGGTATGTAATTTAAATTGTCATAATAAAATAGTAGTAATACAATGTGTTGTAGGAAATGGTGTTTGGAAGTCGCAATACCAGATTTTCAGTTGTTTTTGAGTGTTCGGCAAATTCTAATAATTAAAGTAATAAATATAATGACCAAAACAAACTTTTTTTTTTGAGACATTCAAGTTTAAAATATGAGAAATTAACTTTTATTCAACTGAGTTTAAAACTGATATGTGATAATGTCATATGAATAATCGTAATAAGATACTGTAATGCAATTGTTAGATAATAAGTTGTTTAGTGTTTAGCAAATGCCAAAAATCAAGGAAAGTAATAAAAAAATGACAAAAACGGACATTATTAAATATTTTTGAGACATTCAATTTTAAGATATGAAAATTTCAAGTTTTTCAACCAGAACAATATAATTCTTTATATTTAATAACAATTCTAAAAAATCATATATAATTAGGTATATTTTTAATAGTAATATTTAACAATGTAAATGTGGATACATAAGTTATATAAATATTTCTTAAATGAATGTTTAGTCAAAGCAGGTATGAAACTAATAATTGACCAATCAGATAAAATGAAATGACAAAAAAAGATATTCTCGTACAATTCTGAAGTATTTTGAAGTATTCAAGTCTAAATTATGACAACTTATCGTTTCTCAACTATAATAGTACTATATATTTTTGGTAAAACATTTGTTAACAAAAAAAAAAAGTCATCCACGTATCCCATATAATTGCAATAATAGCTGTACTTTTTAAAGTACTATCTAACAATGGAAATGTCAATAAATTATTAACATTGATCATTCTTAACTAACATACTTTGTTGCAAGGGATAGGAAAACAATTTTTGAAGAAGCAGATAACTAGAATTAGTTTATCCAAACACTAAAATTTGATTGTTACTTCTTCACAACGAAATGAAAATAGTCACATAACTTACTTTCTATCACTGAGGAGATCAAAAAGTTTCCCGCCATAGATCTCAAAGAAGCTGAAATACAACTGAAAACCTTGGCTACGGTATGTATGATTCACAAGCCTAAGGATATCCCTAGATGCTTTTAAAGGTAAGGGTTTCATTGTAAACGTCTTCCCACTTCCTGAACAATAAATAAAATATAGTTAAAAGAGTGAATTGCAAGTTTTGTCCTTTACCTTTATACCATTTTTCAGCCGGTGTCCTTTGACTTTTAAATTGACGAGTTTTGTACTTAATGTTTAAAAATTATGCACGTTACGTCCTTTGGTCCTAACCCAGTTAGATTTTACTGTTAAATCAGACTAGACAAGGGTAACTTAGTCTTTTTACTTGTATATTTAAAATTATTTAAATAAAAAAAACAAAGGTAAACTCTATTCTAATATTTATATTACATATATATATTTCACCCCTCATCCTCTCTCTCTACCCTCTCTCTCTCTCTACCCCTCTCTCTCACTCTACACTACACCACCAGGTCCACCACCGCCCCACAGCCACCACCGCCCCCCACCAACCATCACTGGTTTGCATTAAAGTCATGAAAAAGACGACGACTCTCACACCAAAACCCCCAATCCTTCATCCGCATCCAGAACCCTATTTCCCTGGTCTTTCACAAACAGATCTTGAAGGAAACATATTTAGATCCACAGGTGACGATGGTCGTAGTCGTGAAGACCGTTTATGCGTGTCATCGAGGAGGGGAGCAACGTTTGGTTTTGCAAGTATGTTAAAGATTTGGGGGTTTTAGATCCACAAGAGGAAGGGTTTTGCAAGTATCTTAAAGATTATGCTGATTTCTAATTATGATGAGAAAGATAAAACTTTTGTTTATCTAGAGGAAGGGTTGGGTGGCTCTGTTTAAGTTGTATGCTATCCATACAGGGCATGAACTTGATGCTTAGAACTTTACTGGAAATAATGCAACGGTTGGTTTTGCAGCAGGTAGCCAGGTAGAGGAATTAAAACATGAATTCTGGCTTCTTGAAGGGAAAATTAGAAAAAATGCCATAAGAGCTTTTAAGATTGGTGTCTCAAGAGTTGGTTAGCTTTTATATTTTTTGTGCAGTGTATGCATACTAGTATGATTTTCTTGAGCTCTTTTACATTCTGTAACTTGAATTGTTGCTTGTTATTATTTCTTTAGTTCGATTTTGTTTGTAGCTTAGCTTGGTTGGTAAAGTTTTAATTTTGGGGATTTTTTAACTTTGTAAATTGGGTTATGGGGGTGAAAGAATAAGTTGAATTATAGATGACGGCAGATGGGTTACGGCTGGGAGAGAGAGAGAGATGGGTGGGTTGGGTTGGAGGTGGTGGCGGTGGGGTGGATGGTGGTGGATAGTGATAGAGAGAACTTTTATTTATATTTAACTTATTTATTTATTTAAAAATCTTTTGTGCACAATAGTCCCTACATATATAAGTTATATACACAATACTCCCTAAAAAATGAAATGACAAAAATGCCCTCATGTGCTAGGCACATGATCATACTTAACAAAAAAAATTAACTGAGTTAGCGCTAAAGGACAAAACGTGCAAGATTTTGAAACAAAAAGTACAAAACTCGTCAATTTTAAAGACAAAGGACACCGCCTGCAACTGAGCATATAGATAAAGGACAAAACTTGCAATTCACTCTAGTTAAAAGTTAAAATCCTAACATTTAAAAAAATGTTATTTAGATATTTAAAGCCCGGGTACCTGTTTGTCCATATGCGAAGCATGTAGCTTTAGTACGTTGGAAAATTATCGGAACAATAGGCTCAACGGTTTCATGATAAACCTATCAAACGGTAAATGTCAGTGAATTATATTTTCAGTCTTTATGAACAACTTGCTTACCTCATCGTTAGAAACCTCCTCATTGAGCACTGCATCAAAAACAAATCCATGCTTCTCCATGTATTCAGTGAGATCAACCTGCAGGATGGATGAAGACCCTAAAATTACCAATGAGATTGATGGGAAACATGCAAATACAAGCACCGTTTGACTAATGTTGACTCGTTTGAAAACAAGAAAAAGACTATCAGAAACATCCAAAGACGTCAATTGCAGACAAATCTGAAAGCCCCAAACGTGAGCTAATAATATATAATAATGTCTGTGACTCCAAATAATATTATCAGGTGTTACTCAGCTCAACAATACAAAAAAGGTAGACAACTGTATAATGTTATTTGGCTACTTAATTAAATATGTTACTAGTGCTTTTCGAGACCTATTTCCTTTGCACGTAACTAAAACCAAGAACCTGAGCTAGAAAATGAATTCAAAACTTCGAGTATTTACATCAACAATAAAAATCATCATTTTCGCAATGGAAATTCAGCAAAACAGGTAAATATCATTTATAATTTAGGAGGATGTAGAATTACTCTACCTGGACATAAGGTGCGCATAGTTAATACAAATATAATATTAACATTCTCATCTGCGAAAAATAACTACAATCATAACATTTGTAATTTACACTTGTCCTTCCTACTTGTTTTATTGTATGGATCACTTGCTTGTTGTTTCTTCTTTAGTCTTTGGCAATAATTTATGCTTTTGGTTTCTGCATATGTGGGATATGGCAAATACATGCATATACACAAAGAGTCAACACAAACTTTTAGTAATAAAAATGCCAACCCTATACACCCTACAGGCATGTTTTGGCCGTTTGGTGTGACATTATTATAGAGCTAACCTTGAGTTTTGTCTCATGAACTGTAAGGCTATTGGAATGGGGCTCCACAGTAATAATATCTTCCTCATTCTTTGCTAACTCTTTTTTGTTTAAGGGTCTCTTGCGCACCTGAAATTTAACCCCCATTAGACACTTCAAAACAAGAGATATTGTTATATTAACTTCAAGTGATCAATAATTCAAAAAAAACTAATTTCAAAATACATAAGAGCTAAATTGTTGTACTAGGATCAACATACCACAACTTTGATCTTAGCAACATTGCTCGTCTTCTCCTTTTCTGGAGCAAAGCTTTTCAAAACATTGTTGTCTGGCATACCGCGAGCTTTATTAGCCTGTTTGTTATTCCCAAAATATGTCTCTGCATCATCAAAGCTTCTGCCACCATAAGTTCCAGTTACAGGCACCTGTTGGCATATTAATAAACAAGAAAAGTTCAGAGGGACCGGTGGACCACGTGTGTAAATTGTAAGGAGACAATGCCTCAGGTAAAAAAATTTGCCAAACGGTAACAGATACAATCAAATGCTATTAGATTCTTGACTCTTCATTCCCCAATACTTCAGAAACCGGTATCACATTTTCCAGAACTGCTAAGGATGAACAACCAGCCCAAAATTGTTTAGCAATGCCAGCATTTATAAAACTAATCCATCTAACGCATGTGTTATATGGATATCGCAAATAGGATTGTTTGGATGTGCAATTTGGAAGTGATTATTGTTTGGATGAGTAAATTTTATAATCAAACACAAAGTCAACTTAATCTCAGGAATATAGTCAAATCCATAATTATAACTACTTATCCAACAAGCCACAAACCGTACCTCAGATATAAGTTCCGTATCAAACGAATGCAGATCTAACAGGCCAGGACTGTAGCCATTAGGATCCTCACCACCACCTCCACCGCCATTCTTTTTCCGTGCTGGCGGCGTCAACGGCTCCGCAAACAAATCCGTTGCACCGCTTACCGACCTCTGCGCACCAACACTCCTACTATTATTATACATTCTCGAACCTTGACCTCCTCCTCCACCAACACCATAGTAACCAAAGTCCTGCTGCTCAATTAATCAACAACTAATCAACAACTAATTAACAAGTGATATTCATAATCCTAATCCTAACCTACTACCAGATCTGACATCCTGAACTAAACGACGAGCATAAACAATAAACGATAAACAATAAACAACAAACATTAACAGAACGAGAACTATACATACAGATGAGTTATTAGAGGATGATTGTTGCAACCATCTGCCATTAGATGACGAAGAAGTGACCTCTAAGAAGTTATCGGAGTACTGGCGCTGATGATGAGCTCCAGATGCACCGGATCGCTGCCCCTGTCTTCCTACAGCATTCATACTGATCACGTAACACTCAAAAACTCGTTATCAAACCCTAATTTTGATGAATTTGATCAAATTTTGACCTAATTGCAGAATTTGAAGCTTGATAAGAAAGAAAGAGTTTGAGTTTAAGGTGATGTGATGTGATTAAAGGAGTGATTAAAGAGGGAATTGAAGGTTTGAGATTTGAACGGTGGAGATTATTTGGATGAGAGAGAGAGAGAGAAAGTAGAGAGAGAATTTGAAATTTGAAGACAAGGGTTTGGGGGTGTTTTCTACTTTTCTTGATTTGGTCCAAGTTTTGAATTTTGAAGCTCTCCGTGACATGTGGTGGTGTGTAGGTGTTTTGTATTTAGGGAAACAGTCCTTCCACTATGTACAACATGCATCTTACTACTACTTTTGATGTTTGTTTTTAAGTTTTTTTTTTTCTTTTTCTTTGGATTTGAAGGAGACCAAATCCACTTAAAAATATATATAAGGGTTTGTTTGGTATGAGGTAATGGAAAAAATGAAAGAATAAAATGAATAAAGTAAGGGTGTAGGGAGTGGTTAAACACTTTGAGTGGCAAACCAAAAAACCGACCAATCAGAGCGCGCCATGTCAATCAGTCAAAAGTGTTTAAACTTTGGTGAAAAGTGTTGGCAATGGTTTAGACACTTGGTGAAGTGGTAAACTATTTTTTTAAAAAAAAAAAGAAAAATGTGTGATTGGTTGAGATTGGAATGGACCCCACCCACAATACCCTCCCTCTCTCTCCTTCCTCCCTCTTCCTTGAATCGGTAATGCATCACCGATTGAACACCCATTTCGTCAAACACTTCATGTGGCAAAGGGTTGGCATTGGTTTGCCAATCGGTAAAGTGGGTTTACCGAATCCCACACCGTACACCCTAATGGAATGGACGACGAAATGAAATGGATCATTCAATTCCATTGTGATGTTTGGTTACCTATATTGAATAGAATGAATCATTGGTTTGTACAGTTTGATAGACAAAAAAAAGACCAAGTAATGAAACACAATTTACTAAAAACGACAAGAATATAATTGGCTCAATTGAAGTAATAATAATAAAATATTAATGGTAAAATAATTAATAATAAAAATATTAATATAATAATATATTTTTTTCGAACGAATGAAAAAAAACACCCCTTACCAAGGAATGAAAATTGTTATATTTGGAAGGAGCTATATTCCTTGTGGAAATGCTCCATTCCATTACCGCTTATAACCAAACATGTTTTTTTTTGTTCCATCAGAATTATCTATTTCATTTCACTTTTTATTTATTCGTACCAAACGCTACCTAACTGTTATAATAATATTCGTGTTATAAAATAAGACATTTTTTAGAAGCTTTATATTCGTTTGTCATGTTTGTCATACACTGGGGTTCCAAATTAGATCTGTGAATAACCTTTAAACACCCCATCAACACGATCGGATAAGGTTCCACATCTGATATATGTGTGTACAATGGTTTTAAAGGTCAAAATATCTCAGTGAACAACTGATTGGAAATGGTGCTTCTTCACCCAAATTCGCAACACATATTGAACGGATATAGTAAAGATGGCAAGGTGTTGCAGATTTTGTTGAATTGTTTGTGGGTGTTGAACTTTTAGAGTTCGGGATTTGTTTGACTTTGAGCAGGTGAGAGAGAGAGAAGAAAAAGAGAGAGTTTAGAGAGAGAAAGAGTATTGAGAGAGAGTTTGTGTTTTAGGTTTTTATATATTTTATTTTTTTTATTTTGTAATTAAATAAGTAAAATTACAAAAGTACTCTCATGTCTCATTTAACGTTAAAAACTATCTTAGTTGTAGGTAGACGTTTCGTAACACAATCATAATCACTCTAGAAATCACACTTTCTTAAAATATGACTAAACAACATAGAATAATATGTATTTATATTTACAGTATCATTTTTAGATTTTGTTTTCGATGAACAATGAATTAAAATCATGTTAGTTAAAGAAAGAAAATAATAATAGATTATGTAAAGAGTAAACTGCCATTTTGGTCCCTGTGGTTTGGCCAGTTTTGCCATTTTAGTCCAAATCTCAAACTTATTACATCTGGGTCCCTATGGTTTGCATTTTGTTGCCATTTTAGTCCAAATTTCAAATTTGGTCAGATTCCCCACTAATGACCCTGCTATTTTGTCTTTACCCTCAGGGGCATTTTAGTCATTTTGGTCCAAAATAATGTTTGAAGATAAATGACCAGTTGATTTGCCCAGCTCATCTTCTTCCTTCAACTATCCCCCACCTCTTCCATCTCTCTTTTCAATCAACCTCCGCCACCACCACCACCGTATCCCAGCCACCACCGCCGTATCCGACCACTACAAACCCAATATCACCATTCATCAACCACCTCCCATCCATTTCAGGTAACAGACCACCGCCACTAGCACGTCATCACCACCCCTCTCCTTCTGCTAACAGACTTGAGACCACCACCACCGCCAACACGTCATTACCACACATCCCCTTCTGCCGCCGGACCTCACCGACCACCGCTGCTACTACCCAACCTCAACCACCACCACTGGAAAAAAGCCCTAACCCCTAATCCCCTTAAGTTCCCCAAAATCTTATCAACACCACTACACTACCAGATCCACAACAAACCCACAAATCTAACAACACATGGTAAACCGATTTGTGTGGAGGTGCTCACCGGATTGACTTGCAGGTTCACCAGATCCACAACAAACCCACAAATCTAACAACACATGGTAAACCGATTTGGGTGGAGGTGCTCACCGAATTGAGTTGCAGGTTCACCGGATTGTGTTGCAGGTTCACCGACGGGGGACTGATGTAAGAGAGAAAGAGGGCCGGTGGTTACAGGGGGTGCGAGAGGGTGGTGGCAGGTGGTGGTGCTTGGCGGAGAGAGAAAACAGTAGCAGCACATATGAGATGAACAAATGTAGGTCTTCTTGATGCAGACTTCAGTGGTCTGGTCATGGTGATTTGCGGTGCCCTAGGTCAGTCGATCGGTGGTGGTGAAGTGTGGTAGTATAAATGAGTGAAGTTGCTACAGATTTGTGATCGTGCGTGCTTGTTTGGTAGCTAAATTGCTGTGGATCGGATGCAAGAATAAAGACGATGGAATGTAACCAGTGTTCGTCTTCTTCTTCTTCTATAGATTCACAACAATCGAGAATGCACCAGAAAGTTTTGACGGAAATCGTTTGGTGAAGGGGGTTTTGTGTAAGATGTACGTTTCTTGATGAAAATGTGTTATAATAATTCCAAAATGACTAAAATGCCCCTGAGGGTAAAGACAAAATAGCAGGGTCATTAGTGGGGAATCTGACCAAATTTGAAATTTGGACTAAAATGGCAACAAAATGCAAACCACAGGGACCCAGATGTAATAAGTTTGAGATTTGGACTAAAATGGCAAAACTGGCCAAACCACAGGGACCAAAATGGCAGTTTACTCTTATGTAAAAGAAAAAAATTAAGTACGAGCAAAAAGATTGAATCCACAAAATTGTAAAAGTAGCAGGGTAAAATTTGAATTAAGTAAATATGGTACGTTCAAACAAAATAAACACAAGGGTAAATTACATTTTTCGTCTTTTATGTTTGTAGCGGGTTGTAGTGGATGTCCATTAACTTCAATAACTACGGTCACAATCCTTTATTTGTAAAACTTATTACACCTTACGTCCTTTAACACTAACCAAGTTAAAATTTTAAGTTAAGCTTGATCATATGAGGGTAGATTGGTAATTTTACTTATTTGTTAAATAAATTAATATATACACACATATAACTTTATCTCTCTCAGCTCTCTCTATCCAACTAACCTGCAACACCACTACTAAATCCAGTCGGCAACCACCACCGTATCTCGACCACCACCGCCAACCGTATCCCCGCTGCCACCATCGTATCCACGCCGCCACCATAAACACCACCACTATAGACCGAAAAACAATTGCAAAAAATTCACACAATAGACAAACCTAATCATCAAATTTCAAAATTTTCACACAACAACTGTAACAACCCTCGGTAAAACCAACATCCTTATAAATATTTCCGACACCTTATTATGTCTTAAAATGTCCCAATATGTCTTATATTACACCCCGTATGTGAAAACCGAGCCCGAAATAGATTATAACATTTAAAATAAATTAAAAATAAGAAAAATAGAGTTGAGGCGGGCCGCGTAGACCAACCCCAACATCTTACGCGGGCGGTATCAAGACTGGAATTGACTCCGCTGATTTCTTAAGTTAATACGGGTCGCGTAAGAGTCTTTGTTAGTTAACGCGGGCCGCGAGAGATCAATGATGCGGAGACACCCTGAGCTGACACGTGTCGACATCGTGGCAGACCTATACGCTGACCAGGACAAGCTAGTGAGTTGACCAGGGTTGACGCGGGGCGCGTAAACCTGGTCTGTGCTTTACGCGGGCCGCGTGGAAGTCGGGTTTTGCAACTATAAATAGAACGCATCAGTTTTCGTTTTCCGTCGCTCATTCTCAATTCTCAATCTCGAATTTCTGAAGTTATAAAACATAATAGTTGGGTATTATACCCCTAATTAGCGAGGTTCTGCTCCATTGTAAGTATTATAACCCCAGTTTCGTAATAGTTACGCTGCCCGATTGATTTAGGGTTCCGTAACAACTCTCGTGGTTCTGCCCGACGTAGTTGTTGGAATGCCGTCTCGGGGAGGGTATCATTAATAATTTCAAAGGGTTATGATACTAACCAATGTACATTTGTATAAATTATAGATTATATCCAGGAAACCCTTACGGAAAGCCTAAGATAGCAATGTGAGTAATCCTTCTTTTTGTGTAAACCTTTTTGTGAGTTTATCCTCTTTTTGTTAACGTTTTTGGTAATGTTTTACCAAACCTTAAATGTTTTACTATGAAATTTAGCAGTGATTGAGTCTTTGTAGTTCTTCAATTACTGCCGGTATGTTGGGGTTTTGTATATAAAATTTACTACACTGTGAGTAGTAAGTCGGGATGACAATACGTTACCATTGGACAATGAGTTAGCCAATGGGTAATATGACCCACAAGTCAGGGTTGACAGTACTAATGGAGTAATTGTGTAGACATAAACAATGTGATCGCTCTCAATACTGTTCACTGTGACTTTTTATTTAAACTTGATTAAACTGGGATTCACTCACCAGTATTTCCGACTGACAAATGTTTTTAAAACACGTTTCAGGTAACCCAATGTGATAGCCAATTAGTAAAAAGCCAGCTGGAGAGCACTGAAGGCTTGGGAAAAATGTGGCTATAAAAGTTACCAAATAAACGATGTTTTAAAATTCAATAAAATAGGGTTTATCCCTATAAATGTATTGTACTAAGAAACTTGGGTTTTACCCATGTGATTATTAATATTAAATGAGGTGGTTTTACTCTGATAAACATTTCCTAACTACGGTCCTGATGTAAATTCCGCTGCAAGATTAAATAACCCTGATACCACCAAAACTCTGTGATCGCGTCCGCCCGTTCCCGGGGATCAGGGATCGGGGGTTGCGACAACAACAATCATTAAACTTTCAAAACCAAAAAAAAATCAACCTAAAAGAAAGCAAAAAAAAAAAAAAAAACAAAAAACAAATTTCAAAACTTTAATCTATCAAACTCAACCACAGATCTAATCTCAATAACCCAACTTCGAAATTCCCAAAAACTTAACTTCAAATCAAACAATACCATTAACCAGATCAAGAATTGTGGTTGACGTGTTTGACTTGCGATCGTGAACAATGCCAGAAAAAACATGATGTTCTGATGTAGAATAGGATGCAGGTGGAGATGAAGATAGGTTGTGTGGGTTCATGTTTATGTCATCCATTGTTGACTGGTTTGGACTAAATTGAAATCTTGGGTTCTTGATTTTAACGATTGGGTGGAACACGAAGTTGAGTGTGGTGGCAGGCGGTGGTGGGATTGGTTAGGGAAGAAAGGGTGGGTTTAGAGGGTGTTTGGTGGCAGGTGGGTACGGCTCAAATATGATTACAAAACTCACTTTTAGGTTTTTGCTTTTTTTTATTAAACTATTTTTAATTAAATCAGTAAAAGACTAAACTACTCTTATGTGTTATGACTTAACTCAAAATTTTAATTGGGTTAGTTGTAAAGGACTGTAATGAGTTTTTCAAATAAAGTATTGTGACTCTAATTATTAAAATTAAAGGTTATCCGTTGCAACCCGCTACAAACATAAAGGACGAAAAATGTAATTTACCCTGATCACAAACAAATGGAGCAAGGTAAAAGTTGAATTAAGTAAATGTGGTACGTCTAAACGAAAAAAAATCACAAACAAGCTATACAACCAAAGGAAAAAAACCGTACAAGAGGGCGAACGTGCTAGTTAAAAGACAAGTCTTATAAAAGCGATAGTTAAAATGTCGTATCGCATAAAAGTGTACAACCAAAGGGAAAATACAGAAATCTTTCTATACTAATAAATGAAAAAAAAATTTGACACATGTCAATCTCTGATGTCTTTTTTTATTTTTCAATTTTTTTCTTATTAAAAATAATTTAACTAAATATAATTTAGATAAGGATAATAACTTTTTTTTTTATTAAATTTTGAATTAATAATCTCCTTATCTTATTTTTTCAAATTCCTTTTCCTTTAAAACAATAGTTTAATTAAATATAAGTTAGATAATGATAATAATTTTTTTATCAAATTTTGAATTAATAATAATATGTAATTTGTATTTTTTTTCTTCTCCGTAGGAGATAGAAAAAGTTTTCTTTTTCTTTGTAGAATCGAGCAAACATATAAATTTTTATTCTCATTTAAATTATACTTGGTTAAATAATTTGATAGAATACAAAAATAAGAAAATAATTAGATTTAGTTAAATAATTAGATTTATCTATTATTTCTTTTATTTTTTCAATTATTAATAATCATATAATAGTTCATTCGTTCTACCACGTGTAACACATATATTTCTAACCTATTAATAAATTAATAAAATTTTAACATTTTTAATAAGTAAATAGTATATCGAATTTATCATTTAAATATATATCTTGTTGACTGTATATAACTCTTGCAATACATGAGATATTTTAAACATATAACTATATTGCTTATTATACGTGCAATTTTCAATCAAAGCGTTAATATACTCGATTATAATGATTGTTTAAATGATTTTTTTTGAGTAAATTGCCATTTTCGTCCCTGAGGTTTGGGCACGTTTGCCATTTTCGTCCAAAATGACACTTTTCTACCATTTTGCCCCCCCACGTTTGGCCACTTTTGCCATTTTCATCCAAATTCCTAACTAGGTTAGAAAGTTCAGTTTAATAAGGATTTTTTTTAATTTATAATGTTTTTGAATAAAAGGTAGATTTATTTTTAATTTATAATGTAACTGAAAACTCAAAATCAGAACATAACATCATCATCATCATCATCTGCAAGAAGCTCTCATCCACCATCACCGACACCACCATTCCCCACCACCTCCACCTCCGCCACCAATCCCCACCACAACACCACCTCTACCTCCACAACCGGCTTCATCTTTCTCTCTCTCGGAAACCACAACCATCGTCATCAGTCATCTTCATCGTCATCAGTCATCTTCATCGGAATCCACAACCATCTTCGTCGGAACCCACAACCAGTTCCATCTCAGATTCAGTTTCTAATCTGTCTATTTTTACCAGATTCAGGTTCGATTCCGGTTCATCTTCATCTCAAGTTCCGATCCGCTTCATAAGAACATGGTCGTGATGGTGGAACGAAACGGAGAAGATGCAGCTGACGACGGCGATGGAACCGTGACGTTTTTTGGTGATGGCGGAGAAGGACGACGGCGTCTCTCTCTCTCTTATCTCTCTCTAAACCCTTTATTGAAGATCTTGAAATCGCATCAGATCTACAAACAATAGTCGAAGATTATGAAGATTATGATGGTTGAAATGGATTTGCAGATTATGAAGATGATGATGATGTAGTTTGCTCTTAGTGTTTTGAAAGGAATTAAATAGTTTGGTAGAGATCTTGAATTTGGCGTCTCGGAATTTGCAGATGATAATGTTCATAGGATTCTTATATTGAATTATTATTTTGAATATTTTGTGATAGATGATGATGTTCATGTGAAGATTGATTTGTTCTTGATGATGTTCAGAGATGATGATGTTCATGTGTAAATTGTTTTTTTGTTTTATAACTTACCCCCTCCCTTATAATTGAGAATTTCAAAAACAACTCTATCAGACGACATAATGTAACTAGGTTAGGAATTTGGATGAAAAAGGCAAAAATGGCCAAACGTGGGGGGCAAAATGGTAGAAAAGTGTCATTTTGGACGAAAATGGCAAACGTGCCCAAACCTCAGGGACGAAAATGGCAATTTACTATTTTTTTTTTTTTTAAAAAAAAAAAAAATACGCCATAAACAATAACTTCATTTGCCCACATGGTATGCGGTCCACGTCTATCTGCCCCGGATCTGAGGGTGCTTTTCCAATATCATTGAATACTGTTTTTCGCCGCTCAATAATTTGTTCTTTTCATAAGAAAAATTATGTGTTTATTTTAAAAATGCCAAGAAAAATGTATTTTTATCACTATGTGATTTTTGAATTATTTACATTCTTAGTACCTATGTTTTCTTTGCATCATTGGTACCAACTTTACAAATCGTTTCACCGCTAGTACCCCACAGGTAGGGATGAGTACGGTACCCGTTCGATATTGAAATACAGGAAAATTGGTATCGATACAGGTACTGAATATACCGGTTCGGTACCGGTATTTACCGGTGTTTTATTCGTAAATACAGGTACCGGTATCGAAAAACAGAGAAAATGGAAACCGGTAATGATTTTATCCAGATGTTTTTTTTTTTTGAACGAACAACAAAATCAATCACGAGCACTTTCGGGGAACCCACTGGATCAAACGGAGTACTCCGAGAGTAACCCGGGTCCACCACCAATTTCGGGGAAAACCCGAAAACCTACCCGCCCATAGGCACGATGGTGAAATTGCCGATAAAACTCGTTTGGCTTAAGGATCGAACCCAGATTTCCCTAGGTCTCCTATCATTGCCCACCAATGTCACACTCTGCACCAAGTGAGAGTTGAACTTGCATCTATGAATAAATATGCAAGTCTTTCACCACTTGATCTAGAGATCATTGGCAATTCCACATGTATAAAAGTTGGTTACAATGGTGTAAATTCCAATAAATAGATATGAAAATGACAAAATAAGTAGGGGTGTAAACGAGCCGAGTCGAGCCCGAGTCCGACTAGGCTTGAGCTCGGCTCGTTATGTTTATATGAAGCTCGAGCTCGAGCTCGGCTCGGTTCGGCCTACTTCTCTAAGCTCGAGCTCGGCTCGCGAGTAAAACCTAAAGCTCGAGCTCGGCTCGAGCTATTTTGAGAACAACCTCAAATGAGCTAAAAGCTCGACTCGAGCTCGTTTCAATAGCGATTAAGTGAGCCAAAGCTCGGCTCGAGCTCGGCTCACCAATGTTATCATCATTATTATATTATATATATAAAAAAAACTAAAATTTTGTTTAGGCTCGTTTGGGCTCGCGAGCCTAAACGAGCTTTGTATTTAAGGCTCGAGCTCGGGCTCGATAACTAAACGAGCTCTATTTCATGCTCGAGCTCGGGCTCGGGCTCGTTAAGGCTCGACTCGTTCGAGCTTTTAACCGAGCCGATCACGAGTAGCTCTCGAGCCTCTAGGCTTGTTTACACCCCTAAAAATAAGTAAGCCATATTTTTTTTAATTCTAATTTTTTAAAGGTTCCATATTCTCTCTTGAATCTCGATAATCAGTTTAATTGATATTTCACAGTGTAGTCACTTTAAGTCTATCGTCTATTTATAATTCATGACTATATTATAAGTAAAATCCATTTATTAAGTGACTAACATCAATAAGGATGTCATATTTTTTTATTAAGTAAAACAGAGAAAATATAATTATAGATAATTTATTGACCCTTGTGTTATATGCGACCTAAATAAAAGTTGTAAACTTATAGTTAAATTTTTATAATAACTAGAATTAAGCACCCCCGCGTTACGGCGAGGGCCTAAAACTGTGCCAAATAATATCAATGTCACACCGCTGGTAGCGACCACCAACATTGAAGTTGCGGTGTGTTAATGTGAAGAAATAAGACTGAAACATATAACATATAAAAAATAACTATGTCGATTTAGAACACACGCGTTGCAACAAACTTGTTAAATGGAAAAAATAGACGTAAAACGTTGAACTACACACGCACGTTGCGCCGTATTAACTCGCAAAATAACATAGAAAAGAATAACTAAGTCAATGTAGGATCTGCCCGTTGTGGCGAACTAACCAAGGGGAAAATAGACACGTTGCGACATTCCTATCAAATGTGGAAAAATAGACCAAAAACGTTGAACCACACACGCATGTTACGACATATTAACTCGCAAAATTTACAACGAAACGTAAAAACTTGAGAATTTAAAAAATATGGGGGACTAAAGTTGTAAATATTTTTTTTTGATTAAATTACAGAAGATGAAAAGTTTTGGGTTAAAAGTAAACAAATTAAAAGTGTTAAAATACCAAAGATGAAAACTTTTGAGTTAAAAGTAAAAAATCACAAATATTTTTGAAAACCCACCATAGTTAGGGTACAACAACACAATGCAAATTTTTTTTGCTAATTTATATTATCGAAATATGTATAATTAATTATAAATTAAGTTTAGAGTTGAATCTTGTTACAATGAACAAAAGATATTATATACTAAAAGAACTATTCATGGAGAATAGTTCTAGAGTTTTACTAGTCAACATAATAACAAGTACTTGAGAAGAGAAGAAAGGAAAAAATAACGTTAGAAGTAGCTATTATTTAGACTATGTTCATGTTTGAATCAGCTTATTTTACCCATTTATAAGGGGACAGGGGGTGGGAACTTTTTGTGCGTGATAGATGGGGGTTCAACGAGTGATGGATAGCAACATACGACCGTCACCATCAAATTCAACGAGTGATGGAATTTTTCTGTGATGTATTTCACGCGTTATGGCTTGTGAGTGATAATTGGATGTAAGGGGTGTGAGGGTTTATTGTTGGGTGTTGTGAGTGATGACCATTGCCACTAAAAAAGGTTGCGAGTGATGGAAAAATGGTTGATGACATGGCAGAACTTGATTGGATGTTGTGAGTGATGAAATTTTTGCAAGTGATAACCACCCCCCCCCCCCCCCCCCTAACTTATTGACTACTTGGAAAAAGAGTTTTTGTGAAATGGTGTTTGAGTAATAAGGTGAAAATGAGTTTTTTAGGCATTAAAAAGGATAAATGAAAAAGTCACTTGGTTGTAACTTTTCAAAAAAGGAGATAAGGAGATTAAAAAGTCAATAGGGAAAAATGGAAAAACTCATTCAAACATGCCCTCAATATGCTAATATTAGGTACATCACTACAATCATTTATAATAAGGGGCGGAGCTAGTGTATTAGGAGGGGTACCCCGTTTTCGTATCATTTTCGTAGTGTAATTTTCCCCGAGTTTTATATAAAGGAATGAAAGATATCCTTGATTCCAAAAAAATAAATGAAAAAAGTTGGATGCCCGTAAATTTTTGGGCTAGGTCCAACACTATATATAATTACATGGGAAGTAATCGCCATCCACAAATACAAACACACACCACGAATAGAACAAAAAATTGCAATTACAAACATATCAAGAAATACAATGAATCGTACGTAAATGAAAAAAAATGTAGCTTAAACATATTATATTTATTTAAAAAAAAACTCACATAAAAGCGAATTATGAAAAGAGAAGTCATAA
Organism: Helianthus tuberosus; assembly: GCA_030545235.1. Classification (NCBI taxonomy): domain Eukaryota; kingdom Viridiplantae; phylum Streptophyta; class Magnoliopsida; order Asterales; family Asteraceae; genus Helianthus; species Helianthus tuberosus. The sequence goes on along the minus strand of CM060442.1, from coordinate 217,317,960 downwards.
TTTAAAACATCAAGATCAATCAACATCATACAAAAAAACTCTTATGCTAAATTTTAAGTTTAGCTAGGTTTAACCCCCGCCGCCTTGCGGCGGGGCTTACAAATTGTTCGGCTAACAAATTATGAACAATACGGTTTCACATAAAGTATAACCCAATTGTTTGTTACATTCCACCTAGTATGATCAAGGTTGAATGGTTTTGTCGTCCTAATCTATTCTGAAATGTCTTTTTCCCACTTTTCAACTCTCTAACCACTTCCGTAGCTTCTCATAAAAGATACCAACATAACAACAATCATCAAATTCAAAAAAAAAAATATCAAGTTCAATAATCTTCACATTATCTTAATGGAAACATACTTAGGTGCTGTTTGTTTTTTAAGAGGTAAAATGTCTGCAGTCTGCGGACCACATCTGCAGACATCTGTAGCAGAAGAGGTGGACCAAATGTCTACAGTCTGCAAGAAGAAGAATGTTTGTTTTTTAACTTCTGCAGGCTTCCAAAATAAACTGGTGGTTGTGTACGGACGGTGGTGGTGGGTGGTGGTGGACGGTGATGGTGGTCGACGGTGGTGGTGGGTGGTGGATGGTGGACGGTGGTGGGCGTTGGAGGACAGTGGTTGGTGGTGGACGTTGATGGGTGGTGGACGGTGGTGGTGGTGGACGATGGTGGTGGTGGAGATGGACGGTGGTGGGTGGTGGACGGTGGTGGTGATGAACGGTGGACGGTGGTGGGTGGTGGACGTTGATGGATGGTGGCCGGTGGTAGTGGTGGTGATGGTGATGGACGGTGGTGGGTGGTGGTGGTCATGAATGGTGGTTGATGGTGGTGGTGATGGACGGTGGTGGATGGTGGTGGTGGTGATGGACGGTGGTTGGTGGTGGTGGTGGTGGTGGTGATGGACGGTGGTGGGTGGTGGATGGTGGTGTTGGGTGGTGGACGGTGGTGGATGGTGGTGGTGGTGGTGGTGATGGACGGTGGTGGTAGGTGGTGGTGGGTGGTGGTCGGTGGTGTTTAACCCTCTGCAGACCTTAGAAGATCTTAGAAGTGGTTGGACCAAGTCTGCACCAAGAAGACCTCGCGCAGACCTTTTTTAATGAATCGTCTTCGGAAAAACAAACAGTCTGCGCGTGACAATGTATGCGCGTGGTCTGCGCCGCGTAGACAGAAGAGCCTGCGCAGAGGTTTTATGAAAAAACAAACGGCACCTTAGTATACCACTAAATCAACACCCGATGCCTAGATTAAACTATTAGAGGGGAAACAAAATCTTATGCAAGACGAAACATATCAAATTATAATAGGCAATGATCCCAACACTAATTTTAGTTTTCCCAACTTCTTTCACTATTCTAATACTCCTGTATGCAACACCAATGAATGTTTCGAATAAGAAAAAGAATGACAAAAACGCCAACAAAACATGAATATCCCATAAGAAAAATCAAACATTTGCATTTTAAAAACTTGTAATATAAACAAAACAGAAATGTAAACCTGGAAAAAGTTTGAAATATATTGTTATGTTACCAGTCTATAGAATTATTACAAACCACATATATGAACGAAAAAAGAGATCATAAATTCAGATTACTTGCAATTGATAAGCAGATAATATGAAGAAAGAAGCAAAGAAAAGCCTTCCTATGAACAAAGTGAACACCATTTGGTCTCGATCAAACCTTAGAGACTTGATAATTATCTTGAGGGGAGACTACTCAGATCTCTTGCTTTCAATGTTCTTCCAGATCTTTTAATCAGATTCGTCGCCGCAACCAGCACCGGTTCAAGCTTATGGGAGGCCTAAATCGAATAACAAATTTAGGACCTTTTTTTGGGAAAAAATGTAAATTCTGAAATCAAATAACAATACTTACCACATTGATACATCAACTACATATATTTAAAACAATATAGATAAGAAAACATATCTCACTGTAAATATTAACGAAAAACTTGACATAACTATTCTCACCTCAACCATAGTCCATGAAAGTTGACAAATAACATTATCCCCTTGTTGAAGTAAAATGACTATCTCACGGTTATTCACAACATGCATCTCAATCCCATGTAATACCTGTAGATGAAAATGGACCTTTTTATATAATGAAGATACGTCGCGCCCATTCAGATTCTCAAGGTTAGAGCAAGCAACTCTTGGAAACCTTAGATATATAATATTTTATTTTTAAAAAATGGGGCCCTTCTAGATTTGGGTCCCAAAGTTCTAGCTTCAAAATAATTGGTCTAGGACCAGCCATGCACGTCTTTGCTACAAGAGGTAAAAGCCGCCTTTTACAGAGAAGACCCGTCTTATAGAGAGTAGCTTATTGAATAGACAAAATATAAACTATTATTAAATAGAATTTAAGCTAATCTATGGCTCTTACAAAAACAAATTAAATATAAGCATGTCAGCAACTTGTAGTACCTTTGTCGTGTTCATTGAACTCGCTGCAATGGTCACACGACCAAATGTCAAGGGAGCCATAAGAGCTGTAAATCTATGAAATCAAGTGTACTGATGTATGACAAAATATTAGAGAAAGTAAAATAGGAGATAATGATATATGAGCCATGAAACTTATAGTTAAAAAATATTGAGTGGATCTTTTATTGAACTCAAATATTTCCCTTCTAGTGAAGCATCAGCAACATAATTCAACGAATTCAACAAATTATGTCTAGGAATCTGTAGTTTGCAAAACCTGAATGTTGATTACGGTTATAATTAGTATCAAAAGTGTTTTATACAATGATTATTCATTTCAATTCTTACATGATAAGGCTGTTATAAACACCGTCCAAACCAATTTTATGACCACAATTGGCTATACGAACTTAGTAAGGGTGTTAATATTCACACACCCCTTTCCAGTGTTGTAAAAATTGAGACTAGTCGGCTATTAATCGCTAATCGGCCAGTAACTGAGTAATTTTTCGTTAATCGGTCCATTAATCGTTAGTCGGCTCTAGTTGGACCTAATCGGCTCTAGTCGGACCTAGTTGGCTGGCCAAAAATCAGCTATTCAGGACAAATTCCGGCCAAAACCTATAAATTCCGGCCAAAAACCTGTAAATTCCGGCCGGTTTCTGTCACACCCTGACTTTTGCGGAAGCGTATGATGTGTGACTTGTTCAATATCATTGCATTCAATCATAATAAACAACTATATGATCAAAACGATGTTCATCCATTCATTAAGTTTAAATTATTACAAACGCCAGTCATTTAAGTTTCAAACAACACAACCTTTGACTAAGTTACAAACCAACTAAAGTGGATGACATCTAACTAGTAAATTTACTTCTAGAAACAACACCCGCGCCCAAGATTCCAACTTGTTCCTGAAATACATGTAATTTTGAAAACATCAACAAAAGTTGAGCGAGTTCATGCGTTTTGTATGTATACTGATAAGCTTGTAAATGTTTGAGAGACTCCTTTGAAAACAGGTATGAAAAGCATCTATGAACAGATCGAATTAATGTTTTGCAAGGACATTAATGTATGTGAAGGCATAGGGAGCACTCAATATGAGTAGGCTTATACCCTCATCGATTTCCCTCGACTGTGTCGAATTTCCCTTCGACTGTGTCAATTTACCTTGACTGTGTCAATTTTACCCTTGACCGTTGACGATTTACCTCGACTGGGACACCAAAGCACTCAAGTGGTCACATAAGGACCATGAGTGGGGCTCGGCCGTACCCGTTAGATCTAACCTTCGTCCATATTTCTTATGAGAGTTAATGGCATTTCAATTTCAATCTATGCTCACATGATCTATAATTCGTTTAATAGCCAAATGATACCATTTAAACATATGCAACATGTATTCCACCCCCGAGAGTTATAAATCCGAAAACAGTTAAGAAAAAGGGGGACATGAACTCACAGTTTTGCGTTCTTCAATCCGACGTAACTCAAGCTGCTACAAGTGTGCACGACTACCTACAACGTACTACGGTCTATTAAACGAGCGGGTCGTGCCTTGACTTAGTATTAATTAGTGTCTTTGAGTTACGTTTCTTTGTGTCCTGAATATTATTCCAAGTTATATAATTATTTGTTAAAATAATAAACATTTTAACTTAAATTATATTTATGAATTTTGGAATAAATAATACATTTTAACTTGTCAAGTTTATGTATTTGTACTTGTATAACTCCCCAAGGATGGGTGTATTTGTATTCGTATTCTTATCCTTCTATATTTTTGCCAAGTATCGATGGCGTATTTCGGTGTGTATTTATACGTACAAGAATACGTATTTTTATTGTGTTTATTAAGTATCTCATACTTAATTTTTGTATTAACCTTTCCGGAATAATATTTCTAATAAAAATACATCAATATATATTTCCAAAATATATATTTTAATAAATATTACATAGAAAAATTATTTAGAATTTTTCCTTGGCAAAAATATTTATACTTTTCATATAAGTCTTCAAGAATAATATATTTTCAAGTCTAACTTAGAAAATATATATAAATCTATTTTTCACCCAAAAATAATATATCCAAAGTTTATTTAAGAAAATATATATTTTCTCCCAAAAATGATATATCTTCTAATAATTCCAAGAAAATATATGTATTTTTACTTACCAAAAATAATATATTTTCTCCCTTTTCAAAAATATGATCTATTTTGTAATACTTGTAAAAATTCACATTTTTGTTCTCTTGGTGTCCAAAATATTATTTACCAAAAATATACTTGTGAATAAGTTTTCCGGAATATTTTTGTGAGTTATATTCCTTTGTTCGGTTCCACCAATAAATTGGGTATTCTTTGTATATTTATTCCTTGGAATTTTGGTAACATTTTGGATTGTAAATTTTTGGTATTTTGATAAGTTATATTATTTCAAGTCCTAAAATAATATAAATAATACACATAATATACAAATAATCACACACATGGTGACTTCTAAATATATATTTTCCGAAATACATATTTAGTCACTTTTATTTATAAAACCAACCTCCAATATTTATAATTTTGTAACAAAATTTATGGCAAACTTTATGTGAAAATCCATGGTTTAAAATACACTTGTAAATATTTGTTTAGAAATATTTTTTTAAGTGTTTAGTTTTTGGAAAAATTTTGCCATAGTTTCCCCTAAAAATGGAGGTTTCCATACCTTGAAGGCATATTATTTTCTTTTGTAAATCAACACAATCAATCAATAATAAACAATAAATAATCTACACTTACCAATTTTGCCAAAAACAAGCATAAATTACCACTTCATGAACTTGAAAATTTATAAAAACTAGTGGGAGACCCGCGCGTTGCAGCGGAGTCGAAAGTACGAGGGCGTGAACATATCATAAACTTACCCGCAACACTTACTATCTGCTATGCCCGTAAGGTAGATTACCATATTGGTATATTTCTAAAATAATAAAACCTACAAAAAACAAAAGATTTGTCATTCAAACAAATACACTACATTTAAAACATGATGTACAAGTTAACACGGTTACACCAAGGGATATAGCAAAGTTTGGAAAAACTTGGTGGGACTTTGAGGAAAGGTGCTTGTTAATCGCCCGGGGTTACCGTGTTGACCATAGGCAGCCATTACTGTATAGTACGCCTGTATCATTTTGGTTAAAGGTTAAAAAGTATAATATTTTTTGAAGTGAAAAAGGTTAGAAAGTATAATATTTTATATAAAACTTTGAGTATGTTGTTTTGGCATGCTTTATTATTATCCATGTCTCAATATAAATTTAATTGGAAACCGTGTTTGTTAACTATTTTTTAAAAGTTGAACACGCAATTTGTTTAATTTTTTTCTGGTGACATTTTAGTATAAGATTGATCGAAAACAATAAGATCCAACACAATAAAAACGAACACCAAACGGACACCAACGTTGTTCGGTCGGTATCTGTCTGGTTTGCTTCATTACTTCTACGGTACCACCAATTGTTACATTTGACGAACGCACATGATTTAAAATATAAGGGTGTGATTAAGGTTATATTAAATAAATACCGAACTGGTACCGGCGTTCGGTCGGTATTTGTCTGGTTCATTTCGTTACATGTACGGTACCGATAATTGATATAGTTAACAAAAGTAAAATTTAAGTTAGGGAGAATGAAGCATCATGCGCTATTAAATAGTTTCAAACAGAACTGAAGCATCCATTACATATTAATGCTGGATCTAAAAGACTATACTTTGCATAGTAAACTGATACAGCCAAATGATTCCAACTACACTTTGCTTACAGCAAAGGTTAAAGAAACCAAATGAAAAGAAAACCAATTGAAACTTCAAGGATTTTAATAACAAACACTCACTTTAGAAAGAGACTCCTAGAGAAACAAACAAGTACAATCTGGACTTCATCACATGATTGGTAAACCAGATTGGCATCCAAATTAATAAAGCATCACATGATTGGTAAGCCAGATGGTGAATGAATCATACACCTTCCCATCTCTGCTCTTCTTGTACTAAAACAAGAGTGATGAATGGTTAAATGTAGTCATTTTCAGAAACCCGTGATCAAGATCCTTATATAAGCTCCAAGTAGTATTAATGTCACTAAATTTCGACAAGTCGGCCCCCGCCCCACCCACCACAACATGGATTGTCCCGTTCACTGTGCCAGAATAGTGAGATTTCTCAGAGTTCACACATTGTTCCTATGCCAAAAACTTAAAATTTCGTTAGCAGGGTTTTGGTGGGTCCCGTGACTTTTTGAGTAACGGGTACTCACGATTAAAATGCAAAATGAAAAGTATTGTACCTCATAAACCGGGCAAGATCATTCATAGTTATGGACATGACCGTAAAATGCAATGTCCACTTTGTATTTCTGCCATAGCTTCTGCAAACTCTCTCTTCCTTCGGGCTCTTCAAATGAGCCCGCTAATGCATAATAATAATCTGACGAGTTACCGAGCACACGGTGAGCAGCATATATTAGCCACGGTGAATTGGTTTTTCCTGTCTGCTGGTGCAAGACATTTCTCGATAAACGTGTGCTGTTCACTGCCTTCTCTCCAATCATGCTCGGTGTTCGCTACGCAGAAAAGAAACATTCCATAATCATCTGAATACCTACAACAAGAAAAAAAAAAAATCATCAATTCAATTAATAAAAAACGATCCAAATTATCAAATATTTGGTTTTTGTTACCAGGATGCAGCTCTATTTTCAGCAGCTCTAAATAAAAACACACCAGGTAAGCTACACCAATTTCCAATAAAGTCCCAAATGGACTGTGCAAAGACACACGGCAAGTGTTCCGCAGTGTCGTCATCCAGCCCGCATGCTTTACATCTGATCAAGTCTAGTTGCACGTTCTTTCTAGATAACTCCACCATCGTCGGTAACCGGTGCATTGACAGCCTCCACGTCGTGAACGTTACCTTCATCGGCAGCCAATTGTTCCAGGAAAAAGCCTCCCCATCGCTCGAATATCGGCCATATTGAAGCTGATTTCTGATACTTTGAACCGTAAACTTCCCATCAGCCTCTAACCTCGACTCCCACCTGTCCACGCCTGATCCGGAGCTGAACCGCATCAGACCGACGTGAGCTCCTCTAACTGATCCATTTCATCGACTGAGCTAGGACTTCTAATCCACTGGTACCTGATGCCTTCAAGACCTTCATTAACCGTTACCCGTTCAGCAAGAGGAACATTTTTTACCTGTTCCAAAACAAACAAGTCTGGGAACCTATTGCATAAAGATTGGTCTCCTAGCCACCTATCCATCCAAAGAGAGACTTGCAGTCCGCTTCCAGGTATGCTTCTGAAAACGGACTCCAAACGATAGTGCCGGGTCCTTACCAGGTGTTCAATGCTATAAACGATCTTGAGGGCGGAATTTTTCACTTCTGAGGTGTTCAGCATACCTGCAGAAAAGCAAAAAACTTATTGGTGAAACTTAATACAAAACACATAATGAAAGTTTGGTGGTTCTTATTAGACCTGGCAAACGGGTCGGGTCCTGGGTCAAAAACGGGTCGGGTCCTAAGTCAAAACGGGTTTCGGGTGAAAACGGGTTCGGGTCAAAACGGGTTTGGTTGTTTTTGTCAAATCACATGAGAAGCATAAGTTGAGAATCTAAGCAAAAACATAAAAACGCATTTCGATCAGGTGTCAGCACGTTATGAACTTAAAAGTAAAAAAAATGGATTTTCAGATAAAATAAGTGCAAAGTATGTATTTTTTAATACATATAACCATATCTGCATCCTATTATCCCACTTGATCTATTTAGAATATAGTGGGATGCCCGCACGTTGCGGCGGGTATGTGAGTCTATCAACCTCTTGTCATTGAATTCTTTATCGTTACGAGCTAGCCACAGATGCCACAATGAGGCTAGTATCACCATGTGAACGACTTTTCTCCACCGTTGAGAACCTACTTGAGCCTGCCCAAATTTAAGAATATCCGTATTCGACTCAGCATCGTGAACGACCAGGATCTTCATCCATCTAAACACGTTCCACCACAGGCATTTGGCCCAAAGACAATTAACGAAAATGTGGTTTAAGGATTCCTCCTGCAAGCCGCATCTACTGCAGCGCATATTCTGAATTTGCAGCCCTCTTTTGATTCGCAGCAAATCCTTTTTAAACAAACCTTTTTAAATAATTGAATGTTAAATGATGGGTGGGTCGGATGGGGATAATCGATGTCATGATGGGTGGTTATATTAAATGAAACCATCTTATAAGAGATATGAATAACCAAATTTAGGAAAACCAAAAAAAAAAAAAACTCACTGATATCACGGATATCACCAGAACCCTATCATCGTTGTACAGCACAATCCTATTTCGCAAAAATATATAAAAAGCCCGATGTTGGTTAGACATATACCTTTATGAATAGCGAAACAAATGACTGAAACGTAGTTACTCGATCTCCTAGTTTCTGTTATCAGACCTGAAAAACAGATATCCAAACACCCTAGTATTGAAGAAGTGATAGCGGGACTTGAAAAGATGCAAATTTCTAGAGAGCCCTTTTGCATCATATTTAATAACCCAAAAAATCATATTTTAAAACATGGTATTCATAAACTGATAAACCCGAATGCAGGATTTGAGTAGATCATACCTTGGTTATAATGAATGCAGTCACAAGCACCCATCCATTTCTGCATCTGTGTCTCAAATCCTCTAACCTATAATAAAAAACCGCAAACCACACTTATATTTTTTGATTTAAAATCAAGATTTAAAGGTGGCAATCATAAACCAACAATCGTATTTCCAATCATAAACCAAATTACATCATCAATTAGAACACAAAAATCGAATTTACAATAACAGTTGACCCTCGATGAAGTCAGAATCTAGAAACGGAAACCGTACCAGTAGTGGATTATGAATCTTGAAAAGGTCTGTATCAGAATCAGGTAAAAAAAATTAAAACTAAATCACACAATCTGAATCAAAAACCTAATTTATCTGATCATCAAACAGCATCTACACTCAAAACACAAACAGATCGTACCTCGGGAACTGCAAAACCAAAACGATTGGCTTCATTCTAGCCGCCACCGTTGTTGATCATGAAACACACGATGCTTCATCTGCAACCTGGAGACTCCCACCATTATTCGCATTCAATCTGCCGTTCTATCTTCACGTCTCAATTGCTATATAATCGGATTAGGGTTCATGGGTGAAATCCCTAGCCTGCCCCTGGAGCGTCTTAAAAGTCGGATGAACTTCCTCTTCTACCAGCTTGCAGTTGCTTGTACATGCTTCTTAAAAATGTGTACCCCTGGTCAAATTACATTTTTGTACGTCACTTTTCCTTTTTAATATATTATAGATGTGTAGTAACTTACTAGAGTATTTAGTAAGTCTTGTTACCCTTTAAAGTGTGGTTGATTATTTAAAAACATCATTTTTAAAGAAGTTAGTTCTTCACAACTTATAATCACATTTTCTAAAAATGTTTCTTCATGGATTTTTCTTGTCACATATGTGCTTCTACACTTTATTAACCACCAAAAATGAGGGTTATTTATTTAAGAACCAAGATTAAGTAAACTTTGTATTTTTAACTTGATTTCTTGAAAAATCATTCTTGAAATCTTAGATTTACAAGACTTACAACTTACTTTAATCATCATTTTACAAGAAAACATTATATTCTTTCAAGTCCGTGTCTTTCATGAGGATGATCTATTAATCTCTAGCATTTTCATCCTCTCATCTTGCTAGATTATGTTTTTAATCATGATCTAGCAAGATCATATGATGATCTACATCATTTACATAAGTAAACAACAATCAACAAGTATAACAACATATAAACAACATGGTTTCTTCATGATTTAAGCTTATGTACATGCTTCATTCTCTTGATTCTTAGTGTTCTTCAAGATTAACATTATGTATCATTCTTTAACCACTTAAATAGGATGTAAAATGAAGTGATTAGTGTTCTTACCACTAGCTCAAGGCTAGGGATGATCAAGAGAAGAAAAGAAGAGGATAAAAGCAAATGGAGAAGGTCCTTCGATCTCCAAGGCCTCCAAGCTTCCTAACTTAGCTTCTTACACATCTAGATCTTCTTAGAATACTTGTATGTTGAATGAAAATGGAGGTGTAAGTGTGTGGTGTGTGTGCCGTGAACAAGAAGGAGAGAAAGGAGAAGATGGAGCTTGTTGGAAAGTTATAATGAAAGATGAGAATGGTCCTTAGGTTTTATAGAAAATTCTCCCAACATACCAATAACTCTTGGTTTTTATGTTTCTAAAGTAGTGAACATATCCAATTAAATAATGCAAGAAAATCCCAAGTGGGACCCTCATGGTAACCGACCTCAAGTGGGGGGGGGGGGTACTAGTTGGGTTGTAATGATAAGTTAAGTATTTTGGTTGGATTCCAAGCGTATCGGTTAGTGTTATATGTGTTTAGTGTTTATAGGATGTTTTAAGATGTTCGGTGGCCATAACTAGCTTGGAAATGATAAAACAATGCTTCTAGTGAAAATTTGGTGTTTCGGGTAGTGTCCGGTTGTTCGGTTCGTTACTCTTCGTTAAAGTGCTAAATTACGCAGTTTAGTGTGCTTTATGTTGTGTTTTGTGACAGTTTTGATTTCCTACACTTAGGAAAGTATTCTGGACCATTATATCACAATTCTGCATTATAATTAGATGTTAAAAGCTAAATTTTTGCTGAATTTGTTTATTTTCTGCAGAATTTTGCAGTTTTAGTGTGTTTCTGGCACTTTCCGGTACCTATGTCATCACTAGGAAGGCAGTTTTATGATTCTTACTTTCCAACACACTATACTAGTGTAATACTTGGTTTCTGGCTCATTCTGTGTCTCAATACAATGTTTGTCTATGTACTGAACTTCGTCAGCATTTTCCTGATTTGTTTGATAACTGTGCCAACTCTGCTTTGTGCATTAATAGAACTATATTGTGTTGCATTGTAGTAATGATAAAAGTCTTGCAACATGAAATGCCATTGTATGTATATAACAGTAATCAGAAATTCATTCGTCTTGTAAACTAGATCATGCACAGTTATTAAGGCACATATTTCTGTTTAATTATTGTACGGAATGCATGGAAAAGTGTCAGTTGTCACATTCTCCCCCCGTTAAAAGAATTTCGTCCCGAAATTCAAGCTTTGCCATCGGTCACAGGGGAGTTGCGAATCAAATGTAGTCACTTAGGCTTAATTTGGTCTTCATGTTCCCAAGTAAACTCTGGGCCATGATATGAATTCCAACGAATTCTAACAAATCGATTACGACTTCTCCGTGTTTTGTGGACTTCCGGTCTGCAACCTTAACAGGTTCTTTAATAAATTGGAGTTTGTCGTTGACGTGAATTCTGCTTGCAGAAATAACAACTGTTTCTTCCCTTAAAGACTAGACACGTGAAACGTGTCGTGATCACTAGTAAGTTCTTTTGGAAGTTCCAGGTTATGAGCAATGGTCCCGATCATTTCCATGATCTCGAAGGGTCTAATATACCGTGGGTCCAACCTCCCACGCTTTCCAAATCATGCCACGCCTTCCCAAGGTGAGACTTTCAATAATATCATCTCTCCAACTCAAATTTCCAACGTTTTCCGCCGCTTATCGGTGCAGCCTTACTGTATACCATGCGTTGACTTGATACGCCCACTTATCTGAACAATCTTGCCTATAATTTCCTGAACCAACTCGGGTCAGTAAATCGTTTATCTCTGGTCTCCGCCTAACACAAAGGGGACTGAAACTTACGTTCCTATAAAATTTTGTGCGAGACGGCCTAAACGGCGGTGTGATAACTATTATTGTAGGAAAACTCCACTAAGGGCTAGTGAGTGATCCATCTTTTCATCAAAGTTTATCACACAAGCACATAGCAGGTCTACCAAAGTTGTATCTTTTGTTTGCTCTGGCCGTCCCTCTGAGGGTGAAATGTAGTACTAAGGTCCAATCGCTACCTAAACGCCTTTTGAAACGTCTGCCATACCCTTGGCACAAAACGACCATCTTGGTCGGACAAGATAGAATCAGGCACTCCATGACGTGCCACAACCTTTCTAGGCTAAATCTCTGCTAATTCCCTTGTGCTGTCTTCCTCACTGTTTGGTAGGAAATGTGCAGGCTTGGTGAGTTGATCAATACTCACCCAAATCTTATCGTGACCTTTTTGGGTTCTTAGTAGCTTTGTAATCAAAATTCTTTAAGGTTCGTTCCCTCTTCCACATGGGGACCTCAGGCTGTTGCCACAGCCCTGATGGTTTCTGGTATTCTGTCTTAACTTCGGCACAAGTAAGACAGTTACCCACATAGGTAGCTATATCAGCTTCCATCTTGGCCACTCATACTAATCCTTCAAGTCTTGGTACCTCTTGTCGGATCCTAGGATGGATCGAGTACCTTGACCTATGAGCCTTGCCCCAAAATAAGCATTCGTAATTTGTCGCGAAACGGAACCCAAAGTCGTTCCAGGAAGTGTGTGGTTCCGTCTTCCTTAGGCAATACTGCACTTATATCCCATACAAAATGTCAGCTTGAAGGTTCTCTGGTTTGAGCATCTCATGCTCAGCTTCACGAATCCGAGTGATGAGTTTTGTCTGTATGATCATTTCTAAGGCTCGCGCCCTTAGAGGCTTTGTGCGATCCTTGCGGCTCAAGGCGTCTGCTACAACACTTGCCTTGTCTAGGTGACACTTAATCTCTCAGTCATATTCATTCAGTAGCTCATTCCATCTAGTTATCTCATGTTTAAGTCCTTCTGATTAACGGTGTGCTGCAAACCCTTGTGATTAGTAAAGATCGTGCAGCGTTTGCCCATACAAGTAATGGCGTCAAATCTGCGACGCGCAATTACTGCACCTAGTTCAAGGTCTCTTCTCATGATCCCTTAATCAACGTGACGCGTACGCGATGACTTGGTCTCATTGCATCAACACGCAACCGAGACTTTGTCGAGAAGCGTCACAAGAACCGCAACTCTATTGGTACTGTCAGGTGAAGGCAAGATAGGTATCGTCTGGTTTAGGGTTGTTAGTGGTTGTGTAATCCTTGAAAGGTTTTCTAGGGGTAATCTGATACAACCTACAATCCCCAAAATTCTTAGTTGTGTCTTAGGGACTCCTTAGTTCTTGATTGTAGGATTGACATGAATTTCATTCTCATCCATCAAGTATCCTAAGAATCTTACTTCGCGAATCCAAAGTTCGTACTTCGACATCCTGGCACATAATTGCTCTTTCTCTAAGAGTCCCATGATAAAGTGCAGATGTTGCTCATGACCTTCCTTGGTCTTTAAGCTTATGAGAATGCAGTCAGTAAATATAATCATGATCTTATCCAGGTACGGCTTACACACCTGATTCATGAGGTCCATGAATACTGCCGGTGCATGTGTTAAGCCAAACGGTCACGACAAGGAACTCGTAATGCTCAAAGCGAGTCCTAAAAGTCGTTTTAGGGATACTTCCTTCTTGTATTTGCAGTTGAGGACATCCTGACCTCAAGTCGATCTTTGAGTAGTAACTAGAACCTTGTAATTGGTTGAACAAGTCATCAATCCTTGGCAAAGGATACCGATCCTTGATATCCAATCCTCTGAAGTTGATGCAAAATGGAAACTGCCAACTTTCTTCTCGTGTCCTTAATTCCATCTTGTAATAGTAGCTGAGACCCCGTAGTTGGTCGACAAGTGATCAATTCTCGGTAAGGGGTACCGATTCTTGATGGTTAGTCATCTTCCTCCATGTAACCTATGCGTAATACTTTTCCACATTAGTTCTTCTGTGTTCCTCTCAGATTAGGCTGTGTACGCGTGTAAAAAATGTCGTCCTACTTTCTTACGATTAACACTGGGGCTTCCCAGGGTAAGAAGCTCAGCCTGGTAGATTTCCTCTGCCTAGCAGATCCTGCAGTTGCATCGGAGGCTCCGGTATCTCGGACGGAGCTAGTCGGTAAGGCGTCATCTGTCACTGGTGCCGCTCCTGGCACTGGGTTTATCCTAAACTACTCTTATCACTGTGGAGGTAACCCAGGCAAGTCTTCGGGAAAGGCTTCTAAAAATTCCTCCACAACAGGGATGTCTTCTGGCTTTGGCTTCTTGGTCTCTTTATCGACAACATGAGCAGGGAAGGCTATGCAGCCTATTCGGAGGCGCTCCTGTGTCTCTTCGACCAATGTGAGTTGTCGCAAATCCACTGCCTTATGGGGCCAAGTGCCCTCGCATCTAATGCAAGAAGTGTAACACCCCGTGTTTCGGAAGTCAAAGTCAAGATTGAAGTCAAAGAAAGAAAAGATTGCTAATTGCGATCTGTCACTCCTTGCTCAACTCCTGTTTTGACTTTTTTGACTCGTAGTAACTTATTTAATTATTCGCATTAGTTGTATTATGTGGAGTATCTATTAATAATCGAGATTTAATCGCATATTTATCGCATGTTTAACCGACTTATCGCTTATCGTTATCGCAATCGCAACTCGAATCACGTGTTTTGGATATTGTTTACGTGTGTGTGTTATTTATGTGTTATTTGTGCATGTTATGTTTATGAAGTGTTAATCGCAATCGAACTCGCAATCTATCGCATCGCAATCAAATCGAAAACGCAAGTTAATTATAGTGATTTTATGTTAGATATAGTAGTTAGGATTAATGGGTAATTCTATCGCATCGCTCACTCGAATCGCCTCGCAACGCTCAACACGCGAATCGAAACAACAAAACTCATCGCGCCGGACTCATAGCTCGAGTGGCCAACCGATCGGATTGCCATCCGATCGAGTTGCCACCCAATCGGGCTGCCACCCGATCGACTAGCCACTTTCCATTTTGGGAAACTCTATAAATACCCACCTCTGTCACATCATTTATGACACTTTCCTTTTTGGGCTCCCTTGTTCGACCAGCTCGCTCCAGCACTCATTTCTTCAGATTTCTCTCGATTCTTGTAAGTTTCCAACCTAAATCTTGTACTTCTATGATCTACACACACTTCTACATCATTCTCTCTTTCAAATCTCAACTTTTAACCGTGAAATCAGTGGATTTGAGGTATTCTAGGGTGATGCCATCATGGTGTTCTTATGAACTTCATGTTTTGGCCTCATTCCACCAAGAACAACTTAGATCTGGATGATATCCACATGAATGAACAAAGATCTTGCATAGATCTGAACATATTCATAGTGAAAATGATTGAAAGATGGTTTTTCTAACTTTCTTTCAACTCTTTTACACTCAATGCACTCAAACCCGATGGAATCGGACCTCGTTCTGGTCTTCTACTCATTCATAGTGATGTATCAGTTCCATATCTGAATTCTATCCGAGAGATAGTTGATTTCGGGTTTGAACCTGAACAACCGCCTCGAACCGTGAACTGAACGGACTAGGGTGATTCCTGCTCGGTCGGCTCACTTGTGTTGAGACAAGGTTCCTGTTGTTTAAATAAGCTATCATAACGTCTCGTTCAAATTACAAAACTTCAAACAAAACCAGGTGTCAAGACGATCTGGCCATCAGGATAGGTTGCCGTCCGATCAGATTGTCCTCCGATCGGATTGCCATCCGATCGGGTTGCACTTGGTCCCACACTTAAACTTTTTATTCAAACTAATCAAGGATCTGAACGTTGAACGGAATGTCGTCCGATCGGATTGCCATCCGATCGAACGACCGTCCGAGCGTGTGACGTTTGGGACTTTGGTACTTAAACAATTTTCAACATGTTCAATGCACGAGATTGCCACCCGGTCGAATTGCTATCCGATCGAGTGACTGTCCTGCTGTGAACTTGTTCTCAATTGAGAAGCCTCGCCAATCAGACCGCCGCCCGATCGAACGACCGACCTGAAGGGTAGAGATACTTCTCTATTTATAAAATGCTACAACGAAAACTTCAAAGGACAAGCCATTATACAAAAACACATCCATCCCAAATGAGTGTCAATCCGACCGAATGGCCAACCGATCGAATGGCCATCCGTTCGGATTGCTATCCGGCCGGATGACCACTCGTCACCTTACTTCACATCATCGATTTTTGCAACGTTTATCGCTTACACTCTTATTTTGATCAGGCTAATCTCACTCTAAGCGCTCCCTTCAATCCATCACTTCAATCACTGTGAGTATACTCGAACCCTTTTTGCTTTACACACTTTTGGGTGTTACATACGTTACTTATTCTAAATCACATCAAGCACACTACACAATACTTTAACGCTAACCGCTACTGCATGTATACGTGACTCGATGAATGTTTGTTTCTTATGTTTATACATAGATTGCTGTCTACCTGCCTTAGCAACGACAGTACTATAGTTTGGACTCAGCACCTGTTCATTTAGGGGTTGTTAAGGACAACTAATCACATGGTTCATAGTGGTGAATATGTATTACGAACTGCCTTGGGCAGTCAACCCGCAGTCATTGGCATCGATAGGATCATGTCGATAACTAACATGCCTCACATCACACGTTGTACGTGTTGGTTATGCGTAATCGATTTCGAACTCTATATGCTATTATCAAACTTGTATGCTCACCTTCACATTATGTGTATTGACTGTTACTTTAACGTATGTGGCAGGTGCATAAGATGCTAGGACGCCTTGTTTGTTGTGTGATGAAATCGAGGCTAGGAAAGAGTCCTAGAAACAAATAAATAAATTGTCTATTTTGAAATCTGAGTTGTCGGATCAGAACTTGTTTGTGAGACAATTATCTGTAATAACTGTTTTATTAGATATGTTATGGTATGGGACACGACGTTTTAAATATCTGGTAATTAATAGCTGTTATGGATACTCATGGACAATCTGTTTTGCTCAGTGTCGTGCCCCGATGATTCCGCCATCGGTTGGGGTGTGACAGATTGGTATAAGAGCCATAACTATAGGGAATTAGGCATGACTCGACCTAGTCCGGGTCGATGTCTTAGAAATGACCTTGTCTATAGTTAAGTACCAACAGACCGACTTGTGCAAACCCTGTAGGGGTTTTGTGCAAGCTTACCTGCTATTTCTCGCTATTCACGCTTACACTACACTATCACCGCACTATGATTTTCGAAAAATGGACGAGTGATTGGGTCGAGATTAGGTGTGAAGATCGCAAACTCTCGACTAAATCGCTTGTTCGACTTGCATTTTTATCTATAAACAGGAGAATTTGCGTTGAATTAGGAGTGAAATCCATACTTTGACGCAAAATTTCTCTCTCTATTTTATCAAAACAGGAACGCAGTTGTTAAGACATGGGTGAAACCCGAACCTTGATGACTTGTTCCGTACTCCATTTTGCTTTAACAAGGCTCTCACCAAAGTCTCGAAGGATTCCAATGACTTGAAGTCACCCTGGAACCGGAAGGATGCGTGTCATTCGCCCAAAAATCGAGGCGAGATCACATTCCAGAAAGCCGAAGTGTGCACTAAAAGCCGTTGTGAATAGTCGAATCACCTTGGCTGTTTAGATGTGCCTTAACTAAAGCCGCAGACAATCCATTCTCGATTTTTATGTGTTTGGATTCTGAGCTCGCAACTGCCGACTCTGATATTTGTCGATTTTACGTGGATTTTATGTGCTTTATGTAATTTTATTTGTTTATGTGTTTCGATTTTTGTGAATTATTCGCTTTTCGCTCTTCGCTTTGATCGACACACATGAACCGCACTACACACCTACCTCAAAACGCTGACAAATCGCTGATACTTGTGGATGATCACATGCTATGTTATACGCTATACTATACTACTCGCTATGTACTCGCTAATCGCAAACGTTATTCTCGAAAGCTCGCGAACTTTGAATGATAGGTTTCTGTATTCTGACTGCCTCTTGTGCTTCTGTGCTTTACATGCTGATGTGCTTCTGTGCCCTACATGAATATGTGCTTTACGTGATTATGTGCTAAGGTGTTTATATGCCTGTATGTTTAGATGTTACATGATTGTGTTCCTGAGCTTTATGGTAAATTGCTAGCCTATACTAGGAATAATCGAAATTGTGTTGAGTCCTGTGACGATGTCTGTTGCAGACAATGTCGTTATCTAGATCTCCCGCTACCCAAGCCGCACGCCGAAAATAGGCTGATAAACGACTCGCCGCTATGATCACTAAGCAAATGGCGAAGGTTGTTCCTCAAATCGTCAGTGAACTGCACGAGAATGTGAGCAAATCTTCTGAAGAGTCCAGGACTGAAGCCCCTAAAGCTGCTTTTAGCTTCAAACAGTTCAAAGCTTGCGGACCGAAAGAATTTAATGGCGAAGATGGCCCTACGGTCTTATTTCAATGGTTTGATTCGATCGAGGTCACCCTGCGCCAAAGTGGTTGTCCTGATGATCTCCGCACTCTTAACGCAACCGACGTCTTTCAATCCCGAGCTTTAGATTGGTGGACGGCCGAGAGAAACAAATGCGAAAATGATGCAGCTTACGGTTTGACGTGGGGTGAGTTGAAGAACGTCGTGTTGGAAGAGTTCTGCCCTCCCCATGAGCGCCAAAAGTTGGAGGATGAATTCTAGCACATCAAACAGAAGGAGGGTGACAATGCTGCTTTAACTGCTCGCTTCAAGCAGCTTAGCATAATCTGTCCTGATCAAGTCAAGACGCCCGAAATCGCCATTAAGAAGTATATCCGTGCTCTTCCGGATTGCGTGGCTGATTTCGTTCAAGCAGCAAAGACGACGATAATCGAGGAAACTTACCTGCTTGTCGCTCCTTTAACTGCTCGCTTCAAGCAGCTTAGCATAATCACTCCTTGCTCAACTCATGTTTTGACTTCTTTGACTCGTAGTAACTTATTTAATTATTCGAATTAGTTATATTATGTGGAGTATCTATTAATAATCGAGATTTAATCGCATATTTATCGCATGTTTAACCGACTTATCGCTTATCGCAATCGCAACTCGAATCACGTGTTTTTATATTGTTTACGTGTATTAGCTATTTATGTGTTATTTGTGCATGTTATGTTTATGAAGTGTTAATCGCAATCGAACTTGCAATCTATCGCATCGCAATCGAATCGAAAACGCAAGTTAATTATAGTGATTGTATGTTAGATATAGTAGTTGGGATTAATGGGTAATACTATCGCATCACTCACTCGAATCACCTCGCAACGCTCAACACGCGAATCGAAACAACAAAACTCATCACGCCGGACTCATAGCTTGAGTGGCCAACCGATCGGATTGCCATCCGATCGAGTTACCACCCAATCGGGCTGCCACCCGATCGGACTACCACCCGATCGACCAGTCACTTTCCATTTTTGGAAACTCTATAAATACCCACCTCTGTCACATCATTTATGACACTTTCCTTTTTGGGCTCCCTTGTTCGACCAGCTCGCTCCAGCACTCATTTCTTCAGATTTCTCTCGATTCTTGTAAGTTTCCAACCTAAATCTTGTACTTCTATGATCTACACAAACTTCTACATCATTCTGTCTTTCACATCTCAACTTTTAACCGTGAAATCAGTTGATTTGAGGTGTTCTAGGGTGATGTCATCATGGTGTTCTTATGAACTTCATGTTTTGGCCTCATTCCACCAAGAACAACTTAGCTCTGGATGATTTCCACATGAATGAACATCTGAACATATTCATAGTGAAAAGGATTGAAAGATGTTTTTTCTAACTTTCTTTCAACTCTTTTACACTCAATGCACTCAAACCCGATGGAATTGGACCTCGTTTTGATCTTCTACTCATTCATAGTGATGTATCAGTTCCAGATCTGAATTCTATCCGAGAGATAGTTGATTTCGGGTTTGAACCTGAACAACCGCCTCAAACCGTGAACTGAACGAACTAGGGTGATTCCTGCTCGGTCGGCTCACTTGTGTTGAGACAAGGTTCCTGTTGTTCAAACAAGCTATCATAACGACTCGTTCAAATTACAAAACTTCAAACAAAACCAGGTGTCAAGACGATCTGGCCATCGGGACGGGTTGCCATCCGATCGGATTGCCCTCCGATTGGATTGCCATCCGATCGACCGGCCATCCGATCGGGTTGCACTTGGTCCCACTCTTAAACTTTTTATTCAAACTAATCAAGGATCTGAACGTTGAACGGAATGCCGTCCGATCGGATTGCCACCCGATCGAACGACCGTCCGAGCGTGTGACGTTTGGGACTTTGGTACTTAAACAATTTTCAACATGTTCAATGCACGAGATTGCCACCCGATCGAATTGCTATCCGATCGAGTGACTGTCCTGCTGTGAACTTGTTCTCAATTGAGAAGCCTCGCCAATCAGATCACCGCCCGATCAAACTACCATTCGATCGACCGATGTAACACCCCATGTTTCGGAAGTCAAAGTCAAATTCAAGATTGAAGTCAAAGGAAGAAAAGATTTCTAATTGCGATCTGTCACTCCTTGCTCAACTCCTGTTTTGACTTCTTTGACTTATTTAATTATTTCGCATTAGTTGTATTATGTGGAGTAACTATTAATAATCGAGATTTAATCGCATATTTATCGCATGTTTAACCGACTTATCGCTTATCGCTATCGCAAATCGAATCACGTGTTTTGGATATTGTTTACGTATGTGTGCTATTTAGGTGTTATTTGTGCATGTTATGTTTATGTTGAAGTGTTAATCGCAATGGCAATCGAACTCGCAATCTATCGCATCGCATTTGAATCGAAAACGCAAGTTAATTATAGTGAATGTATGTTAGATATAGTAGTTGGGATTAATGGGTAATACAATCGCATCGCTCACTCGAATCGCCTCACAACGCTCAACACGTGAATCGAAACAACAAAACTCATCGCGCCGGACTCACAGCTCGAGTGGCCAACCGATCGGATTGCCATCCGATCGAGTTGCCACCCGATCGGGCTGCCACCCGATCGGACTACCACTCGATCGACCAGCCACTTTCCATTTTGGGAAACTCTATAAATACCCACCTCTGTCACATCATTTATGACACTTTCCTTTTTGGGCTCTCTTGTTCGACCAACTCGCTTCAGCACGCATTTCCTCCGATTTCTCTCGATTCTTGTAAGTTTCCAACCTAAATCTTTTACTTCTATGATCTACACACACTTCTACATCATTCTCCCTTTCAAATCTCAACTTTTAACCGTGAAATCAGTGGATTTGAGGTGTTCTAGGGTGATGTCATCATGGTGTTCTTATGAACTTCATGTTTTGGCCTCATTCCACCAAGAACAACTTAGATCTGGATGATTTCCACATGAATGAACAAAGATCTTGCATAGATCTGAACATATTCATAGTGAAAAGGATTGAAAGATGGTTTTTCTGACTTTCTTTCAACTCTTTTACACTCAATGCACTCAAACCCGATGGAATCGGTCCTCGTTCTGATCTTCTACTCATTCTTAGTGATGTATCAGTTCCAGATCTGAATTCTATCCGAGAGATAGTTGATTTCGGGTTTGAACCTGAATCACCTCGAACCGTGAACTGAACGGACTAGGGTGATTTCTGTTCGGTTGGCTCACTTGTGTTGAGACAAGGTTCCAGTTGTTTAAACAAGCTATCATAACGTCTCGTTCAAATTACAAAATGTCAAACAGGATCAGGTGACAAGACGATCAGGTCGTCGGGACGGATTGCCGTCCGATCGGATTACCTTCCGATCGGATTGCCATCCGATCGACCGGCCATCCGATCAGGTTGCACTTGGTCCCACACTTAAACTTTTTAATCAGACTAAATCAAGGATCTAAACGTTGAATGGAATGTCGTCCGATCGGATTGCTATCCGATCGAACGACCGTCCGAGCGTGTGACGCTTGGGACTTTGGTACTTAAACAATTTTCAACATGTTCAATGCACAAGATTGCCACCCGATCGAATTGCTATCCGATCGAGTGATTGTCCTGCTGTGAACTTGTTCTCAACTGAGAAGCCTCGCCAATCGGATCGCCGTCCAATCGAACAACCGTTCGACCGACTGACCTGAAGGGTAGAGATGCTTCTCTATTTTCAAAATGCTACAACGAAAACTTCAAAGTACAAACCATCATACACAAACACGTCCATCCCAAATGAGTGTCCATCCGATCGAATGGCCATCCGTTCGGATTGCCATCCGGCCAGATGACCACTCGTCACCTTGCTAGACATCATCGTTTTACGCACCACTCATCGCTTACGCTCTCATTCTGATCAGGCTAATCTCACTCTAAGTGCTCCCTTCAATCCATCACTTCAATCGCTGTGAGTATACTCGAACCCTTTTTGCTTTACACATTTTTGGGTGTTACATACGTTACTTATTCTAAATCACATCAAACACACAACGCAATACTTTAACGCTAACCGCTACTGCATGTATACGTGACTCGATGAACGCTTGTTTGTTATGTTTACACATAGATTGCTGTCTACCTGCCTTAGCAACGATAGTACTATAGTTTGGACTCAGCACCTGTTCACTCAGGGGTTGTTAAGGACAACTAATCACATGGTTCACAGTGGTGAATATGTATTACGAACTGCCTTGGGCAGTCAACCCGCAGTCATTGGTATCGATAGGATCATGTCGATAACTAACATGCCTCACATCACACGTTGTACGTGCTGGTTATGTGTAATCGATTTCGAACTCTATATGCTATTATCAAACTTGTATGCTCACCTTTACACTATGTGTATTGACTGTTACTTTAACGTATGTGGCAGGTGCATAAGATGCTAGGACGCCTTGTTTGCTGTGTGATGAAATCGAGGCTAGGAAAGAGTCCTAGAAACAAATAAATTGTCTATTTTGAAATCTGAGTTATCGGATCAGAACTTGTTTGTGAGACAATTATCTGTAATAACTGTTTTATTTAGATATGTTATGGTATGGGACATGACGTTTTAAATATCTGGTAATTAATAGCTGTTATGGATACTCATGGACAATCTGTTTCGCTCAGTGCCGCGCCCCGATGATTCCCCCATCGGTTGGGGTGTGACAGATTGGTATCAGAGCCATAACTATAGGGAATTAGGCAAGACTCGACCTAGTCCGGGTCGATGTCTTAGAAATGACCTAGTCTATAGTTAAGTACCAACAGACCGACGTGTGCATACCTTGTAGGGGTTTTGTGCAAGCTTACCTGCTATTTCTCGCTATTCTCGCTTACACTACACTATCACCGCACTATGATTTTCGAAAAATGGACGAGTTATTGGGTCGAGATTAGGTGTGAAGACCGCAAACTCTCGACTAAATCTCTTGTTTGACTTGCATTTTTATCTATAAACAGGAGAATTTGCGTTGAATTAGGAGTGAAATCCATACTTTGACGCAAAATTTCTCTCTTTATTTAATCAAAACAGGAACGAAGTTTTTAAGACAGGGGTGAAACCCAAACCTTGATTACTCGTTCCGTACTCCATTTTGCTTTAACAAGGCTCTCACCAAAGTCTCGACGGATTCCAACGACTTGAAGTCACCCTGGAACCGGAAGGATGCGTGTCATTCGCCCAAAAATCGAGGCGAGAACACAGTCCAGAAGGCCGTAGTGTGCACTAAAAGCCGTTGTGAATAGTCGAATCACCTTGGCTGTTTAGATGTGCCTTAACTAAAGCCACAGACAATCCATTCTCGATTTTTATGTGTTTCGATTCTGAGCTCGCAACTGCCGACTCTGATATTTGTCGATTTTACGTGGATTTTATGTGCTTTATGTAACTTTATTTATTTATGTGTTTTGATTTTTGTGGATTATTCGCTTTTCGCTCTTCGCTTTGATCGACACACACGAACCACACTACACACCTACCTCAAAACGCTGACAAATCGCTGATACTTGTGGATGATCGCATGCTATGTTATACGCTATACTATACTACTCGCTGTGTACTCGCTAATCGCAAACGATATTCTCGAAAGCTCATGAACTTTGAATGATAGGTTTTCTGTATTCTGACTACCTCTTGTGCTTCTGTGCTTTACATGCTGATGTGCTTCTGTGCCCTACGTGAATATGTGCTTTACGTGATTATGTGCTAAGGTGTTTATGTTCCTGTATGTTTAGATGTTACATGATTGTGTTCCTGAGCTTTATGGTAAATCGCTAGCCTATACTAGGAATAATCGAAATTGTGTTGAGTCCTGTGACGATGTCTGTTGAAGACAATGTCATCATCTGGATCTCGCGCTACCCATGCCGCACGTCGAAAACAGACTGATAAATGACTCGCCGCTATGATCACTAAGCAAATGCCCTGTAGGGGTTATCGTACGAGCTTACTTGTTATTCCTCGCTATTCTCGCTTGCGCTACACTATCACTGCACTCTAATTTTCGAAACAAAATGAACGAGTGATCGGGTCGAGATTAGGTGTGAAAGCCGCAAACTCCCGACTAAATCACGTGTTCGACCCGCATTTTATCCATAAACAGGAGGATTTGCGTTGAATCAGGAGTGAAATCCATACTTTAACGCATAGTTCCTCCCTATTTTTATCAAACAGGAACGAAGTTGTTAAGTCAGGGGTGAAACCCAAACCTTGATGACTTGTTTCAATCTCTATTTTGATTTAACAAGACTCTCTCGACGGACTCCAACGACTTGAAGTCACACTATAACTGGAAGGGTGCGTACCGATCGCCCAAAATCGAGGCGAGAGCCAAGTCCCGAAGGTCACAGTGCGTACCAAAAGTCCTTGTGAATAGTCGAACCACTTTGGGTAGTCGACGTCTAAACAAGCCGAAGACAATCCATCCTCGATTTTTATGTGTTTCGATTCTGAGCTCGCAACTGCCGACTCTGATATTTGTCGATTCTACATGGATTTTATGTGCTTTATGTAATTTTATTTTTTTATGCGTTTCGATTTTTGTGGATTATTCACTTTTCGCTCTTCGCTTTGATCGACACACATGAACCGCACTACACACCTACCTCAAAACGCTGACAAATCGCTGATACTTTTGGATGATCGCATGCTATGTTATACGCTATACTATACTACTCGCTGTGTACTCGCTAATCAAAAACCCTATTCTCGAATGCTCGCGGACTGTGAATGATAGGTTTCTGTATTCTGACTGCCTCGTGTGTTTTTATGCCTTATGTGCTTATGTGTTTCGGTGCTCTACGTGATTATGTGCTTATGTGTTTATGTGCCTATGTGATTCCGTGATTATATGGATACGTGTTCCTGAGCTTTATGGTAAATCTCTAGACTATACTAGGAATAATCGAAATTGTGTTGAGTCCTGTGACGATGTCTGTTGCAGACAATGTCGTCATCTAGATCTCGCGCTACCCAAGCCGCACGCCTTAAGCAGGCATATAAACAACTCACCTCTATGATTACTAAACAAATGGTGAAGGTTATTCCTCAGATCGTCAGTGAACTGTACGAGAATGTGAGCAAATCTTCTGATGTGTCCAGGACTGAAACTCCTAAAGCTGCCTTTAGCTTCAAGCAGTTCAAAGCTTGCGGACCGAAATAATTTACAAGCGAAGACGACCCTACGGCCTTGTCTCAATGGTTTGATTCAATCGAGGTCACCCTGCGCCAGAGTGGCTGTCCTGATGATCTCTGCACTCTCAACGCAACCGGTGTCTTTCAATCCCGAGCTTTAGATTGGTGGACCGCCGAGAGAAACAAATGCGGAAAAGATGCAGCTTACGGTTTGACGTGGGATGAGTTGAAGAACGTCATGTTGGAAGAGTTCTGCCCTCCCCACGAGCGCCAAAAGTTGGAGGACGAATTCTGGCACATTAAGCAGAAAGATGGTGACAATGCTGCTTTAACTGCTCACTTCAAGCAGCTTAGCATAATCTATCCTGATCAAGTTAAGACGCCCAGAATCGCCATCAAGAAGTATACCCGTGCTCTTCCGGATTGTGTGGCTGATTTTGTCCAAGCAGCAAAGACGACGACAATCGAAGAAACTTACTTGCTCACGGCTGAGATCAACGACAAGCGAGTCAAGTCTGGTGTCTGGGATAAAGCTCCCAAGAATATGCATCAAGCCACTACTGCTTCAACCACTGAAACCACCACCGCTCCTCAGTCATCCAAGCTCTCGAGACGCAAGAGAAAGAACAACAACACTTCCAACAACAAGAATTGTGTTGTGACCAATGCTGCCCCACTCCAAGCTGTTCCAGCTCCTCAGCAACATCAACACCGCCAAGTAGCGGCCCCGGTTACCAACGCACCGCCTGCAAAGCGTCCATACACTGGTCCTCATCCGGTCTGCCCTACCTGTACTTATCATCATCCAGTGGGAATTGCTTGCAGATTTTGCGTACATTGCAAGTTTGCAACATGTACGGCTATTTCACTGCCAACCGCTGTACAGGTCCACGTCAAAACCCTGCTCCAACCCAAGGTCAAGCTCCTGCTCATTAAGCTCTCCTTGCTGCTCCTCAAGGCCATCAAATGGCTCAGGCACCCGCGATCAATGCTAGAGCTTGTTATGCGTGTGGTGATCCCAACCACTTCTCCAACATGTGCCCGAACCGAGTGGTCAAGCAAGAGCCACAACAGCAGCAGCCCCAACAGCAGCCTCAGCAATAGCAGCAACCACTAGCACCCCGCGGACGCACTTTCAACATCAATGTCCTTCAAGCTCAAGCCGACAACAACGTGGTGAATGGTACATTTCTTGTGAATGGTATATATGCTTCGTGTTTGTTTGATACTAGAGCAAATAACTGTTTTGTATCGTTTGAATTCGAAAAGCTCCTCAATCGTAAGCGCGCCCATCTCCCCTCAACGTTCGATGTTGAAGTTGCCACCGGAAGAACCATCGTTGTCAATTCTGTTCTTCGTGATTGTACTCTCGAACTTAACTATCACATCTTCCCTATTGTTGATGCATACGTCTGTCGAATTCGTCTTGTATCGAGTCTTTTATTAGAATTGTTAGATCAGGGCGCGTTGTACGAGTAAATAGAAGGTTTTAGGGTTTGTTTAAGGTAATTTCGCTTGAAGGAGGTGATTTAGCTTGAAAGTGACTTGTGACACTTTCAAGCGAAATCAACTTGAAGTGATTTCGCTTGAACTGTCACCTGACATCCTCAAGCGAAATCATGTGTCCTATATATAGCCTTTCAAGCGAATTCACTTGTAACGATCATTGTTCTGGTACCGAACTGCTGCTGAAGCGTCGTTTGATCTGTAAACTGATTTTAATCAATAAACAAGACGATTAATAGTAAAACAAGCTGTTTTCGACATCTGTTTCTTAGTTTCCGCCTCTGAAACAGATTAGAGCTCTTCCGAACGACTCATTTGGGTCACAACTCGATCCTACAAGTGGTATCAGAGCTCAGGAAGAAGAGTTCTTGCCAAAAACAACCGTTTTTCTGACTTCTACACTTTCTTTTCGAAATTGAACAAGTTTTCACGGTAAAAAAGTCTTGATTTTCACATTTTGTAGTCGAAACTGTGTTTTAAGTAATCCTTGAAAGAATCAGACATTAATTCGACTTAAAACTGGTAAAAATACATTATTTCGCTTGAAAACAGATAGCAAAAATGACATCAGCAGCATTTCAAGCGAAATCAGAGGTTTCGCTTGAGTTTTAATAAGAGATTTCGCTTGAATTTGAGGTTTTCGCTTGAAATTCATTTGATTTCGCTTCAAAAGGGATATTTCGCTTGAGTTGCTTCAAGCGAATCGGCTATTTCGCTTCAAGACAACATTTCGCTTGAAATAGTGGTGTTTCAAGCGAAATCAGGGAATTCGCTTCAGATTGATTCCGATTCAGATTGTAGTTTCGCTTGGATTAGTATTTCGCTTGAACTTGATTTTTGTGAAAAAAATTTCGAAGCATGGACGAGGATTTTTACAATGCATTTGCTACACCAATTGCACCTGTTACTGCTGCTGAAACAGTGTACAGTGAGAATGAAACAGGAACTCACCAGAAACCGCCAAAACTTATGTACATTGAAGATTTTCAAGGATGGAAAAATCGATTCAAGAATTGGGTGCAAGCTTATAAATTTGATGCATGGTGTTCATTGTTGAAAGATTATGAGAAACCAAAGAATGAACGTGGGATTGAAAAAGCTATTTGTGACTATTCTGAGGGTGACAAATTGAAATTTACAAGTGAGAAAATGATGATAAGTATTCTTCAACAAGCAATTAAAGAAGATATATTTGTTTTGCTCCAACATGATAATACAGCTAAGTCAATTTGGGAAGCATTGATTCAGAAATTCAAAGGAAGTGCAGATATGATTAAAAACAAAAAGGCGTTATTGAAGAAATCGTTTGATATGTTTTCAGCTTTCGACCATGAAACAACAAAGCAGACCATTGATAGATATTGTCATTTAGTTTTGGAAATGAAAAGATTCAACATTGAGAAAGAGGATGATGAGTGGGTCGATAAACTAGCTGAAGCATTACCACAACATAAATGGGGAACTTATTTGATGATTTTAAAACACACAAGAAAGTCTGAGAGTATGAATCTGGCACAGTTTATTCAAAAGATTGAAGAGCAGGAGCTGGATATTCAGAAAACTGCTATAATGACGAATCCAAATGCCAAACAAGATGTTAGTTTGTATTACCGAGGAAACAAGTTTGAGGCTACCCCCAGTCCAAGTCCAAAGATTAGTACTGCTTTTAGTGCTGATGGTTCCTCTAGTCCGAATGTTAGCACTACTACTCAAAGTGGTGAATATTCTTCATCATTTTCAAGTTTTGATCCAAATAGCAAAACATCAAATCCTCAACAACAGAATTCAACAAATCTTCAATGCAACGTCACTTTGAACATTCATAATGGTCAGAATTTGTCTCCAGAAATTGCCAAGCAACACATGGCATCACTCGTTGCTATGTTGGAATCTTATGAAAGTTTGATTGATGGCAAGATTGGTAATCCGATGCTTACTAAAGAAGATTATGACCAAATTGATGCTGAAGAGCTTGAGTTGATGGATGTGAAGTGGTGTTTAGCTAGTGCTTGGAGAAGAGCAGAAAAGTTTCAACAAATTACTGGTAGAGATGAGTTTCGAGGAATGGCAACTTCTCCATTAGGTTTTGATAAATCTAAAGTTACGTGTTTTCGTTGCAAAGGAAAAGGTCATTTTAAACGAGAATGCATAAACCAAGAAGCAACTGGGAATCAAGAAAAGAATAATTATTATCAGAAATCAATTTTTCATCAGATTACTCAACAAAAGGAACCACAAACTGCACATGCTCGGCCAATTGTGGATGACAAAAGGAAAATGATCGAAGATGCAAATAAAAAGGCTTATTTTGGTATCATTGATCAAGATGATGAATTTGTTGCTGAAGGTTTCAGCTGGGATAAATACATTCCATCTGGTTCAGGTTTTGTTGCTAGAATTCAGGGTGAAGATGAGACTAATCAGAAAAGAATCCCAATTTTTCTAGATCTTGGAAGTGATGTGGATACCGATGATGAAGAAGAACATCTCAACAAAGCTAGAAAAGGCATAGATCCTACTAGTTTTAATTTGTTTGTTGCAGATAAAATGGAGATGCTGAATCAGAAGAAGATTGCCAGATTGAAGAAAGAGTTGGAAGCAGTAAGAAGGCTAGCTGATGAAAAGGCAAAGACAGAAGCTGGAGAAGCTAATGTTGAACCAACAACTGAGAAAGTAGTAGAGAAAATCGTTGAAGTAGAGAAAGTGGTCGAGAAGATTGTTGAGGTTGAAAAACTGATCGAAGTTGAGAAAATCGTCGAAATAGAAAAAATTGTTGAAGTTGAGAAACTTGTTGAAGTCGAGAAGGTTATCGAGGTTGAAAAAATAGTTGAAAAAATGGTTGAAGTTGAAAAATCATGCTTGAAGTGTTTAGAATTGTGTAAAGTCTGTGAGGAAAAGGATAAGAAAATTGTTGAGTTAGAGAGGATTAAAGAAGATTTATTGTCTGATGTAAAGTACGTGAAGGAGTCGTATGATGTGCTCAACAAAACAGTTGATAGTCTGAAAAGAATGAACTCAGAAATCGAAAATGCAATGGAAAAAATGAGTGTAACATTAATGACAAAGCAGAGCGTCATCAATGAGTACATCGAAGATTGTGCTAAGTTGAAGAAAGAAGTGGAACTTGAGAAGATTGAGAGTGAAAGGATTAAACGATTACTGTTGAGTTACACTACTTGTGATTAGTTGATTGATCGTGTTTATCCTACTGTTGCAGGTCTTGAAGCATTCATGGAGAAAAAGACTGAAGATACTGATACTGGTAAGAAACAAAGTGTCAAGTATAACAGATGTCTGCCCCCGATCCATGAAAGTTATTCTCCCAGGAATCCTAATGAGGAGCGTCTAAAAAAGGCAGTCAACATCAAGTTAAAGTCTGAAATCATTGATGAATTACCAGATAATATTGATGTTACATTAACAGCGTCTGACACTGATCATGAGTCCGAGTTATTAAAGAAAGTGGTCGATCAGGTGTTAGATATGGATGAAGAGTCAAAACCGGAGTCTAAGTCTGAAAGTTCGAGTTCGTCAGAAAAGAGTCCGAGTTCACCGGTTAAAAGGGTTTACAATAAAGAATTCCTGTTATCAAAATCTAATTTGAATGACGGACCAATCAAAGTGGCATATACTTTGATTGATTCAGACAAATTATATTCTGATGAGGAATTTCCAATAAGAAGTGTCAAAACTGAAATGATCAAACAGGTTTTCAAATTAACAGAAATTAATATTTCTGAAATAAAAGATTTAAATCTTAATGAAAAACCTAAAAAGTACACTTCAAGAGTTCAACAGAGATTGAACAAGAAAAAGGGTTACAGTTCTGGTTATGGTTTTCAACAGAGACCAAACCATAACAGTAATTTCAAAAAGAAAGGTTTAGGGTTTACACCACCAGAAAATTTTAAAAATCAGAAAACTTATAAACCAAATACTAAATTTGTTGCAGGAGGAAGTGCTGAAGAGGAACAGAAAAAACCATTCTCGAAACAATCAAATCAAGAGTTTCTTGCTGAAAGGAAGAAGAAGTTTGTGTCAAGAGTTGATAGAAGAACTTGTTTCAAGTGTCAAGAAGTTGGGCATATAGCTTGGAATTGTCCAAATCCCTACAATACAAAACAGGGAGTTTCTTCACACTCAAAACTGAAAACTTGTGTTGATGAAAAGAAACAACCAACTGAGAAAATTAAAATGAATTCAACTTCTGAAGAAAGTGAAAACCCAAAACGTTTTTACAAAAGAAGAGTTGATTTAAATAAACAAAAATGGGTTGTTAAAAGTTCAGAGAGTAGTTCTGACAATGAATATGATTCCACAAAATCAGAGGAGTCATTTGTTGAGAAGAATGAAAATTCCGTTCCAGAGATGAACGATGAAAATTTTCCACCATTATCAAAGGAAAATTTGAAGTTGAAAGTGGGTAAGGTTGAAATCTTAGATCAATTCTTTGCTGGTAAGAAATAATTTGATGCTGAAAAAGCTTTTAATGGAAAAGTTAAACATATTTTTGGAAAAATGGTTGACAGGAAGGTTAAAGGTGCAGAAGAATTCTATCAATCGAAAAGATGGTGGGATAGATGTGTATCACCCGAGGCTGGTCAGGCTTGGGTGACAGCATTTTCACCATAAATTCCTGACTTGCCGGAGCTCCCAGGTTGGGAAGCGTGGAGCAGGAATTGGCATCATTCTTGAAATGTTTGTTTGGTAAATCTACATGTGATATCTTTATATTGTTATATTTTGATTTACAAGTGGTTATGGTTGGTGAGTGAACCTGCAAGTGGTTGAAGAAGGTTTTCATCTTCAAATGGTTAATCAAGGTCATTAAGTTGAACTTGATTGGACCATACTTACAAGTGGTATTTTGGAGAACAAAATGATGAGTTTATCCCCTAACCTACAAGTGGTGTGAAAATCAACAAAACTAATTTTCCGGAAAAACCATTTGATTAAAACAAACTTAAGTGTTTTGAAATCACATTGGGAAAATGTTTTGTTGAGAGGGGAAGTTCTGATTGTTTATGCCAAGTGGATGGCGATTTGAAGTGATTCGATATCGGTTGTCATTTTACCTTGTATAGTTTGTTTTCAAATTCCTTAAATGTGTTTGCATTTTAGGGGGAGTAAAAATTTTAGAAAATCCAAAAACATTAGAAAAATTTGAAAAAGTCAAAAACATGATAAAATCAAAAATGAGTTTTGTTGTATAAAAGAGGAAATGATAGTACATCAGTGGACTATCACAACATGCTAAAGAATTGGAAAGTTAAATAGTGATAAATGGTTTCACTGATGATGTGCCAGTAGGTTTTTACACATTTGGTAGATTGTGACGAGATATAAATGTAAATTCAAACTTGCTTAATTCATGGGTAACATCTCTCGGATATATGGGTAACCCCCGAAATCTTGTTTGAAGGACCCCTCTTTCTGAGATACTAGGTCTTTATGCTTAGTGATATCTGGGGTATTATCTCGGGACTTCTGATTTTGCGGAAGCAATGCCCTAGTCCCCGGAGAATACTTTACGCTTGCTTGAAAAATAGCGCCGCCCTCAGCATAAATGATGAGACAATAAAATTGCTAATCAATGCTGTTGTAAAAAAGATCCTCTAAAGGGGACCCACCAAAGTCGAGCCGTCATCTCTCTGCTGAACGGAAGTTCTGACCTGAGCTCTCACGGCCTTTGCAATTTAACCCCTTACAGATATCATCTAGGTATACTCGCCTGTACGACTGAATATTGGGATCTGGATACAGGAGTGTATTCTGAGGTGGGACACGCGAATAAGTTTAAGTGCTTAAGACATTAATCTCGTATCTCGAAACAGTTGAACTTTGTGTGAAAATTTAAGTGGATCAGTATACTGACAATCTAAGTGAATCGTTTAGAACTTAAAATGTTTAAAGCTTAACGGTGTTGGTGATTTGTCTCTAAAACTGATATGATCCTCTTACACAAACTCACAAAAATATTGTATGAAAATATTTCTTTACTGCATTTCATTTTTGTTATAAAAAATCCAAAAAGAGTTTCAATGTGTTTTAGCATAAATTTTTGAAAAATTCAAAAAGATTTTCGACGACTGATGTTGGAGAGCTGATTTTCAAAATTCCGAGTGCTAAACATGACGAACAGGTTTGGGAAAGTTTATTTGAAGACGTTTGAAATGATAATGATATTCATACAAGTGGTTCATCAGTGACTTACATGATAAATCTTTTTGTTTAGATTGTGTCTTTAAGTGGTTAGCAGGGTTTATATATTTGTTGTATCTTATC
The DNA here is from genome assembly GCA_030545235.1 of Helianthus tuberosus. Taxonomy (NCBI): domain Eukaryota; kingdom Viridiplantae; phylum Streptophyta; class Magnoliopsida; order Asterales; family Asteraceae; genus Helianthus; species Helianthus tuberosus. The sequence goes on along the minus strand of CM060442.1, from coordinate 217,284,235 downwards.
TTTGATGAAACTTATGTTTTGGGTAGAGTTTATACAGGAATGAAGTTTGGAAGAAGCCAGGTTCCGATACCTTAGGATTTTCCGCAAAAGTCAGACTACAATCCCAGCATAAGTTGAGGGGGAGTCTGTTAGAAGGAGAGAGTCTGAATGACATAGAGCCAGGAATTCGATTCTGGGAATTACAATAGAGGAAGATTACATGAAGAAGGCATTAGAGTGAAGTAAGAGCTAGATCGAAATTTTGGAAGCCCAAAGACTGAAGACGTTGAAGACTCGACACTTTAAGACTCGTCAACATCCGAGGGGGAGTCTGTTGATGCATACGTCTGTCGACTTCGTCTTGTATCGAGTCTTTTATTAGAATTGTTAGATCAGGGCGTGTTGTACGAGTAAATAGGAGGTTTTAGGGTTTGTTTAAGGTAATTTCGCTTAAAGGAGGTGATTTAGCTTGAAAGTGACTTGTGACACTTTCAAGAGAAATCATGTGTCCTATATATAGCCTTTTAAGCGAATTCACTTGCAACGATCATTGTTCCGGTACCGAACTGCTGCCGAAGCGTCGTTTGATCTGTAAACTAATTTTAATCAATATACAAGACGATTAATAGTAAAACAAGCTGTTTTCGACATCTGTTTCTTAGTTTCCGCCTCTGAAACAGATTAGAGCTCTTCCGAACGACTCATTTGGGTCACAACTCGATCCTACACCTATCGACCTTATCCCGATGTAGCTCGGAAGGTTTGATGTCATAGTAGGCATGGACTTTCTTCGTGAAAACCATGCTGAAGTTGTTTGCTTCGAAAAGATGATTCGATTCTCGCTTGCAAATGGTGATCAGTTGTGTGTTTACGGTGAAGTCACATCAAAGAAACTCCAACTCATGTCATGTGTCCAGGCTAGCAACTATCTCCGCAAGGAATACCAAGCTTTCTTGGCACACATTGTAACAACCCTCATCAAAAGTCATAATTATTAAATTAATTTGACCAATAGGAAACCCTAATTAAGACACCCAAGTGATTCTACGCAAACCCTAAAATTTTCAGAACAATCGGAATCAGGATCAGGGCCCCTAAAACTCAGGGGGGGTAAAACCCTAGTGACGATTATCTATAGAAATTGCTGTCAAAATATAAAATTCGAAATCTGTCAAGTCAGCAAGGCTAGTCCCAAACGTGGCCAGCCTATAATGAAAACGTGTCCCTTGCGCACCGCAAGGGATTGAGTGTTACGGTGCGCAAGGGTGCTTACGCACCGTAAGGGTCTAGGTGTTACGGTGCGCAAGGCTAGCTAACTTTTGGGTATAAATAGAGGACTTTGGCAATCGAATCTGGGCGCTTGAACGACGAACAAAGTCGAAATATACACGGAGTTATGCTCTGTATACCACAATTAACACACACGATTCACTAATCGACGCCGCAATCAGGGTAATAACTCGATCGCTATTACGATTCATTGTCCGATCGATCAATATCCAATGGATGTTTAAGTGCTGCCCACATTAGGGTTTATGCTTTGTCATTCGTCGTTAATTCGATGGATGTTTAAGTATCGCACTTTGTCATTCGTTGTGAGGGTTGATCTCGTGAGTTATCGTAAATGCTGTATTGATTACTAACCCAGAATTGTGTGCCTGTTATTAAATTTAGGTTAAAAAGGCTAATCAGTAGGCTAAACTCTGCTCAAATTAAATCTGCAATGTGAGTCATTCTCTTTTTATCAACTATTTTACAATACCTCAAATTATTTTCAAGGTTATAATTACAGGGACTAAGTCGTGGATATCTTGAATTACTGGTTAGTGGGGTATTGTGCACATTACTAATTTCTCCTAGTTAGGTTCATTGACCTACTCGGGATAATCACTGTTAGGTTCATTGACCTACAGAGATAATCATCACTATTTAGGTTCATTGATCTAATAGTGGTATGACCATCGTCACCATTGTGACAGAGTGCCAGATAAAAATAAGATAGAAGCCATTGTAATCGCTCTTATGCTGTAATTATTAACTATGCATCATTATGCAAAATAGAATGATTCACTCAGTATTTCCCGCTGACAAAACCTTTTTCAAACATGTTTCAGGTGATCTGTTATGATCCAGGAAAAGTGCCGTGAAGCACTACAGGCTTAAGAAAGTGGCTCAGGATAAAATAAAGAAACATGTTTTGTAAAATAAAAGATTTATTTGTGAAATCATAGTATTGTAAATTACCGGGGTTTTATCCCGCGTTGTGAAATAAAATAATCGGGAAATATTTCAGTTTTAAAAAGATCCTGATGTTAAACTTCCGCTGTTAAACTCAATTAATTAAATACCACGGGATTTCTGTCCCGCGGCTCCTGAAACGGGTCAAACCGGGTCGGGGGCCGTGACAGAAAAAGGTGGTATCAGAGCCACTGATCGAGCCACTGATTAAGCCAATTAAGTATTTAGAAAATACTTAATTTTTATTAATTGTTATTTTATGATTATGTGTTTTATTATCTGACTAATTTTGTACAGTATGGGCAGATCTTTATATGTTAGCTACTGTAGCAGTAAATACAAATTTTTAAATATTCTGACTCAAAGTTTTAGCACCTTTATTATCTACAGTCTAGAAACCTTATTCAGTAAATAAATAAAATTACAAATAAAACCTAGTATGTTTTCATATTCGGTTGTTTCATAGTTACCCAATATGAAATAATATTTAAAAGGTTTTCTATGAAATTTGATATAATTTTTAACTTAGTATTTGTGTGTACTTTGCATAACAGCATGAGTGACTTGTCGGAAGCCCTTCAGAATTTAAATCTCTATCCAGTAAGAATAGAGGTTTCCAGAGATTTCAATAGGTATATACCAGACATAGAAGAGCCTATAGAATTCAACGCTTTACCTCTCGAGAAACCCAAGCCTAAGAAAATGGAAATTGGGGAAAGCTCTAGACAAATTGAGGGGTTACCATCTCAGGAAGAGCTAGATTTTATAATGGCAAGCCATGATACTATTAAGCCTATTAATGAAAATGTTTTTATTCACTCTCTTGAAACACAACTACCAATGAACTTAGAACCAGCTATTCCAAACCCTTCAATCCACTCGCAAATAGACGAATGGTTGACTAAGGAAATACAGTTACAAAACTATCCCTATAAGCTTTTTCCTCAGTTCAATCCAGAACCTTTACCAAATCCACCAATGAGTAACGAGAATATGGTTGAACTCCGCCACTTTAGCGAAGAACTAATGGATGCTGAGAATAGGATCCAAGAGATTGGGGAACAGATCTCCTGGAATTACGATAAGAGGGAATGCCATTACTAGACAATCAACTGACAAAAGATAAGGGGGGTTTATGGAACTGTGGTGGTGTAATAGTAAAATCAGTATTTGTAAAATAAATAATAAAACGGTTGTATATAGAAGCATGACATAATCTATAAAACAAATGAAATTTTAGAAAATTTACAAATTTTGTTTGTATATTCGTTTATGTGATTATGTGCAATTAATTGTGACATTGGATTATTTCTTTTATACTAATTATTTATCTATAAATTAGTTATCAGATGGAAAACGTTAATAATGAACCAGTTAATGAGGTTAATCAATCTGAGCAACAACCGGGGGATCAATTTATGACTAGGCAGGATATAGAAAATATCGTTGCTCAAGGGATAGCCAACGCTATTCCAGCAATAGTTGCTCAAGGGATAGCCAATGCTATTCCGGCAATAGTCGCTGCTGTCCAGAAGCCTGCTGAACCTCAACAAATAGTTCCTAGCAAACGTATTTCTGAAGATAACTTCAGTAATAGCATAAACGGAGGCAATGATCATGTTAATCATGATAATGAACCACGGCAAGCTCCGCTCCCTAAGAAAAGGAAAACTGCAACACCTGGTTGCACTTACAAAGAATTTCTTGCATGTAAACCCACTGAGTTTGCAGGCAATGAAGGAGCGACTGCGGCACTACGTTGGTTAGAGAAAACTGAGGCAGTAATTGCCATAAGTAAATGTGCTCAGGATGATCAGGTCATGTATGCGTCAAACCTTTTCAAAGAAGGGGCGCTAGAATGGTGGAACACGGTGTTACAAGCAAAAGGAAGAAGGATGGCGTATGCTATGAACTGGGAAGAATTTAAGAGCTTTGTAGAAAGAAAATTCTGTCCCGAGTATGAAAAGGAACAAATGACAAATAAGTTTCTAACCCACCGGATGGTGGATGTAGATTGTCGAGGGTATACTTCGACATTCTTCGAATATGCTCGAGTGGTACCAACCCTGGCTTCGCCAGAGCCGGTACTTATTTCTCGTTATATTTGGGGATTAATTTCCGAAATCCGTAATATCGTCAAAGCTGCGAAACCTCGCACAATTGATGATGCGGTAGAATTAGCCAATACTCTGACTGACGAACTAGTACGGACAAGAGAAGAAAATAGAAGGAAGGAAGTAGCCCAAAAGATTACCCAAGGATTCCGTCCGGGTAACCATAACAATTTTAAGAAAGGAGAGAATGGGCAATCTTCCACTAATCCATTCTGCAATTCTTGCAAAAGGAAGCATTTTGGAAGATGCAAAGGATATTGCAATTTTTGCAAAATTCCGGGTCATCAAGAAGAAGACTGCAGGAGGAAGAAATTTTCAGTTTGCTACAATTGTGGAGAAGCTGGACATCTTAGGCCAGATTGTCCAAAACTGAACAAACCATCTGACAATAAAGCCAAACCTGCAGAAGGAGCAAAAAGGAATGTAAGAGCCTTCCAACTGACTGCTAAGGAAGCAGAGCTCATTCCAGATGTGATAGCCGGTACGTTCTTAGTTCACAATGTTTACACAAAAGTATTATTTGACTCTGGTGCAAACCAAAGTTTTATAAATATTTCATTCTGCCAAATTCTTAATTTACCTTTAACCAGCATTAGGCAAATTTCTACAGTAGAAACGGCAGATGGGAATTCAGTTAAAATAAATAAGGTTCTGCAAAACGTAGAAATAGAACTTTTAAGTTATAAATTTTCTGCAACCCTATTATTTATAAAAATTAGTTGAATTCAATGTTATGTTAGGAATGGATTGGTTAGTAAACAATCATGCTCGAATTATCTGTGATAAGAATTCCATAGAAATTTGTGCATCCACTAGAAAAGTAATAATGATTACAGGAGATAAGCCATGTAAACCCATAAAGTTCATGTCAGTAATGAAGGTTGCTAATTATGAACGGAAGCAAGGAACAGTATATATGATTTCAGTAATCATTAAAGATAAAGAACTTAAGGAAATTTCTGTAGTTCAGAATACCCAAATGTAGTCCCAGAAGAGTTACCAGGATTACCATCAGATAGGGAAATAGAATGTAGGATTCATCTAATTCCAGGAACTATACCGATAGCCAAGGCACCTTATCGGTTAGCAGATAAGAATGTGTATTGATTATAGTTACAATTAAGAATCGATACCCATTACCTAGGATTGATGATCTTTTCGATCAATTTCAAGGAGCTAGATATTTTTCTAAGATAGACTTACGTTCCGGATATCATCAATTGAAAGTACAAGAGGAAGACATACCTAAAAACTGCTTTCAGAACTAGGTATGGTCATTACAGTCATGCCCTTTGGATTAACGAATGCACCTGTAGCATTCATAGACATGATGAATAGGATCTGTAAACCATATTTGGATAAATTTGTAATTGTCTTCATCGACGATATACTTATTTATTCCAAAAGTCAGGAAGAACATTGTCAGCACTTGCATGCACTCTTAACTTTGTTAAGAAAAGAAAAGCTTTACGCCAAATTCTCAAAGTGTGAATTTTGGCTGCAAGAAGTGCAAATTTTAGGTCATATGGTGAATCATGAAGGTATTCACGTAGATCCTGCTAAGATAGCAGCAATTACCAAATGGAAGATTTCGCAATCCGCAATGGAAATTAGAAGTTTTTTTTAGGTTTAGCCGGATACTATATTAAGGATTTTTCCAAGATAGCTATACCATTAACTAAGCTAACCTGTAAAACAGTTAAGTTTGAATAGGGACTTAAACAAGAAGAAGCTTTTAGAATTTTAAAGTAAAAGTTAACCAATGCTCCAATCCTATCTTTACCAGAAGGAACTGAAGATTTTAAAGTATATTGTGATGCTTCAAAACTAGGATTTGGATGTGTGTTAATGCAACGCAAGAAGGTAATTGCGTATGCTTCAAGACAGTTGAAAAAGCACAAAGAAAACTATACGACTCATGACTTAGAATTAGGAACCATAAATTTTGCCCTTAAGATTGAAGACATTATCTGTATGGAAGTAAGTTTACTGTCTATACGGATTATAAGAATTTAAGATATATATTTGGGCAAAAAGAATTAAACATTAGGCAAAGGAGATGGATGAAAATCCTAAGTAATTACGACTATGATATTCAGTATCACGAAGGAAAAGCTGAAGACGGTTAGAGATCGTCAGAAAAGTTATACAGATAATAGACGAAAGCCGTTGGAGTTCAAGTTGGAGACAAAATGCTATTATCTCCTTGGAAAGGAGTTGTTAGATTCAGTAAGAAAGAAAAGCTAAGTCCAAGGTACGTAGGACCATTTCCAGTGATCCAACGTATAGGACCAGTTGTTTATCATTTACAACTACCAGAAGAGTTAGCTGGGGTACATGATGTATTTCATGTATCCAATCTCAAGAAATGTCTATCAGACGAATCTTTGGTAGTACCTTTCCAAGATATAAAGGTAAACGAGTAGTGTTAGTTAAAGTAAAGTAGGATTCAAAGATATAATCCTAATACATTTAGGCGTTAGAATCAGAAATGAAGCGAAAGTATCCTCAATTATTTCAGTAAATCTCGAGGACGAGATTTTTATTAAGGTGGGAAGAATGTAACAACCCTCATCAAAAGTCATAATTATTAAATTAATTTGACCAATAGGAAACCCTAATTAAGACACCCAAGTGATTCTACGCAAACCCTAAAATTTTCAGAACAATCGGAATCAGGATCAGGGCCCCTAAAACTCAGGGGGGGTAAAACCCTAGTGACGATTATCTATAGAAATTGCTGTCAAAATATAAAATTCGAAATCTGTCAAGTCAGCAAGGCTAGTCCCAAACGTGGCCAGCCTATAATGAAAACGTGTCCCTTGCGCACCGCAAGGGATTGAGTGTTACGGTGCGCAAGGGTGCTTACGCACCGTAAGGGTCTAGGTGTTACGGTGCGCAAGGCTAGCTAACTTTTGGGTATAAATAGAGGACTTTGGCAATCGAATCTGGGCGCTTGAACGACGAACAAAGTCGAAATATACACGGAGTTATGCTCTGTATACCACAATTAACACACACGATTCACTAATCGACGCCGCAATCAGGGTAATAACTCGATCGCTATTACGATTCATTGTCCGATCGATCAATATCCAATGGATGTTTAAGTGCTGCCCACATTAGGGTTTATGCTTTGTCATTCGTCGTTAATTCGATGGATGTTTAAGTATCACACTTTGTCATTCGTTGTGAGGGTTGATCTCGTGAGTTATCGTAAATGCTGTATTGATTACTAACCCAGAATTGTGTGCCTGTTATTAAATTTAGGTTAAAAAGGCTAATCAGTAGGCTAAACTCTGCTCAAATTAAATCTGCAATGTGAGTCATTCTCTTTTTATCAACTATTTTACAATACCTCAAATTATTTTCAAGGTTATAATTACAGGGACTAAGTCGTGGATATCTTGAATTACTGGTTAGTGGGGTATTGTGCACATTACTAATTTCTCCTAGTTAGGTTCATTGACCTACTCGGGATAATCACTGTTAGGTTCATTGACCTACAGAGATAATCATCACTATTTAGGTTCATTGATCTAATAGTGGTATGACCATCGTCACCATTGTGACAGAGTGCCAGATAAAAATAAGATAGAAGCCATTGTAATCGCTCTTATGCTGTAATTATTAACTATGCATCATTATGCAAAATAGAATGATTCACTCAGTATTTCCCGCTGACAAAACCTTTTTCAAACATGTTTCAGGTGATCTGTTATGATCCAGGAAAAGTGCCGTGAAGCACTACAGGCTTAAGAAAGTGGCTCAGGATAAAATAAAGAAACATGTTTTGTAAAATAAAAGATTTCTTTGTGAAATCATAGTATTGTAAATTACCGGGGTTTTATCCCGCGTTGTGAAATAAAATAATCGGGAAATATTTCAGTTTTAAAAAGATCCTGATGTTAAACTTCCGCTGTTAAACTCAATTAATTAAATACCACGGGATTTCTGTCCCGCGGCTCCTGAAACGGGTCAAACCGGGTCGGGGGCCGTGACACACATTGTAGTAGCGGAGAAGGAAAAGAAAGGTAACCCCGGAGTAAAAGATGTCCCTCTTGTTTGTGAATTTCCCAATGTTTTTCCCGATGATCTACCCGGCTTACCTCCCGCTCGTGATATCAATTTCCGAATCGACCTCATTCCTGGAGCCAACCCTGTTGTAAAAGCGCCATGCCGTCTCACTCCTTCTGAAATGCGCGAACTCTCGAGTCAGCTCCAGGAACTTCTTGATAAAGGCTTTATTCGCCCTAGCACCTCTCCATGGGGCACGCCTGTCCTTTTCGTCAAAAAGAAGGATGGTTCGTTCAGGATGTGCATCGACTATATGGAGTTGAATAAGTTGACAATCAAGAATCGCTATCCCTTACCTCGAATCGATGACCTATTTGATCAGCTACAAGGTGCTACGTGTTTTTCGAAGATCGATCTACGCTCAGGCTACCATCAATTACGTATTCAAGAGGGGGATATACCCAAAACCGCTTTTCGAACACGCTATGGTCATTATGAATTCATTGTCATGCCTTTTGGTTTGACCAACCCTCCTGCCGTATTCATGGATTTGATGAATCGAGTGTGCAAACCCTTCCTTGATCGCTTCATAATCGTATTCATCGACGATATCCTGATCTATTCCAAATCAAAAGCCGAACACTCGCAGCATCTACGTTTGGTTCTTGAGTTACTCCAAAGAAACCGTCTCTATGCCAAGTTCTCCAAGTGTGAATTTTGGCTAGAGGAGGTCCAATTCTTGGGTCACATTGTCAATAGTCGAGGTATCCACGTTGACCCTGTGAAGATCGAAGCTGTTAAGAGCTGGGTTACACCCAAGAATCCGTCTGAAGTCCGCTCTTTTCTAGGACTGGCAGGCTACTATCGCCGTTTCATCGAAGGTTTCTCCAAGATCGTTGTGCCATTAATCCCTCTTACGCATAAGGATAAACCTTTTGTTTGGGGAACTAAACAAGAGGAAGCCTTTCAAATTCTCAAAACGATGCTCTGCAATGCTCCTGTGCTCTCACTGCCCGACGAAAACTATAACTTTGTAGTTTACTGCGATGCCTCAAACCTTCGGCTCGGTTGTGTTCTCATGCAACGAGACAGGGTTATCGTGTACGCCTCTCGACAGCTCAAGATCCACGAGAAGAACTACACCACACACGACCTTGAGCTTGGCGCGGTTGTTTTTGCGTTAAAGATTTGGTGACACTACCTTTATGGTACCAAGTATACGATCTTCACCGATCATAGGAGCCTACAACATATCTTTGACCAGAAGGAACTGAATATGCGTCAACGCCGGTGGGTAGAACTGCTCAACGATTACGACTGTGAGATCCGCTACCATCCAGGCAAAGCAAATGTCGATGCCGATGCCCTCAGCCAATGAAGCTACCTGCTTAGCATTCGTAATCCTCAAGCCCAATATCATCTCGAAACCCTCATCCGTGATGCGCAACATGCTTGTTTTAACGAGCGAACTCTGAAGAAAGAAAGGATTCTAAACGATGGTGCCCAACTCGAGAATAAGTCGAATGGTATCTTCTATTATTTGAACCGAATTTGGATTCCCAAGTGTACAGACTTACGACAACTTCTGATGGACAAAGCCCACAAATCTCGATATTCTATTCATCCCGGTGCTGACAAGATGTACCAGGACATGCGCTACAAGTACTGGTGGCCGGGCATGAAGAAGGATGTCGCAATCTATGTTTCGAAATGCCTGACCTGTTCTAAGGTCAAGGCTGAGCATCAAAGACCCTCTGGCTTACTCGTTCAACCCGAGATCCCGATATGGAAATGGGAGAGTATAGCTATGGACTTCATAACGAAACTTCCGCGTGCTCAATCTGGTCATGATAGCATTTGGGTTGTGGTTGACCGTTTGACTAAGTCAGCTCACTTCCTACCGATATGAGAAGACTATAAGGTAGAAAGATTAGCCCGAATCTACACCAATGAGATCATTAGTCGACTTGGGACGCCTTGCGACATCATCTCTGACCGCGACGGTCGGTTTACCTCGCGTTTTTGGGAAACATTTCAATCTGCTCTCGGTACTACTCTTAATCTAAGTACCGCTTTTCATCTCCAAACCGACGATCAGACTGAGAGAACGATTCGTACCCTTGAAGACATGCTCCGTTCGTGTGTCATAGATTTCGGTGGTAATTGGGACGCATACTTACCTTTGGTCGAAATCTCGTACAATAACAGTTATCATTCTAGCATACAAATGGCACCATTCGAGGCTTTGTATGGAAGAAAATGACGATCGCTTGTTGTATAGCACGAGATAGCGAATTACCGGTCTCGAGCTATTACAAGAAACGACTGACAAAATCCTCCAAATTCGAGACAATCTACTGAAAGCTCGGAGCTGACAGAAAAGTTATGTTGATAGACACCGCAAGCCCCTTGAATTTGACGTTGGAGACCACGTACTCCTAAATGTTGCACCTTGGAAGGGGGTGGTTAGATTCTGCAAGAAAGGAAAGCTCGCGCCTCGATATGTTGGACCCTTTAAGATTCTGGAAAGAATCGGAAAAGTGGCCTACAGACTCGAACTACCAGAGGAATTGAGTAACGTCCACCCGACCTTCCACGTTTCGAACCTCAGAAAGTGCTTAGCAGACCAGGAATTACATGTCCCTCTTGAGGACTTGCAAGTGGACGAAACATTACACTTCGTGGAAAAGCCTGTCGAGATCGTGGGACGAGAAACCAAGGTGCTCAGACGCTCACGCATTCCCATTATGAAGGTTCGCTGAGAAGGCAAACGAGGCTTCGAGTTCACCTGGGAACTCGAAAGCGACATGAAGGCGAAGTACCCGCAGTTGTTTGTTACAGCTGAAGCCTAATTTCGGGATGAAATTCTCTTAAGTGGGGGAGGCTGTAACACCCCGTGATTCGGAAGTCAAAGTCAAAGTCAAGATTGAAGTCAAAGGAAGAAAAGATTTCTAATTGCGATCTGTCACTCCTTGCTCAACTCCTGTTTTGACTTCTTTGACTTGTTTAATTATTTCGCATTACTTGTATTATGTGGAGTATCTATTAATAATCGAGATTTAATCGCATATTTATCGCATGTTTAATCGACTTATCGCTTATCGCTATCGCAATCGCAACTCGAATCACGTGTTTTGGATATTGTTTACGTGTGTGTGCTATTTAGGTGTTATTTGTGCATGTTATGTTTATGTTGAAGTGTTAATCGCAATCGAACTCGCAATCTATCGCATCGCAATCGAATCGAAAATGCAAGTTAATTATAGTGCTTGTATGTTAGATATAGTAGTTGGGATTAATGGGTAATACTATCGCATCGCTCACTCGAATCGCCTCGCAATGCTCAACACGCGAATCGAAACAACAAAACTCATCGCCCCGGACTCATAGCTCGAGTGGCCAACCGATCGGATTGCCATCCGATCGAGTTGCCACCCGATCGGGCTGCCACCCGATCGGACTACTACCCGATCGACCAGCCACTTTCCATTTTGGGAAACTCTATAAATACCCACCTCTGTCACATCATTTATGACACTTTCCTTTTTGGGCTCCCTTGTTCGACCAACTCGCTTCAGCATGCATTTCCTCCGATTTCTCTCGATTCTTGTAAGTTTCCAACCTAAATCTTGTACTTCTATGATCTACACACACTTCTACATCATTATCTCTTTCAAATCTCAACTTTTAACCGTGAAATCAGTGGATTTGAGGTGTTATAGGGTGATGTCATCATGGTGTTCTTATGAACTTCATGTTTTGGCCTCATTGCACCAAGAACAACTTAGATCTGGATGATTTCACATGAATGAACAAAGATCTTGCATAGATCTGAACATATTCATAGTGAAAAGGATTGAAAGATAGCTTTTCTGACTTTCTTTCAACTCTTTTACACTCAATGCACTCAAACCCGATGGAACCGGACCTCGTTCTGATCTTCTACTCATTCTTAGTGATGTATCAGTTCCAGCTCTGAATTCTATCCGAGAGATAGTTGATTTCGGGTTTGAACCTGAACCGCCTCGAACCGTGAACTGAACGGACTAGGGTGATTCCTGTTCGGTCGGCTCACTTGTGTTGAGACAAGGTTCCTATTGTTTAAACAAGCTATCATAACATCTCGTTCAAATTACAAAACTTCAAACAGGATCAGGTGTCAAGACGATCAAGTCGCCAGGAGGGATTACCGTCCGATCGGATTGCCTTCCCATCGGATTGCCATCCGATCGACCGGCCATCCGATCGGGTTGCACTTGGTCCTATACTTAAACTTTTTAATTAGACTAATTAAGGATCTGAACGTTGAACGGAATACCGTCTGATCGGATTGCCATCCGATCGAACGACCGTTCGAGCGTGTGACGTTTGGGACTTTGGTACTTAAACAATTTTCAACATGTTCAATGCACAAGATTGCCACCCGATCGAATTGCTATCCGATCGAGTGACTGTCCTGCTGTGAACTTATTCTCAACTAAGAAGCCTCGCCAATTAGATCGCCGTCCGATCGAACGACTGTTTGACCGACCGACCTGAAGGGTAGAGATACTTCTCTATTTTCAAAATGCTACAACGAAAACTTCAAAGTACAAACCATCATACACAAACACGTCCATCCTAAATGAGTGTCCATCCGATCGAATGGCCATTCATTCGGATTGCCATCCGGCCGGATGACCACTCATCACCTTGCTACACATCATCGTTTTACGCACCACTCATCACTTACGCTCTCATTCTGATCAGGCTAATCTCACTCTAAACGCTCCCTTCAATCCATCACTTCAATCGCTGTGAGTATACTCGAACCCCTTTTGCTTTACGCACTTTTGGGTGTTACATACGTTACTTATTCTAAATCACATCAAACACACTACGCAATACTTTAACGCTAACCGCTACTGCATGTATACGTGTCTCGATGAATGCTTTTTTGTTATGTTAACACATAGATTGCTATCTACCTGCCTTAGCAACGATAGTACTATAGTTTGGACTCAGCACCTGTTCACTCAGGGGTTGTTAAGGACAACTAATCACATGGTTCACAGTGGTGAATATGTATTACGAACTGCCTTGGGCAGTCAACCCGCAGTCATTGGTATCGATAGGATCATGTCGATAACTAACATGCTTCACATCACACGTTGTACGTGCTGGCTATGCGTAATCGATTTCGAACTCTATATGCTATTATTAAACTTGTATGCTCACCTTTACACTATGTGTATTGACTGTTACTTTAACGTATGTGGCAGGTGCATAAGATGCTAGGATGCCTTGTTTGCTGTGTGATGAAATCAAGGCTAGGAAATAATCCTAGAAACAAATAAATAAATTGTCTATTTTGAAATCTGAGTTGTCGGATTAGAACTTGTTTGTGAGACAATTATCTGTAATAACTGTTTTATTTAGATATGTTATGTTATGGTATGTGACATGACATTTTAAATATCTGGTAATCAATAGTTGTTATGGATACTCATGGACAATCTGTTTCGCTCAATGTCGTGCCCCGATGTTTCCGCCATCGGTTGGGGTGTGACAACCGACCTGAAGGGTAGAGATACTTCTCTATTTATAAAATGCTACAACGAAAACTTCAAAGGACAAGCCATCATACACAAACCCATCCATCCCAAATGAGTGTCAATCCGACCGAATGGCCATCCGAACGGATGACCATCCGAGCGGATTGACATCCGATCGAATGCCCATCCGTTCGGATTGCTATCCGGCCGGATGACCACTCGTCACCGTACTTCACATCATCGTTTTATGCGACGTTTATCGCTTACGCTCTCATTCTGATCAGGCTAATCTCACTCTAAGCGCTCCCTTCAATCCATCACTTCAATCACTGTGAGTATACTCGAACCCTTTTTGCTTTATGCACTTTTGGGTGTTACATACGTTACTTATTCTAAATCACATCAAGCACACTACGCAATACTTTAACGCTAACCGCTACTGCATGTATACGTGACTCGATGAATGCTTGTTTATTATGTTTACACATAGATTGCTGTCTACCTGCCTTAACAATGATAGTACTATAGTTTGGACTCAACACATGTTCACTCAGGGGTTGTTAAGGACAACTAATCACATAGTTCACAGCGGTGAATATGTATTACGAACTGCCTTGGGCAGTCAACCCGCAGTCATTGGTATCGATAGGATCATGTCGATAACTAACATGCCTCACATCACACGTTGTACCTGCTGGTTATGCGTAATCGATTTTGAACTTTATATGCTATTATCAAACTTGTATGCTCACCTTTACAGTACGTGTATTGACTATTACTTTAACGTATGTGGCAGGTGCATAAGATGTTAGGACGCCTTGTTTGATGTGTGATGAAATCGAGGCTAGGAAAGAGTCCTAGAAACAAATAAATAAATTGTCTATTTTGAAATCTGAGTTGTCGGATCAGTAGTTGTTTATGAGACAATTATCTGTAATAACTATTTTATTTAGATATGTTATGGTATGGGACATGCCGTTTTAAATATCTGGTAATTAATAGCTGTTATGGATACTCATGGACAATCTGTTTCGCTCAGTTCTGCACCCCGATGATTCCGCCATCGGTTGGGGTGTGACAAGAAGGTTGTGTGCTATGAGTGTCTCATCATTCGCAAGAGGAATGCGAATGATTTCCCGAACAACTTCAGCTCTATCCTTGGATATCCAATCCATGCTGACTACAATATCGTGACTTCCCAAGTCAACGGTAATGGGGTGGGGTTCCCGCTCTCTAAGGTCCTAAATACAATCCTTAATCATCCCCTTCGCTTAACTAACCTTCCATTTGCCAATTCTAAAGAATTCGAGACATCTATTCTATTCGAAACTAGGCCAAGTAGTTTCTTAAGTTTTAAGCATACAAGGTTACAATCGGTGCCAGTATTAATCAAAAATAGATGCATAGGGTTGGTTAATAGGGAATGCACCTGTAACCGCATCTGGATCCTGGCGTGCTTCACGAGCTCCGATCGTGAAGACCCTTCCTCGCTTGGTTCTTCGTAGGGAAATCTTTCCTAAAGTGCCCTACTTCTCCACATTTGTAGCAGCCTGGAACTCAACCATTATCTCTTCCGTCTTGATATTTCGCCACACAGGCATCCTTGCTGTGCCCTTCTTTCCCACACCTTCCACACTTAGGCCTCAGACGTCGACCTTCAAGGTGAAAATTGCATTCCTTGCATCTCGGCTTAGTCCCCAAGTAAACCTTACCACCGACCTTATTGGTGGCTCCATAAGCTTACATGCCACGAGACGGGTCCACTTCCCTTCTTTTGTTTGCTTTAAAGCTTCCATTACTAGCTTGGGTGCCTATCTTTAGGTTCGATGACTTCCTTTTCTTATTACCCGAAGACTCCACATGAGTCTCTTTCTTGTTTGCCTCAGATCCCGAAAACTTTCCCATACGTAGAGCTTCTTCAGCAAGTGTGACACTCAAATCGATAGCCTCTGTGATGGTTGAAGGCTTTGATGCAGTAACCATGCTCAGAATTTGAGGGGCAAGTCCCCAAATGAATCGCTTAATCCTATTGAACTCTGGCTCGACTAAGTTGGGAACAACCCTAGACAAGTCGTGAAAGCGTTGGACGTACTCAGAAATCTTCGTCCTGTCCATTTTCAAATTCCAGAACTCAGTCTCAAGCTTCTGGATTTCGCCCTAGAACAGTATTTCTTTCGCATCAATTCCTTGAGCTCGTCCCAGCTCAGTGCATAAGCAGTAGCTTCACCAAGGGTCTGAGCCTGAAGGTTCCACGAGGATTATTATTGTTTTTGAATGCGCGAGACGTACGAATTGTGTAACGAAAGTAACAAGTATAAAATCACATATAAATTGAATCACATAAAAGAGAGGCTCATAAAACATAAGATTGTTTCGGGTAGAAAAACGTCGACTATGCCAAAGTAAATCGAAAGTCCTTTCAAATTAGAGAAATGTGCTTTGGCCTATAGGTAAGATACTCTCGTCGAGAAGCGATTAACGGTATCTTACCCTTCCAGTTACTACACGTCTCTAATCGATTGAAACAATCGAAACTTTGGCGAGAACGAAAATCGAGGGATGGGACTCAACCGACAAGGTGCGGGTTTCATCCCTAACTTGACGATTTCGTACCCTAATGTGGTTGGTACTCATCGGGCCAAAATATAATTTCGACACTATGACGAGGGTCCACTAGAGTTTGAATTGGAAATTTACCATTAAGATGTGGATTTCACTCCTAGCTTAATGGTGAAATTTCGTGCAAAAATAAGAATAAGCGGAATGAGAGTCGTTCACCAAATTGTGGGTTTCACGCCTATTTTGGTAAACTCGTCTCTTTTGTATAAAGAGTGTCTTTAAGTGTGTTGTGTAAGTTGTCTTAGGAAAGACATAATGTACGTATTAAGACCAAAAAGAAGAGGAAGAAGCAAAGTAGGAAGAATAACATTTTAAGCAAGTATCAAGAATGTTTAAAAATATGGTTCCTACTATAGACTAGGTCGAACATGGCAATTCTACCTAATTCCCTATAGTTATGGCTCTGATACCAATCTGTCACACCCCAACCAATTGCGGAATCATTGCCAGAGACTTCATAACACTATTTGTGAGAATATTTAAATAAGTCCCATTTCATTTCATAACTTCAAATTGTCAAAGATTACATCAACTCAAATGACAACATGTTAAAATAACAATAACAAAATTTGATACAACATTTTAAACCTAACACGTCTTACTGTGTATCTAGGCATCGTTGCTACTTCATTTCATGGCAATCCTTAATCATCAACCTGTAACATGTTAAAAATACAATTCAATGCAAAAGCAAAGGCGAGTATACAAGTTTATGAATATGTATAAGTATAAAAGTTTAAAACGAATCCACATGGCAACTTAGTTTATACAAGATCAATATAACATGGCATGCAATATTTCTAGTCAACCCTCTGTTTACACAAAATGATATAATTCAACATGACCACTAGTCTATGGGCGGTGCGTTACTCCTATAGCGCTATACATGTCAAATGGAGGCTCGTATAAAGCTAATGACTATAGTACATCACATAAGTCTAACCCAAGTATATGCATCAAGTAATTCAACATAGCATTCATGTATAAGGATTGTTTTGTGCATTGCATAAAGAATAAGTTTAAGTGTAGTTTAATAATTGAACATGTTACACCCCAAAAGTGGTAAACATAAAAAGGGGGTTGCGAGTATACTCACGGTTTTGCAAGTCTTCTACTTGGTAATCCCGCGAGTGAGTTGGTTGATTAGGAGGTTGGAACACCAAGTCCTTCTACACAAAGGAAACATAGGTGTGTGAGTTTGGGGAAATCGGAAGATTAAGGATTCGGAATTAAAATGACACGAAAATAACATAGGAAAATAAATCTTTTACATATGATGTTCTAGATGATATGCCTACTTAACTTGATAATGTCCATATGTTCAACATCAAGTGTTCGGTCTAATGTTTATGTTATATTAGTATTATTAGGATATACTATATCATACATATCAAGCATGAGGTAGAAGATTAAAATCTTCATTTAGGTACCTCTAAGTATCATAGAAATCATGTAGGAGGTAGGAAGAACAAGCTTCCATTTAGACACCTCTTATGTGTTCACCACTACACTTGATGTAAAAACATACAAGGAGGGTCATGAACTAATATTAATACAAGAATATAAACAACTACACTATGAGAAATCATCAAGTAATGTGGGGATTTTATGTTGGACAACCCAAGTTAGTCCATAATCACACATTAAGTCTTGGACTTAAACATTACTTGTGGGTTAAAAACCCTAAACAAAACAGAATGTATATGAGGTTTAACCTCTGATTTTGAATGTCTCAACCTTTTTTTTAAGCCTAACTAACCATAGAAGTGGTTATAAGCATAAGGACATAGGTTTGAGATGAGTTAGACTCAAGTTGAACAAGTTTAGTAAAGATTAGATGAAATCAGAAATGAACAGTGAACTTTGGAGCCTTTTTGCCGGAGTTCCAGGGACTTATTTACTGTGAAAACCCATGGAATCGAAGCTAAGGTCAATCCAAGCACATAGGAAAAAGAATGAACTAAATCGGACAAGAATTGAGTGAGTTATGCTCACTTTAGTGAAGCTTGCTAAATCTGTCCGAATTTCTGATGTTGCTGTGAATTTAGAGTGATTTGGGAGTGATTAGAGAGAGTTGAGAGTGTTTAGAAAAGTGGAAAATGCTTGGGTAGTGCTTGGTATTTATAGGAGAAAAGATTAGGGTTTAAGTGGGTTGCAATTAATACAAGTAGTTGGGTTTACAATAATAAAAAAAGAGAAAAAAAATCTAAATGTTGTTGCTGTCTCGAGAGGCTGTGTACAGCCAACAATATTACCTTTTTTTGTTGCAATAAAGTTTACTTGTTGTATTTATTAATGATACCTCCTTCCATTAATCAAATAACATTGATAACAAAAAAAATATCAATTAAATTGTAGCCATTAAGGCTTGTCTGATCGTAAGGGGCAATGCTTGTTTATTTATTTATTTACTAGCCTAAGATCCCGCGATTTTCGCGGGTGGCTTAACACAAATATATAATATCTACTGGCATTGAATCCTCAGGTAGATCATCATTTTTGTTCTAGGCCTTTCCAAACTTAGGCTTCACGTGTAAGTCTAAGAACCAGCGAGCTTCGCGGGTTGGTAAAAGAAAATTTCTTCATTAATACCGCTGACATTAAATATTTTGATTTTATACACGGTAAAAGACAACCGAACATATTAGATTACGACGGCAAATTGAAATATATGAATATGCAACAATAACAATTCGTTGAAAATCTCTTTATAAACCACATTAGTTGTTTTATCTGTAGGTTTCTCGTCGTTGTCAAGTATTAGTAGTTTGACCTTATCTCGTGTTTTCACCCTTGATAAAGCAACATACAATTGACCATGAGAGAAGACAGGTTGTTTCAAGTACAAACCAACTCTTAAAAGTGATTGGCCTTAACTTTTGTTGAATGTCATTGCAAAACATACGGCCAGTGGAACTTGCCTCCTTTAAAACTTAAAATAATTTGTAAAAGCACATAAAGCATGTGTAATAATTTTATGATATAATAGAATTTCACAGTTACATTAGCAAAGTATAGTTAAATATAACATTGCAAAAAAAAAAACAAAAAATATCTATCTCTAATTTCGTTGTGTAAAGTAAAATGTTCAAAATTTGAATATCCTTTGTATTGAAATAAAAGGAGTATTAAATAGAGGACATACTGTGAAAGATGTAAATATAAAAAAAAAACAATTTTGGATGTTTCAATCCATTTACATGAAGAGGGCCGAGTTGGATAACGGAGTTACATTACATATCATCTCTAACATGTTGAATGGGTCAAACATCAAACATAGCTAAAAATACACGGGTTGAACGATTTGAATGCCAGACATAATGTACTTTAATGCTTAAACCTCCTAAATCATCCAAATAAAAAAACAAATGACTATTGTCTTTGTAATCATATTTAATACATTAGCATATTTATTAAACTCAAGAGATAAAGAAAAAGAAAAGTGGACTCTTGACTGGTCAATTACCTCGTTTTAACTTGCACCAAAAAAATATCCATTTTGACCCAGACCCATTTAACTTGTCAAGAAATCTACTATTGCGACAAAATAGCAAAGTATGGTCGAGGTATTTATACCCTTCCTAAAATAGAGAGTATGAATTTAACACATGGGTGACAGTGAGGTCAGTTGATCCAGGACTTTGTTGCCTGGGGTATTGCACCGGCATAATATCGGATCTTCCAACAGATTACATCATGTTTTTATTCATAAAATATACTATGCAAGCTAATCTATAAATGAAACATTTAAAAATACTAAGTTGGTGCAGTTAATATGCCAGTGGAGCAACATCAAATACCTAAAATCCTAATCTTGAAATCTCAAAAGAAATCTAGAATCAGATTCATAACTTTGTGAACGAAAAAAGGTGTTCAGTGAACATAATGTCGATATAAGTTCTCATAAAAGATATGATTAAGGAAACTCAATAATTTACTCACTCTTGAAGACCTAGGTACCACATAGGAAAGGAAACCATCAAATCCTCAATTATACAGTATCCTCATTGACACCATCTCTTAAGCATACATGCCAAATTTTGTTATTAAATAGTAAAAGAATCAGAAGCTTTATATCAGGTCATCACTTAAGCAAACTATGCCTTGAAAGTAAAAGACTTCAAGGCTAATAGCTCAAGAAAGTGTAGAAAACCATCAACCAGGAGTTATACGAAATGAAGGTGAAGCACAATAATAACCATAACACAACATATGGTCAAAGTAACATCTAATGGGATGCATCTAATGTATATAAATAAAAGATAAAAGCTTAAAAAAGCAATGACATAGTGAAAATATACCTAAAAAGCATGAACAATGAAATACTAATTTAATTGCACGATCACATACACCTGACCACATAATTCATTAATATCACTATACCAAACTGATGATGAAACAGTAAAAAATATACCTATTTGGAATCAGATCTGGAACTATCACGTAAATAGTTTTCAAACGAAAATAACGATAAAATCTTCAACTGATTGTTGTAAATTAGAAGCACCGATTGAATCACGATAAAATATACCTATTTGGAATCAGATCTGGAACTATCTGTAGGCTTGCCATTTTTGTCAAGTATTAGTAGTTTGACTCCATCTCGTGTTTTCACACTTGATAAAGCAGTGTAGATCATCATTTTTGTTCTAGGCCTTTCCAAACTTAGGCTTCACGTCTAAGGGTCCAGTAACTAACTTTGAATTTTTTTGAGAAATTGGAAAAAGAATGGATCAGAATCCGAATCTTCTTTGGAATTAGTACATCTATTAAACGAAGTCACATTGACACAATGCACATAATAATTTACATAATAAAAGTCCACATACCATTTGCAACACTAAAAAGTTATATGCATATATTTTTCCAAGGGTAAACAAACAATCAAGATGGTCTATTCTTAAACAACGGGCCTTGGCCCATGGCCTTTTGATTACCTTTGCAACTTCAAGCACATACTTTCCAAGAGGCTGATATGTCATTACACAACGGCGCACGTCATGAGCCTCCCATTATTAGACAAATCTCGTCATAGATACAATCACATCCTACTCGAATAAGCCACATTCCACTCAAAATAATCTCATGTCCCACTCGAAACATCCACGTTGACTCGTTAGTGACATGTAGCTACCCAAACTGTTTTATGGTGACGTGAACCTCCACATAAAGCAAAATCGCCAAACTCTTGTTCCGTAGCGAAATTTATACCTTCTGATGTACCTCAAATGGACCAAAATACCAAACACATAGTCAGTACTTATCCTAATTTTATTAGCAACGTTCGGTCATATCTAGTCGCTCAAAAAGAAGATGAAAAAACAATGAGGTAAATTAATATTATTAATTATTTCAGTAAATAGCATAATTACAATCCTGTTTACCGTTGTTTTCCGTTGTGGTGTGCCTGATGGTTCAAGTGAAGTTAACCATCCTATCAATGAATACAAATTGGCATCTTGATCTTTGAGGGTCCTGCAAATGGTAAATTGATTTCACATCAGTTATAGATTTGTATAAATGTAGAACACACATAGATTTAAGAATGACTGTTCAAACCCCATGAATGCTTTAAAAGAGATCCAGTAGAAACATGATCTTACCCAATTTCATGAAGAAAAAAAGATCATATGGATGCATATCACGGGTCCTTCCATACCTGGTAAGACATGCAGGTCAGGCTAGCCATGGTAAAACATTATAAGACCATGTGTAGTGGTTTAGCTCAATAATGCCCCCACCATGGGGCGTTTTGCGACACGTGGCAGTCCAGTCAGCATGGGGCGTTATTGCAAAAGTGGCGTAGTGGGAATAATGCCCAATAACGCCCCTTCCAATCATTAAACAAAAAAAAAAAGCAAACTACTTTCTCATTGGCCAGTCAAACCCAGTCAAACCCACTTGCAGCGTTATTAAAAAAACGCTGGGCCAATTTTTTTTGTCAAAAAACGCCACATCACGCCGGGTGTAATGGGTGGGGGGTGGTTTCCGGCGTTTTCCGGCGGTATTAGGGGGCAAACACGCCCCAGTACGGTAGGTCTAATGGGCTCAGATTCGAATGGGTCATTTTAAAAAAAATGGTAATTTTGGTTACTTGGCACTATATTCAGAGAATATGCTTTAAAGCCCCTCTAAAATGAAAGAAGTAGTTTTAAGTTTAAGTTATAGCATACCATCAATAGTGAAAAAGGCACTGTCCAAGCTGATCTTTTATGTAAGTATCCGATGCTAACCTGAGCCATGCCGAGTACAACAAGGACTCATAAACTGTTACATGAGGTGAATGGGTGTCGTTTTGCTCACAATAACTGGAAATTCGAGCAAATGTTTCTTTTTTTTTTATACCCGGGAATTTTAACATCACCTTCAATATACCTGCCCTTTTTTCAACCCGCTAACACATTCATGAGAGTAGTTTACCAGCACCATTGACACCCATCAGAGCTGTGAGAACCAGGCCTCAAAAGCCCCGCTAACGCCTTTAAGTAGCAGCAACCGGTCTTCACCCACCCCCTTGATCTTTCATTTCCTACAAATGTTTTAGATGTTACTTTCATAAGTCAAGTATACATAAAACTAATGCAGATAATTATTTAATTAACAAAAAGAACAAAGGATTTATAATTTACACCATCATTAATGCAGATAATTCGTTGAGCTTGTAAGATCTCTTTTGACATTTTCTTCAACAATTCGCACCATATTGTCAGTCGATTCAGTAAATGATAACAACTCCTGCCTTTTCTGACTATTTTCACAATTATAAAATAATAAACCATCAAAAGGAAACAAAAATATAAAACAAATGTCTATAGAATGGAAAATTCATGTTCTAGCATCAGGCATTACATGTGAAGCTTAGTAATGAAATCAAAATTTAACCTTCTGATGTACCTCAAACGGACCAAAACACCAAACACATAGTCAGTACGTATCCTTATTTTATTAGCAACGTTCGGTCATATCTAGTCGCTCAAAAAGAAGATGAAAAAACAATGAGGTAAATTAATATTATTAATTATTTCAGTAAATAGCATAATTACAATCCTGTTTACCGTTGTTTTCCGTTGTGGTGTGCCTGATGGTTCAAGTGAAGTTAACCATCCTATCACTGAATACAAATTGGCATCTTGATCTTTGAGGGTCCTGCAAATGGTAAATTGATTTCACATAAGTTATAGATTTGTATAAATGTAGAACACACGTAGATTTAAGAATGGCTATTCAAACCCCATGAATGCTTTAAAAGAGATCCTGTAGAAACATGATCTTACCCAATTTCATGAAGAAAAAAAAATCATATGGATGCGTATCACGGGTCCTTCCATACCTGGTAAGACATGCAGGTCAGGCCAGCAATGGTAAAACATTATAATGAGCTCAGATTCGAATGGGTCATTTTAAAAAAAAATGGTAATTTTGGTTACTTGGCACTATATTCAGAGAATATGCTTTAAAGCCCCTCTAAAATGAAAGAAGTAGTTTTAAGTTTAAATTATAGCATACCATCAATAGTGAAAAAGGCACTGTCTAAGCTGAACTTTTATGTAAATATCCGATGCTAACCTGAGCCATGCCGAGTACAGCAAGGGCTCGTAAACTGTTACATGAGGTGAATGGATGTCGTTTTGCTCACAATAACCGGAAATTCAAGCAAATGTTTCTTTTTCCTTTGGATACCCGGGAATTTTAACATCACCTTCAATATACCTACCCTTTTTTCAACCCACTAACACATCCATGAGAGTAGTTTACCAGTACCATTCACACCCATCAGAGCTGTGAGAACACCAGGCCTCAAAAGCCCCGCTGACGCCTTTAAGTAGCAGCAATAGGTCTTCACCCACCCCTTGATCTTTCATTTCCTACAAATGTTTTAGAGATTACTTTTATAAGTCAAGTATACATAAAAGTAATGCAGATAATTATTTAATTAACAAAAAGAACAAAGGATTTATAATTTACACCATCGTTAATGCAGATAATTCGTTGAGCTTGTAAGATCTCTTTTGACATTTTATTCAACAGTTCGCACCATATTGTCAGTCGATTCAGTAAATGATAACAACTCCTGCCTTTTCTGACTATTTTCACAATTATAAAACAATAAACCATCAAAAGGAAACAAAAATATAAAACAAATGTCTATAGAATGGAAAATTCATGTTCTAGCATCAGGCATTACATGTGAAGCTTAGTAATGAAATCAAAATTTTACCTTCTAATGTACCTCAAACGGACCAAAATACCAAACACATAGTCAGTACGTATTCTAATTTTATTAGCAACGTTCGGTCATATCTAGTCGCTCAAAAAGAAGATGAAAAAACAATGAGGTAAATTAATATTATTAATTATTTCAGTAAATAGCATAATTACAATCCTGTTTACCGTTGTTTTCCGTTGTGGTGTGCCTGATGGTTCAAGTGAAGTTAACCATCCTATCAATGAATACAAATTGGCATCTTGATCTTTGAGGGTCCTGCAAATGGTAAATTGATTTCACATCAGTTATAGATTTGTATAAATGTAGAACACACATAGATTTAAGAATGATTGTTCAAACCCCATGAATGCTTTAAAAGAGATCCTGTAGAATCATCATGTTACCCAATTTCATGAAGAAAAAAAGATCATATGGATGCATATCATGGGTCCTTCCATACCTGGTAAGACATGCAGGTCAGGCCAGCCTTGGTAAAACATTATAATGGGCTCAGATTCTGTTGGTGCATACGTCTGTCGACTTCATCTTGTATCAAGTCTTGTATTAGAATAGATAAATCAGGGCACAGAAAACGAGAAAATAGGGTAACTGGCATGTTCAAACGGAATCACCATGCTAATTCCGCTTGAAATACTAATTCCGTTTGGGAGGTAATCTCGTTTGAAATATGATTCCGCTTAAAACATGTTCAAACGGAATTACATTGCCTATAAATAGTTGTTGCCTGATTCCGTTTCAGTCATTCTTGTATGTGTGTTTTCCGACGGCGAAGCTCTGTCGAAGTGTCTACAGACTTGTAATTTTTACCAGATCAATAGAAAGACAGTTAAAAGTGAATATTCTAGCTGAATTACACACAATATGTCTGTTTCCGCCTTTCATATTGTGTAGAACACCTCTGATCGACTCGTTCCGGGTCCGTACACGATCCTACATGTGGTATCAGAGCTCAGGAGGAGGAGTTCTGCAGTTTTCAGCTTGATTTCATCTCATTTTCTTACTTCTACACCTTCTTTTCTAAATTGAACAAGTTTTAACGGTTAAAATGGCCTGAATTTTTCACAACATAAGCGAAATTGTGTTTTAACAAACCCTTGAGAAAATCAGATCAAAATTCAAAGTAAAAATGACAAAAATGGGCCAAACAGTTAATTCCGTTTGAACGAGTACCATAATTCCGTTTGAAAGTTGGTGGTAATTCCGCTTGAAAACGTAATCTCGCTTGGGTATTCAGCTTCAGTGTTGTTATTCCGTTTGAAAGTTTGAAACGGAATTAGTAATTCCGCTTCAAATTGGTATTTCGTTTGAAAGTTTAAACGAAATCAGTAATTTCGTTTGAAGTGTCTAATTTCGCTTGAAACTTTTAATTCCGTTTGAAGTTTGTGTGTAGGTTAATCTCGCTTGAAAGGGTAATCTTGCTTGAAGTAATTCCGTTTGAAACCTAATCTCGTTTGAAAGGACCTATTTTGTGAAAAAGTTTATCGAATCATGAGTGAAGAATTTTACAACGCATTTGCAACATCCCCAACTACTCCGACTACCATTGCTCAAAGCATGAACTTGGAAAATGAGACTGGAACTATGCAAAAACCCCCGAAGCTAATGAACATTGAGGAGTATTACGGTTGGAAAGATCGGTTTGAAAACTGGGTTCTAGCAAATCATTTAAGATCTTGGGAGTGTATTTTGAAAAAGTATGTACTACCACGTACTGAATTGCGAGTTGAAAAAACAATCTCTGAATTCAATGACAAAGAACGAGACATGTACAAAGCTGAAAAGATGATGATTAGTCTACTTCAGCAAGCTATTAAAGAAGACATCTTTGTATTGCTTCAACATGACAAAACTTCAAAATCAATTTGGGATGCTCTTAAAATCAAATTTGAGGGTAGTGAGAAGATGATTAAGAGTAAAAAGGCACTGCTTAAGAAAGAATTTGATCTTTTCACAAGTTTGCCAGGGGAAGATACAAAGAAATTGATTGAAAGATATTTCCACTTAGTGCGTTCTATGTCGTTGTTAAGCATAACCAAAGAACAAGAGGAATGGGTCGACAAATTAGCTGATGCTTTACCTCAGAAAGATTGGGGTACATTTTTGATGATCTTAAAGAACACTGGAGAATATGACAATTTGACTATTTCACAGTTCATTGAGAAGATTGAGGGTCAAGATCTTGAACAGCAAAAGATTGCGAGGATGAATAATCCGAGTGGTCAACAAGATGTCAAAATGTATTACAAAGGCAGTGTTCAAGAGGTTGAAATGAGTCCGAAAATCCAAACTGCTTTTAGTGCTGGAAACTCATCCGGAACTGTTGATCAAAATCCAAACAGTAGCAGTGGATTCTCTTCATATCCGAGTGTTAATACAAAGAGTTCAACTTTAAGTTTTCATTCTCAAAGTTCAAAAAGTGGGAATGGTTGTGTGATACAGTGTAACATTGCATTGAATCTTCCAGATGGACAAAGTTTTTCTGAAGAAATTGCAAAAGATCACATGGCGTTACTTGCTACTGTGCTACAATCCTATGAAGGTTTGGTTGCAGGAAGGATCGGAAATCCTATGCTGACGAAAGAGGATTACGATCAGATAGACGCTGAAGAGATGGAGCTCATGGACATCAAATGGTGCTTAGCTAGTGTCTTGAGAAGTGCTGAAAAGTTCAAAATGATTACAGGAAGAAATGATTTCTTGGATGCACATGTTTCTACTTTGGGTTTTGATAAATCTAAAGTTACTTGTTTTCGATGCAGGGAGAAAGGTCATTTCAAAAGAGAATGCAAAAACCAGGAAGCGAGTGGAGCAAAGAATCCATTTGGAAAAGATGATTACTATCGGAAAGCCATATATCAACAATTTGCTTATCAACCGCATCAACAAAAAGATTCACAAACTGCTCATGGAAAAATGATCGAAGATGCAAACAAGAAAGCTTATTATGGTATCATTGATCAAGACGATGAGAAAATGGCTCCAGGATTTAGCTGGGATAAGTTTGTGGATGAGAATGGGGAGTTTAAAGCTTTCATTGCAAAGATAGTTCAAGAACCTGATTTGTTTACAGAATGGATGAAAGTGATTGGTGTTCATGAGAAGAATCAAGAAGAAGAGTCTGTTTCATCCGATGAAAGTTCAGAAGAAGCAACTGTTTTTGTTGACCAAACACCATCTGATTCTGGTTCTTCAGATGATAGTTCTGAGAAGAAAATAAATTTTGATCAATCACCAACTGATGACAGTGGTGATGATGAGGAAGAAAGACATATTAATGTTGCAAAAACTCATTTATCTCCTGAAAGTTTTCAATTTTATTTTGCAGATCGCTTGGAGAAATTGAAGAAGAAACAAGCAGCAAAAGAGTTGAAAAAGATGAAGGAAGTTAATGTTGCTGAGAGGAATGGGGAAGCTGAGAAGGTGATTGAAGCTGAAACAGTGATTGAGGTTGAGAAGGTCATCGAAGTTGAAAAGATTGTGGAAGTCATCAAGCCTTGCTCAAAGTGTTTGGAATCTTGCAAGCAATGTGCAGCAAAAGATGAGAAGTTGAGTGAGCAAGAAAAGATGAAAGAACAATTATTGTTCAATCTCAATTATGTGAAAGAATCGTATGACGTTTTGAATAGAACAGTAACTGGTATTCAAAAAACAAATTATGAGAGAGAAGATGCATTGACCATGATGATTGTTGTGATGATGTCGAAGCAAAAAGCCATAAATCACTACATTGAGGAATGTGCCAAGTTGCAGCAGGAGTTGGAGACAGAAAATATAGAAAATGAAAGAATTAGACGATTACTGCAAAGTTATTCTAGTTCTGATTATTTGATTGATAGAATTTATCCAACTGTTGCAGGTTTTGAAGCATTTCAAAATAATGAGAAGCCAAAGAAGAAGGATACTGGTAAGAAGCAGAGTGTTAGTTATAACAAGTGTCCGCCTCCAATTTGGGAAGGGTATTCTCCTAGAAAACCGAATGAGGAGCAAGTCGAAAAGGCAGTCAATATAAAGTTAAAGTCCGATATAACCGATGAATTACCAGAAAATATTGACGTCGTTTTTACATCGTCTGACACTGATCATGAGTCCGAGTTAATAAAAAATGTGGTCGATCAGCTGTTGGATACAGATGAGGAGTCGGAGTTAAAGTCTGAGTCCAAGTCCGAGTCTGGGTGTTCAAGTTCGTCCGTCAAAAGTTCGAGTTCGTCGGTCAACAGTTCAAAGTCGTCGGTTAAACGGGTTTACAATAAAAAAATTTCTGTTATCAAAATCTAATTTGAAGGATGAAACATTCGAAGTTGCATACACTTTGAATGATTCTGACAAATTATATTCTGATAAAGAATTTCTAATAAGAAGTGTTCAAGTTAAAAAGATCAAAAAGGTTTCCAAACTAACAGAAATCAATATTTCTGAAATAAAAGATGTAAATCTTACTGAAAAACCTAAAAAAATATACTTCAAGAGTTCAACAACGTTTAAACAAGAAAAAAAGGTTACGGTTATGGTTCTGGTTTTCAAAAGAAACCAAACCATAACGGTAATTTCAAAAAGAAAGGTCTTGGATTTATTCCACCAGAAAATTATAAACATGAAAAAATTTCTAAAACAAATACAAAATTTGTTTCAGGGACAAGCTGTGAAGAGGAATCAAAAAGCTCATTCTGGAAACAATCAAACAGAGAATTTCTTGCCAAGAAGCAAAAGAATATGAAGAATGAAGCTAATCAAAGAAAGGAGACAAGAACGTGTTACAAATGCAATGAAGCCGGTCACATTGCATGGAACTGTCCTCAAGCTACAAAAACAAAACAGGAAGTCTCTAAGAAACTCAAAGAAAAAGTTGTTGAGAAAAATGAACCACCAATTGAGAAATTCAAAATTTTTGAAAATTCAACATATGAAGTTGGTGAGTGTTCAAAGACACATTTTTACAAAAAGAGAGCTAAGAATGATAACCAAGTGTGGGTTGTTAAGAAGGTTCATGAGGATGTTAAAAAGTTTGATGTGAAATCTGGCGATGAATCTGATTCCACAAAGTCAGATGAGCCACAGGTTGAGGTTAAAGAAGAAAACTCAGTACCTCCAATGGATGATGTTCATTTTCCACCATTGAGGGCTGAAAATTTCAAATCAAAAGTTGGGAAAGTTGAGATCTCAAATCAATTCTATCCTGAGAAGAAAGAATTTGATGTTGAGAAAGCGTTTAATGGAAATGTTAAAAAGATTTTTGGGAAAATGGTCGAGGGTAAGGTGAAAGGGGTAAAGGACTTTTATGAAACAAAGAAAGCAACTTGTTACCCAAGTGAAGTTGAGGAGGAAACATCCAAGTTTGGTCAGGCTTGGATGGCAGTTTTTCACAAGTAAAATCCTGACTTGCCGGAGCTCCCAGGTTGGTAAGTGTGGAGCAGGTATCGGCATCTTTCTTGAGAATTTCATTCATGAGTTATTTGATTTTTCAAGATTAATCAGGGACATTAAATTGTACTTGATTTATCTTGCCTACAAATGGTTAAAGAAGAACAATATGATGAACCCCTAACCTACAAGTGGTTTAAAATCAACAAAACTTATTTTCCGGAAAAATCATTTTGGTTAAAACAAACTTAAGTGTTTTGAAATCATAATGAGAAAATAGTTTGTTGAAAGGGGGAGTTCTGATTGTTTATGCCAAGTGGATGGCGAATTGAAGTGATTCGATATCAGTTGTCATTTTACTTGTACAGTTTGTTTTCAAATTTCCTTTAAATGTGTTTGAATTTTAGGGGGAGTAAGAATTTTCAGAAAATCCAAAAACATTAGAAAATTTGAAAATATAAAAAACATGATAAAATTCAAAATGAGTTTTGGTGTCAAAGAAGAGGAAATGATAGTACATCAGTAGACAGTTACAATATGCTAAAGAAATGTAATGATTAAATAGCATTAAATGGTCTCACTGATGATATGCCGATAGGTTTTTACACATTTAGTAAACTTTTTCGGGATATAAACTTAAATTCAAACTTGCTTATTTCGTGGGGAACACTACTTGGATATATAGGTAACCCCTGAAATTTCGTTTGAAAGGTCCCTCTTTCTGAGATACTAGGTCTTTATGCTCAGTGATATCTGGGGTATTATCCCGGGACTTCTGATTTTGCGGAAGCAATGGCCTAGTCCCCGGAGAATACTTTATGCTTGCTTGAAATAAAAGCCTGCCCTCAGCATAAAAAATGATGAAACATTGAAAAATGCTAATCATGTGCTGTTGTAAAAAAAGATCCTCTAAAGGGGACCCACCAAAAGTCGAAGTCGTCATCTCTCTGCTGAACGGAAGTTCTGATCTGAGCTCTCACGGCCTTCGCATTTAACCCCTTACAGATATCATCTGTGGTATACTCACCTGTAAGACTGAATATTGGGATCTGGATACGGGAGTATATTCAAGAGGTGGGACACATGAATGAGTTTAAGTCCTTAATACACCTAATTCATATCTTGAATCAGTTGAAATTTCTGTGAAAATTTAAGTGGATCAGTATATCGGTAATCTAAGTGAATTGTTTAATTCTTAATGTGTAACTAAGCTCAACGGTACTTGTGAGTTGTCAAAAACTGATATGATCCTCTTACACAAACTCACAAAAATAGTGTCTGTATATATTTCTTTATTGCATTTCATTTCATTCAAAAATCCAAAAAGATTTTCAGTGTGTTTTAG
Source organism: Helianthus tuberosus (assembly GCA_030545235.1). Lineage (NCBI taxonomy): Eukaryota > Viridiplantae > Streptophyta > Magnoliopsida > Asterales > Asteraceae > Helianthus > Helianthus tuberosus. The sequence goes on along the minus strand of CM060442.1, from coordinate 217,252,804 downwards.
CATAAATTTTGAAAAATTAAAAAAGATTTTCGACAACTGATGCTGGAGAGCTGATTTTCAAAATTCCAAGTGCTAAACATGATGAGCATGTGGTGAGGGGGAGTTTGTGTTCTAAATGAGAAAAGATTTTGAATATATGCCTACAAGTGGTCATCTGAAATTGTTTAAAATGATAAATCTTTCTGGAAAGATACTTGCAAGTAGTTTATAAATTTGTCAAATGTTAAATTTGAAAATTTTACTTTTGGGTAGAGGATGTGCAGGATAGCCTGGATTCTGAGCCTGAGAATAGATCCAGATCACAATCCTGATCCTGTGAAAGCCAGGCTGCGATCCCAGCAAATCGAAAGAGGGAGTCTGAAGACATCCGAGTAGAGATTGTTTGTTCGAGAGGAGTATGTTGGTGCTGATAGAAAGAGAAAGAGATAAAGTTTGAGGATGCTTACACTGTCAGATACTTTGAAGAGAAGCCCGAAGACTGAAGATGTTGAAGACTCGACACTTAAGACTCGTCAACATCTGAGGGGGAGTCTGTTGGTGCATACGTCTGTCGACTTCGTCTTGTATCAAGTCTTGTATTAGAATAGATAAATCAGGGCACGGAAAACGAGAAAATAGGGTAACTGGCATGTTCAAACGAAATTACTAGGTGTAATTCCGTTTGAAATGAACATGACATTTCAAACGGAATCACCATGCTAATTCCGCTTGAAATACTAATTCCGTTTGGGAGGTAATCTCGTTTGAAATATGATTCCGCTTGAAACATGTTCAAACGGAATTACATTGCCTATAAATAGTTGTTGCCTGATTCCGTTTCAGTCATTCTTGTATGTGTGTTTTCCGACGGCGAAGCTCTGTCGAAGTGTCTACAGACTTGTAATTGTTACCAGATCAATAGAAAGACAGTTAAAAGTGAATATTCTAGCTGAATTACACACAATATGTCTGTTTCCGCCTTTCATATTGTGTAGAACACCTCTGATCGACTCGTTTCGGGTCCGTACACGATCCTACAGATTCGAATGGGTCATTTAAAAAAAAATGGTATTTTGGTTACTTGGCACTATATTAAGAGAACATGCTTTAAAGCCCCTCTAAAATGAAAGAAGCAGTTTTAAGTTGAAGTTATAGCATACCATCAATAGTGAAAAAGGCATTGTCCAAGCTGAACTTTTGTGTAAATATCCGATGCAAACCTGAGCCATGCCGAGTACAGCAAGGACTCGTAAACTGTTACATGAGGTGAATGGATGTCGTTTTGCTCACAATAACCGGAAATTCAAGCAAATGTTTCTGTTTACTTTGGATACTCGGGAATTTTAACATCACCTTCAATATACCTGCCCTTTTTTCAACCCGCTAACACATCCATGAGAGTAGTTTACCAGCACCATTGACACCCATCAGAGCTGTGAGAACACCAGGCCAAGCCCCGCTGACACCTTTAAGTAGCAGCAACCGGTCTTCACCCACCCCTTGATCTTTCATTTCCTACAAATGTTTTAGAGGTTACTTTTATAAGTTAAGTATACATAAAACTAATGCAGATAATTATTTAATTAACAAAAAGAACAAAGGATTTATAATTTATACCATCATTAATGCAGATAATTCGTTGAGCTTGTAAGATCTCTTTTGACATTTTCTTCAACAGTTCGCACCATATTGTCAGTCGATTCAGTAAATGATAACAACTCCTGCCTTTTCTGACTATTTTCACAATTATAAAACAATAAACCATCAAAAGGAAACAAAAATATAAAACAAATGTCTATAGAATGGAAATTTCATGTTCTAGCATCAGGCATTACATGTGAAGCTTAGTAATGAAATCAAAATTTAACCTTGCAATCAATGCTAACTGACCTCCTTAGATTTAAAGAGCGCGAGGCGCACCGAGGAGATATGGTCTAAAACACTGGCGCAAAGCACCCCGTTTTTCATACGGTAGTGCAAGTTGTTTAAATACCTGATCTTGCATCAAAGAAATGAGTGGGCTTAAAACCATAGCAATCTTATTTGAATTTAGTGGAGGCCCCTGGTAACTTGATTAAATAATTAAAAAAAAGTAAGTCAGTTGCAAATTTTAATCACAAAAAATAAACAGTTTTACCACTTTCATATTCTAAGATCCTAATTTGTTGTATCAACTTTACTTCATAAATGATAATAAATACAATGTCCAACTTCTAATCTAACTTACATTCAAGAATGCTAGATTTAACATTAGTGTCAATAATGCACCACTTCATTCGCAACCTTACAGAGCCTTATAAAACTTCAAGAGAACGTGTGTTTGAATTGCTTATAGATAATTAGCTTATTAAAAACAGCTTATTTCAATAATGGTTCTCATAGATTGCAACACATTCGGCATAGACGAACAAATTAATCGCATCGATAACCCCGTCGTGATATTGGGGAGCACTTACAGGGCGTATTGGGGAATCAATGTTGAGAATATAGCACTACAAATTATAGTACTAATTGTTTTTTCTATAAAATAAAGCTAATAATATAGCACTACAACAAAGATCAAGCTAATATTCTTACCAAAGTTGCACCAGTTGCCGTTGTTGCCACATGATGTAAATCCTCTGTGCGCACGCTTCTAATTGCAATTGCAGCAGAGTCAACAAAAAATTGAATTTCACCATGGCACCATCAGAAAGAAAACTTGGTAAATAAACAAACTCAATAAACTAAATAAATACTTGAAGGAGTGTTAGGATTATACCTTGAGTTCCATGTCTTCAACCCCCTTTGTCGTTAAAACAACATTAGCTCCAACCAAAGCTTCTCAATGAGTTATCGTTAAGATTGAGTTTATTTACTACTGATACATGTATGAACTATACCCGCTTGCAAGAACCCCCAATATTTCTGTTTCAATATTAGTAGCCTGATAAATTCATATAAATCTAATTAGTGTCAATCAAAGGATATAATACAAATACGAACTTACATTATAAACCATCACTGAAAGGGAAAAACAAACCAACAGGTAACTAATAATATATCTAATAAGTAAAAAAGAATACTATATATCACCCGTGTGTAGAGCTTTAAGGGTTCTTTGCAATTTGACTTCAGTTGTGATTATTAGCCATCTGTATCAACCCGTCCCATATTTTACGGGTTTTGGGTATACCCGTCGGGTTCGGGTTTTTTGTTGCCATCCCTATAATCATCTCCTCTCATCTATATGTACAATAAAAAAACGACTGAAATTTAAAAGTAACGATAGGGTCGGGAGTACGGGTTGTCACAATCAATATGTAAATTCTAGGATCAAACCAAATCAATTAAAAGTACGGTATAACGATCAACCGGTCACCATCTTTTTAGCAACCATATGAACGCATTCACAAAAATCTGCAGTACCATCACCTCCATTGTCATTTGTAGAACTGAAATTTAAAATTTAAAATAATTATATATATATATATATATATAATGCAATCTATTGTTTTATAAAAAGATTAAAAGCTTGAGAATTTACTTGGTGAGAGACTCAGATAAAGATTGGAGTGAGTCAGCAAAAAAAGGTACATCATCTAAGTAAACAGAATATTTAAGACGCTCGAAGAGGCTGCGTATTTTTAAAATGGACCCACGTAACTTGTTATAATTAGATGCTTTACCATTGGCTGCATATAGATGAGTTTGAGCCTCTTTTCGTGCTTCATGAAGACAATTCTCTTAATGAACACAATCACCTGTAAAAGATTAATCAAATTATCATTGGTTAGGAAGAAAATGATATGAACGATTCAATTCGATTTATGGGTCTAGATTAATATTTAGTAAAAAAACGATTGAAATATGAGACGATTAATGGATTTATGTTCATATTATACCAAATGTTATAGCAGATAACATCAGATAATATTCATAAAAAATATACCTACACATCCTTTCCACCCAAACATGGCGGTAAGAAGAGGGGTGCAGACGGCAGAGTGTGTTGAAGTTATGCAACAGTTCTTTCGATCCTGAAAAATTTCACCATTAATTCAAAGCTAATCTTCAAGAACCTAATTGACAGTCATGAAACAAAAACTAATAACAAATACATAATCTGTAACCATATCATTCACAAACTACAATAGCATTAGCAAATGAGTTCATTGAGTAAAAGTACAATTTTCATTTAATTTCAATCCTTGTGAGATTTCAGCCATGAATTCAACTTCAATTTTCAAAAAACCTAATTGACAGTCATGAATCTAACAACAACTAACAACAAACACATAACCTGTAACCAATCATTCACAAATTATTGTAGCATTAGCAAATTCAATAACAAACGATTCATCCACCAAAAGTGAGTATAAAATATTTGTAAATCAGAAACCGCATCAAACTTTGAAATCTTCGTTCGAAAACACACGTCTTATTCAAAATCGGCATAGATTATTCAGCTATAACTCAACCTTAGTTCTCAAAAACGTAAGTAACAATTACAAATCTTATAATAAACACATAATCAACTATAGCACCATCGAAACTAATAGGAAATAAAATCATTAAGAAAAAGTGAGTACAAACTATAAAACTAATAGGACATAAAATCATTCACAATCAACTATAGCACGATCGAAACTAATATGAAATAAAATCATTCAGAAAAAAGTGAGTAAAAACTATAAAACTCAAAAACCGCATCGAAACATCAAAAACTCCGTTCAGAAACCGCTTTTCATAATTTCATCTATACAAATCTAAAAGTTCTAAACCGTCAGATTCAATTAAACTATAACAGAATAAATCAACTGATAACTACCTGAAACAGAGGCGAACGTTAGGGCTTGTTCAATCATACGGATCTGAGCAGAACGGTGATCGGAGAGTTCAACGACGTCATCGGAGTTATAATATCCGTGATGCATCTTTTCTCCCCATATGTTCTCCCACATACCTGAAGATTCGTTGTAGAACTCTGCGGTTCCTTCATAGCAGAGAAATACATATCTGAATCATCTATTCGAGCCCTAGATCAAGCCTCAACAAATAACAATCAATTCTAGGTTTGAAGAAAACAATTGACAGAAAGATTGATGGTGAAATCGTTTGGCATAGGGTTTGTAATTGGAATTAAGATTAAAAGGAAACTGATTTGAAAATTATGGAAAGTCCGGAATTTGTATCAATCTTTGATTAATTGATGTTCAGCAAAAAGAGCGGATGAAGGGGTGGTGTAAGATGATTGTTAGGGTTTCTAAATCTGATTGAATGATGAAAGAAAAAGGGGGAAAGAAGATTGTAGGAGAAGGAACAGAGCCATCTGCGCGTGTTTTGATTTAGGGTTTTAGTTTGAGCGGGATTTTGTAAAGTTAGAAGTTGTAGAGAGGACATGTGGCAATTAGAGGTGTAAGAACATGCCATGTGGCTTAAGCTTGTTTTGCTTTATTAGAAGTAGTAGATTTATTTTTTTGTTAGACAAAGGTTTCTAATATCTCAATAAACATAACATACAACTAGTGGAAAGGAATATTATGGGTAAAGATCAATTGGTAGGCTGATCATGGGCGCATGAATCAGCTTTCATTTCTTCTTCTTTTTTTAAATCCAAGTTACTATAACAATTAGGTAATATATTATTGTTCATAAACTATTAAACCTATATATTTATTAATGTTTAATTAATAATATTTTAAGGTATATTATGTATAATGTCATATAATTTAGACCACAATTATGTATATACATGACGTATTTTAAATATTAATCGAACATAATAAGTGAGTAAATGTATGAACCAAGTATGTATGTATGGATTGTAAAATGTATAACAATATAACTACAAGTATAGCATGTCTAAGGTCGTACATTCATGATGATTATTTGTAGATTAAACGCGTCTTTACGAGAAGCATGAATACGTATCGAATGATTGTATGTATCAAAGGTATAAACGGATTTAAATGTACAAGCATAAATAGATAAACAAAGTATAATTGGTATAAAATAGTTAATTTTATTACGATCGAAGTCTCGGATTACAATGGTTTGAAATGAACTACGAACTACAAAAAGAACAAGCTTCCAAAAATAGAAATACAAGACACGTTTTCTAATTAAAGGAAGTTGCGAAAAAGCAGGGCGTTACAGTCTCCCCTCCTTTCGGAAATTTCGTCCCGAAGTTTAGGTAGAGGTAACGAAAAGGTGCGGATACTTCATTTTCATGTCACTCTTTAGTTCCCAAGTGAATTCGGCGCCACGTTTTCCTTCCCATCGAACCTTGACGATAGGAATTTTACTACGCCTCAATAACTTGACTCCTTGATCCATGATTTCAACGGATCTTCGAGTGGGACTTGAAGTCCTTCATCAGCGAGACACTTCTTTAAGTTGGATACGTGGAAGACAGGATGTATGTTGTTGTGTTCTTCAGGCAGGTCCAGTCTATACGCAACCTTGCCAATCCTTTCGAGGATCTTGAAAGGACCAACATAACGAGGTTTGAGTTTCCCTTTCTTACCAAATCGAACCACTCCCTTCCAAGGGGATACCTTGAGAAGTACGTAGTCACCTATCTCGAATTCCAAAGGCTTGCGACGGTTGTCGGCGTAACTCTTTTGCCGGCTTCTAGCTTTCAGTAAGTTGTCTCGAACCTGTAAAATCTTGTCCGTTGCTTCTTGTATAAGCTCGGGACCAGTGATTTGAGATTCACCAACCTCGTGCCTACAAATAGGCGAACGACACTTGGGACCATACAATGCTTCGAAAGGTGCCATTTGAATACTCGCATGATAACTGTTATTGTACGAGAATTCGATCAAAGGCAAGTGTGAATCCCAGTTGCCACCAAAATCTATTACGCATGAACGAAGCATATCCTCTAAAGTTTGGATAGTACGCTCGGTTTGACCGTCTGATTGAGGATGAAAAACAGTGCTAAGGTTAAGAACAGTACCCATAGCAGATTGAAAAGTTTGCCAAAGGCGAGACGTAAAACGAGCGTCACGATCGGAAATGATGTCAATGGGGATACCATGACGACAAATGATCTCATCAGTGTAGATTCTAGCCAATTTCTCGACTTTGAAATCTTCACAAATGGGAAGAAAGTGAGCTGACTTGGTCAATCGATCAACGATCACCCAAATACTGTCATGACCAGAAGAAGTACGAGGAAGTTTAGTGATGAAATCCATGGCAATGCTCTCCCATTTCCAGATAGGAATTTCTGGTTGTTCGAGCAAACCAGAGGGACGTTGATGTTCGGCTTTTACCTTCGAACAAGTGAGACATTTCGCAACGTAGGAGGCGATATCTCTCTTCATTCCAGACCACCAATAGGTCGTACGCATATCATGGTACATCTTATCAGCACCAAGGTGAACAGAGTATTTCGATTTGTGTGCCTCGTTCATTAGAAAGTCTCAAAGGTTTTCACGATTAGGGATCCAGATACGATTGAGGTAGTATAAAATACCATCAGGTTTGGACACGAGATCATGCTCCATAGCACCACGTATCTCAACAGAGAAACTACCTTCGTTAATAGAGGCATATTGAGCTTCACGAATACGGCATTGAAGATCGTTAACGAGTTAAAGACAACGAATACTCTTCACATGGGTTTTAGGACTAAGAGCATCGGCTACTACATTCACTTTACCTGGATGGTATTTGATTTCGCAGTCGTAGTCGTTTAATAATTCCACCCAACGACGTTGACGCATGTTCAGTTCCTTTTGGTCGAAGATATGTTGAAGGCTCTTATTGTCGGTGAAGACCACACACTTAGTACCATAAAGGTAGTGTCGCCAAATCTTCAACGCAAAAACAAATGCGCCAAGTTCAAGGTCGTGAGTAGTATAGTTCTTCTCATGTATTTTGAGTTGTCTCGATGCGTAAGTGATAACCTTGCCTCGTTGCATAAGGACACAACCAAGACCAAGGTTTGAAGCATCACAATACACGACGAAGTCGTCGTTACCATCAGGAAGTGCTAGAATAGGAGCATTACAAAGCATGTCCTTGAGCATTTGAAAAGACTCCTCTTGTTCGGGACCCCAAACAAAAGGTTTCTCTTTTTTAGTCAAGGAGGTCAAAGGGACGGTGATTTTCGAAAAGTTGGAGATAAAACGACGATAGTAACCAGCCATACCAAGAAACGAACGAATTTCAGATGGGGACTTAGGTGCGATCCAATTCTTCACAGCTTCGATTTTAGCGGGGTCAACGTGAATACCAAGTTCGTTGACAGTATGACCAAGGAATTGGACTTCTTTCAACCAAAATTCGCACTTAGAGAATTTGGCGTATAGACGTTCAGTACGAAGAAGTTCAAGGATAAGACGCAAGTGTCGCTCATGTTCTGCTTGTGTCTTAGAATAGATAAGAATATCGTCGATGAAGACGATAACGAAACGGTCCAAGTATGCTTTAGACACGCAGTTCATCAAATCCATGAAGACAACGGGTGCGTTAGCCAACCCAAAGGGCATGACCACGAACTCGTAGTGACCATAACGCGTACGAAAAGCGGTTTTAGGTACATCTTCTTCGAGGACTCAAAGTTGATGGCACCCAGAACGAAGATCGATCTTTGAAAAACAGGCCGCGCCTTGCAATTGATCGAAGAGGTCGTCGATGCGAGGAAGGGGATATCGTTTTTGACAGTAAGCTTGTTGAGCTCACGATAGTCGATACACATACGGAATGACCCATCCTTCTTTTTGACAAACAAAACGGGAGCGCCCCAAGGAGAAGTACTAGGGCATATAAAGCCTTTATTAAGAAGCTCTTGAAGTTGACTCGAGAGCTCTTGCATCTCAGAGGGTGCTAAATGGTAAGGAGACTTAGCGACGGGCATAGCGCCAAGCACTAAATCGATACGAAAGTCGACAGAACGAGCAGGAGGCGGATCAGGAAGATCGTCGGGAAACACATCGGGAAAGTCACGTATGACGGGAACGTCGCTTATGCTTGGGCCTTTATCATTCTTTTCCACAATATGGGCGAGAAAGGCGAAGGTACCCTTGCGTAAGCATTTGTTCACTTGGATACATGACATAAGCTTGAGACCTTGAGAAGGTTTCTCGCCATACACGTGTAGAGAATCACCGTTCGGAAGAGGAAGGCGGATAAACTTTTCAGAACAAACAACTTCAGCACGAACTCGCCTAAGCCAGACCATGCCTACTATGATGTCAAAGCTACCCATTTGCATAGGTATAAGATCGATTGAGAACGTATGGTCGTTGAGAATCAAGGTACAATTGGAAAGGACGGAATCGACAGCGACGGATTTACCATTAGCGACTTCGACAGCGAAGGATTTGGCAACTTAGAGCGTTTACACATAAGCAATTATTCGAATTCTAACGAAACAAAACTTCTATCGGCGCCAGTATCAAATGGACAAGAAGCATAAACATGGTTCACAAGAAACGTACCAGTAATGACATTGTTGGCATTCTGAGCCTGAGCGGTAGTGATGACAAAAGCTCGGCCTCTAGCAGGTTGTTGAGCTTGCTGTTGCTGTTGTTGTTGTGGCGGTTGCTGCTGCTGCTGTTGTTGTTGAGGCTGATAACGCTGGGGGCAAACATTGGCGAGATGATTGAGATCGCCACACTTGAAGCATGCTCGCACAGGAGCAGCTTGAGGTTGAGCCTGGTTAGGAAGAGGGTTTGCAATGATGGCTTGGTTCTGGTTGTTTTGGGCTTGCGGGATGTTTCGACATTGGTTAGCAAAATGACCATACCTCTGACAGTTGGTGCAATTGCGGCAGGGTACGTTGGTAGGATGATGAAACAAACAGGTAGTACCTGTGGGATGAGATCCAACGTAGCCTTGTCTCAGTGGTTCAGAGTTTGCGGGTGCAACGGCGGCTACCGATAGTAAGGGTTGAGGTTTGGCGGAGTGACGGCCGCATAATTCTGGCTTGAAGCCTTCCGCTTCTTGCCTTTGTTCTTCTTGGATTGGGAGGATGAAGGTTTAACAGCGGTGGTAGTATCGGTGGTATCAGTGACAGCTTGTTGCGCACTCTTCGTCGAAACCTTGTCATAGGTTCCATGAAGAACGCAGTTGTTGTTGAGTTCGGTGGCTATGGTGTAGGCTTCCTCTATGGTTTTAGGGTTAGCAGAGGCAAGGTGGTTTGCCAGGGAAGGTGCAACACAACGAATGAATTTGGCTATGGTCTTGGGGACGGAGTCGACTTGTCCAGGACAGAGGACACTGAGTTGTTTAAAGCGCGTAATCAAACCATCCATGTCGCTCCCCTTCTGAGTAAGGTTCCAAAATTCGTTCTCCAACTTTTAGAGTTCGTGAGGAGGACAAGAGTGGTCTTTCATAAGCTGTTTGTGTTCGTCCCAAGGCATAGCATGTGCAACGTCGTTTCCCCTCTTGTTGCGTTCGGTTGTCCACCATTCAAGTGCCTTTTCAAGGAAAACCCCAGTTGCGTTCAAGGTTCTTAGTTCATCAGGGTAGCCACTTTGTAGGAAGGTAAGCTCAATCGCGTCAAACCAATTCATCATGGCGGTAGCGTCATTTTTGCCAGTAAACTCTAAGGGTTTACAAGCCATGAATTGCTTGAATTGGAGGGTTGGCTTGGGTTTCTCTGCCCTTGAATCGACGGAGCCATGCGGTGAATCGGTGTTTGGCTGAATTTTGCTAACAATATTGGGTATGACCTTGGCCATTTGCTTGGCCATGAATTTCATGCAATCCGTTTTCGACATGGATTCAGAGTTAGCGTTGGAAGTTGAGCCCTTCTTTGACTTGGAGTCGGAGGTGGATTCCTTCTTGTTTTTCTTTGTCAATTTCTTCGACACGGCGTTGGAAGGAAAAGGATGAGACTTGATCATAAATTTCAAAATAAGTTTTGCATGTATAGGCATGTATGCATCATGTATCACGTATAATTCAAACAAGTGTAAGATTTCAGCATGTAATCACAAGTATAAACACATAAGAATGCGTATAAAGAGTATAAATTTAGTTTGTTCATGAGGATTATTATTGTTTTTGATTGCGCGAGACGTACGAATTGTGTAATGAAAGTAACAAGTATAAAATCACATATAAATTGAATCACATAAAAGAGAGGCTCATAAAACATAAGATTGTTTCGGGTAGAAAACCGTCGACTATGCCAAGGTAAATCGAAAGTCCTTTCAAATTAGAGAAACGTGCTTTGGCCTATAGGTAAGATACTCTCGTCGAGAAGCGATTAACGGTATCTTACCCTTTCAGTTACTACATGTAACACCTGTGCCTCCACGGCCATCAAACAAATACCAAACCAATGAAATATTGTATTTCATACTTGGGATTTGTAAAAATATGTGTATCGTTTGCACATATCGACTCTTGTTCGATTTCAAGCTTTAAATCGCTTTCTGGAAGGTTATACGCGCACTGATGTGTAGATATAACCAGTTTAATCCAACGAACACTCCGGAATAGTGAAATAGGCTTAACATACCTTAAATAACCTTTACATAACTTAGATATAAGTTTTGGAAGGGTTGGTGTGGTGAAATCAAAGTTTAATCGCTTACAGGGACTAAAGTTGACAAACTGCGAAAGTATGCCAATTTGAACTGTAACAGACCTTCCGGGACATGAACATAAGTTAAACATACCATAAATATCCTTTACATAGCTTAGAAATAGGCTTTGAGGTGTTCGGTATGCTAAAATAAACTTTTGTGTCATTCAGGGACTAAAAGCGTCAAAAAGTGCACAAGTTTGCATTTTTACGCGTAACTTACGTTCTGAATACATCCGGACATCCAAAAATTTATGTAAGCACTAAAATATTTTATTTTAGTGTTCGCCATAAGAAAAATCCATTCGTCGCGTCATTTGGTTCGTTTTTCGTGCTTATGCGCATTCCGTCGTAATTAAGCGAACATCGCGACCGTACGGCCAAACGAACCGACATCCGAGATATTTTTGAACATGTTTTAAGTTCCCTATACTTTAACTTCATTTTAGAGCTTTGAAATGGGGTTAACGGGCCTTAAACGTGTCGAAAATGGCCTAAATACAGTTCAGGGACTAAATATGTAAATCTGCCAAACTTATGGGTAGCGCACCGCTACCCTTATACTGTAACGGTGCGCTAGCCTTGCAGCAGACCAGATGCAGTGTATTAACAGCCTGTTTTCAGCTGGATTAACCACAACCACAAGTTCCTAATTATCTAGTCATGTGATAAGGATGGAATTTTAGTTACCATAAGGTCCCGACACTTGTACGGTTACGATTAAAGCATGGTTTCCATGAAACGATCCTAACGGTGGACCGAAAACTATATATACCCATCCACCCCCATTGCATTTCTCACTAGAATTCTGATTTTGAGAGCTCTAAGTTGAAACCATTGTTTCATACCTGAGTTCTTGGATCGGGATTAGCATTCGGGGACCCTGGGTAAGTATTCTTTCGTTCTTTTCCTTATTTTATTGCTTTTCGAGTCCGAAAGTCAAACTTTGTTTGACTTTCAGCGTTGACCAGTAATGGTCAATGCGAGGTTCGTTTGAACTTCGCAACGTGAGTGTAATCACGTTGGTTATAGTCCCTTGGGACTATGCCCGCTGATTACCACGTTGTCTAGGGTCGTAGGGTAGGCGATCTGATAAATCGCCTATACCTTCGAACCCGACCCAGTTTGGTCGATCATTAGGATCCGACCAAATACATTAGGTGACCCTAGTATAGGGCATAACCTTCCGAGGTTATACCCTATGGTCACATCGTTTAAGTAGTTGTATGATAGGTAGTTTATATGCCTTAGGTAAATTACCAGAATACCCTTTTCATGTATAATTGGTAATTAAGCATATGTAACCTAAACTTTTGTCACATAACTGATTATGTAACATGTTTAGGCATATAACACTTGTCATAGGACTAGTTAGGCGGTCCGAACGCGTTTCACGCAAACGACGCGTTAAAGTAGCATAAGCTACCTAAACGGGTCGTATTGGGTCGTAAACAATTATGTTAGGTTTCAATTAGTATGTAGGCTTTGTTAAACCATATGACACGAGTCTCTATACTCGTTTGGTTTACGAACCCGCATTCTATCCGATCTTCCGATTTAGGTCCGGTTTATTAACATAGTTACCTATATTAGGTGCCGTTTGATTTCCGTGATCTCTAGCGTTGCTTGGTGGTTATCTTAGGACTTCTGAGCAATCTCAAGTGAGTGCATAGACCCCTCTTTTACTGTTTTCCAAACTGTTTTGGGGTGGAACACATGTGCCTACTTGTTACTTTCATGCTTTCCCGTTTTCACATCATATACCTGCTATGTTCAATAGTACACTTATAGTACATGATCTCATTGTGTTTTATGCTATGTATGTCCATTTAGTTCATACTTAGTACATCGTTTTACATTTACATTTTATGCTATGTATGTCCATTGCGTGCATACTTAGTACATTGTTTTCATCACATGCTTACATTTTGGTATGACATTTGGTTTGTTTACATGGGACAATACATTCATTAACACCGATCATGCCGTTCGTTAGTAGGTAGTGGTACCATAGGAATTGACAACTCCCGTTCCGGACGTCCCAGGGAAAAGGGATGAAAGGAATGACCGAATTCGTTGTTATAAAGACAGATAGACCTTTAATTTGTTTAAAGGGTTTATCACCTCAGTCGCCAGGCTTGGATGTATGCATATTCACAATACCGCATAGATGTTCATATTAAATATTTGCATGCATTTACACAAAACATAGCTTTGATTTAAACCAAGTTTTACTTCAATACTTTGTTTTTGTGCATATGGTTTAGTTGAGACATTTCACTTGCCATACATGACATTTTGACATAGACATTTGACATGGAGATTTGACATAGACATTTGACATGGATATTTGACATAGACATTTGACATGGATATTTGACATAGACATTTGACATGGATATTTGACATAGACATTTGACATGGATATTTGACATAGACATTTTGACATGATTTACATCTTGACATGAACATTTTACATTGTTTGGTTTGGTTTGATTAAGTGATTAAGTAACGATGCGTGTGTAATATGATACAAGCATGGTGGATACGCCGCTGGTACTTCCTATATATAAGTGTTTGTATGGTATTACATGTCGTAACGGTATTTGAATCATTTCAGTTTGATATATAGAACATTTCATACAAATAACATACTTTTCACAAGACATTGATTTATAAACAACTTATCTTATGCAAACATATTTTACTTGGTTATTCATTTAACCTTACATTTATTTATACTTATCATCTGATCTTATCGTTTTTCAAATGATTTAAAAGACAAAGCAAACAACAAGGTTCATGACTAAACATTTTCTTAAACATAAGTCATGAATCTTATTTTCACAAAACCTATGTATCTCACAGGCATTTTTATGCTGACGTACCTATTTTCACATGTGTTTTTCAGGAGCTGTTGCATAAGATGATCAAGATACACATAGGCAGACTTGGGCTTTAGTGACAATAAAAGATGCAAGACTAGTTAATTATGTTGTATTTATTTGTTTATTAAGATATTGTAACACTTTTAATCAATAAAACGAAACTTCAATTGCCATGGATTTGAAACATTAATTCTGTTGCCACACTCCCCGATGTTTCCGCCACGTTTTGTATGTTCTACGTGGTCGGGGTGTGACACTACACGTCTCTAATCAATTGAAACAATCGAAACTTTGGCGAGAACGAAAATCGAGGGATGGGACTCAACCGACAAGGTGCGGGTTTCACCCCTAACTTGACGATTTCGTACCCTAATGTGGTTGGTACTCATCGGGCCAAAATATAATTTCGACACTATGACGAGGGTCCACTAGAGTTTGAATTGGAAATTTACCATTAAGATGTGGATTTCACTCCTAGCTTAATGGTGAAATTTCGTGCAAAAATAAGAATAAGCGGAATGAGAGTCGTTCACCAAATTGTGGGTTTCACGCCTATTCTGGTAAACTCGTCTCTTTTGTATAAAGAGTGTCTTCAAGTCTTCAATTGTGTTGTGTAAATTGTCTTAGGAAAGACATAATGTAAGTATTAAGACCAAAAAGAAGAGGAAGAAGCAAAGTAGGAAGAATAACATTTTAAGCAAGTATCAAGAATGGTAAAAAATATGGTTCCTACTATAGACTAGGTCGAACATGGCAATTCTACCTAATTCCCTATAGTTATAGCTCTGATACCAATCTGTCACACCCCAACCAATGGCGGAATCATTGGAGTGGGACTTGTTCAAGATTGCAAGAGACTTCATAACACTATTTGTGACAATATTTAAATAAGTCCCATTTCATTTCATAACTTCAAATTGTCAAATATTACATCAACTCAAATGACAACATGTTCAAAATAACAATAACAAAATTTGATACAACATTTTAAACCTAACACGTCTAACTGTGTATCTAGGCATCGTTGCTACTTCATTTCATAGCAATCCTTAATCATCAACCTGTAACATGTTAAAAATACAATTCAATGCAAAAGCAAAGGCGAGTATACAAGTTTATGAATATGTATAAGTATAAAAGTTTAAAACGAATCCACATGGCAACTTAGTTTATACAAGATCAATATAACATGGCATGCAATATTTCTAGTCAACCCTCTGTTTACGCAAAATGATATAATTCAACATGACCACTAGTCTACGGGCGGTGCGTTACTCCTATAGCGCTATACATGTCAAATGGAGCCTTGTATAAAGCTAATGACTATAGTACATCACATAAGTCTAACCCAAGTATATGCATCAAGTAATTCAACATAGCATTCATGTATAAGGATTATTTTGTGCATTGCATAAAGAATAAGTTTAAGTGTAGTTTAATAATTGAACATGTTACACCCCAAAAGTGGTAAAAATAAAAAGGGGGTTGCGAGTATACTCACGGTTTTGCAAGTCTTCTACTTGGTAATCCCGCGAGTGAGTTGGTTGATTAGGAGGTTGGAACACCAAGTCCTTCTACACAAAGGAAACATAGGTGTGTGAGTTTGGGGAAATCGGAAGATTAAGGATTCGGAATTAAAATGACACGAAAATAACATAGGAAAATAATCATCTTTTACATAAGATGTTCTAGATGATATGCCTACTTAACTTGATAATGTCCATATGTTCAACATCAAGTGTTCGGTCTAATGTTTATGTTATATTAGTATTATTAGGATATACTATATCATACATATCAAGCATGAGGTAGAAGATTAAAATCTTCATTTAGGTACCTTTAAGTATCATAGAAATCATGTAGGAGGTAGGAAGAACAAGCTTCCATTTAGACACCTCTTATGTGTTCACCACTACACTTGATGTAAAAACATACAAGGAGGGTCATGAACTAATATTAATACAAGAATATAAACAACTACACTATGAGAAATCATCAAGTAATGTGGGGATTTTATGTTGGACAACCCAAGTTAGTCCATAATCACACATTAAGTCTTGGACTTAAACATTACTTGTGGGTTAAAAACCCTAAACAAAACAGAATGTATATGAGGTTTAACCTCTGATTTTGAATGTCTCAACCTTGTTTTTAAGCCTAACTAACCATAGAAGTGGTTATAAGCATAAGGACATAGGTTTGAGATGAGTTAGACTCAAGTTGAACAAGTTTAGTAAAGATTAGATGAAATCAGAAATGAACAGTGAACTTTGGAGCCTTTTTGCTGGAGTTCCAGGGACTTATTTACTGTGAAAAACCCATGGAATCGAAGTTAAGGTCAATCCAAGCACATAGGAAAAAGAATGAACTAAATCAGACAAGAATTGAGTGAGTTATGCTCACTTTAGTGAAGCTTGCTGAATCTGTCTGAATTTCTGATGTTGCTGCGAATTTAGAGTGATTTGAGAGTGATTAGAGAGAGTTGAGAGTGTTTAGAAAAGTGGAAAATGCTTGGGTAGTGCTTGGTATTTATAGAAGAAAAGATTAGGGTTTAAGTGGGTTGCAATTAATACAAGTAGTTGGGGTTTACAATAATAAAAAAAATAAGAGAAAAAAAATCTAAATGTTATTGTTGTCTCGAGAGGCTGTGTACAGCCAACAATATTACCTTTTTTTTGTTGCAATAAAGTTTACTTGTTGTATTTATTAATGATACCTCCTTCCATTAATCAAATAACATTGATAACAAAAAAAAAATAACAATTAAATTGTAGCCATTAAGGCTTGTCTGATCGTAAGGGGCAATGCTTGTTTATTTATTTATTATTTTTTTTGTTAGAAAAAGGTTTCTAATATCTCAATAAACATAACATACAACTAGTGGTAAGGAATATTATGGGTAAAGATCAATTGGTAGGCTGGTCAT
Source organism: Helianthus tuberosus (assembly GCA_030545235.1). Lineage (NCBI taxonomy): Eukaryota > Viridiplantae > Streptophyta > Magnoliopsida > Asterales > Asteraceae > Helianthus > Helianthus tuberosus. Next base: position 217,235,481 of record CM060442.1, on the reverse strand, counting down.
GGGCGCATGAATCAGCTTTCATTTCTTTTTTTTTTTTTAAATCCAAGTTACTATAACAATTAGGTAATATATTATTGTTCATAAACTATTAAACCTATATATTTATTAATGTTTAATTAATAATATTTTAAGGTATATTATGTATAATGTCATATAATTTAGACCACAATTATGTATATACATGACGTATTTTAAATATTAATCGAACATAATAAGTGAGTAAATGTATGAACCAAGTATGTATGTATGGATTGTAAAATGTATAACAATATAACTACAAGTATAGCATGTCTAAGGTCGTACATTCATGATGATTATTTGTAGATTAAACGCGTCTTTACGAGAAGCATGAATACGTATCGAATGATTGTATGTATCAAAGGTATAAACGGATTTAAATGTACAAGCATAAATAGATAAACAAAGTATAATTGGTATAAAATAGTTAATTTTATTACGATCGAAGTCTCGGATTACAATGGTTTGAAACGAACTACGAACTACAAAAAGAACAAGCTTCCAAAAATAGAAATACAAGACATGTTTTCTAATTAAAGGAAGTTGCGAAAAAGCAAGGCGTTACAGCTATAGCTTGGGAAATTTTCTCATTGAGTTCGGCCTCAGTTCTTGGTAACATATTGGTGTTTGTGTCACGTCTGGGCGGCATCTTCTTCTGGCAAAAAGGTATGGGGTAGGTTAGACAACATTCCATAATTGTCTATGAGGTATATATCACCACAAGCAAACATGTAATCTCCATGCATGTATAATCAACAATGTATAAGTAAGAAAACAACCACTAAGCTTTCATATATGCTTGACAACTTGACTTATTGTTTGTAACAGGGAAAACAAAATGAACTCGAGGTTACATCACCTCGGTCATACAAGTTCCATAATATGAAAGTAGTAGTTATTCTCCTTCTACATGGGTTTTCTTAGGTCTTTTAGCTTCACAGAAACGGGTATACTTCCCAATAGATGGGGGTTGTACATATAGGGGTGATAGAGAGTGTAACGTCACTGAATCTTTCCTGAGTGTTAGCCAATCTTCACTTGCTTAGATATCGGTTCCCAAACAACTCGTACGGGTAGAAGTGTCGAATACGAAGTAGGTAAAGACAGATTTCCTACTTTGCAAAGTGCTATAGCAATTACCTAAGTATTGTTGTTCTACTAGATGTAGGTGTGAACATTTAGAAGTTTTGGATGAATGGGGATCATTAGCTTGACTCGCAGAGTCCACCAGGATTTCCATGCACTACAAGTCGTTATTACGTGGGCCCCCGTAATAATAAAGTGTCTTGCCCGGTCACCCCAATTTTCCCTCGTTTAAAGCAGATGATCAACCAAAGAGGGGACACTACTGTCCTTATACTTCCGATATGAAAAGGACCATTGCGATGGTCCACGCGCTAACATCCGTTATTGTTACGCGCGAATAGACACGATGACTAAACTATCACACCCCAATATTTCCACGTATTACCGGTGGGCCCGGTGGGGAGTATCGTGACGTAGTTGATATCATCATAGACAATTTATCACAGTTTATATACACAGCGGAAGTCGAAAGATAAAATCATTACAAACCGAATGAAAGTAATATCATTTATTACAAAACGGTTGTAAAGGATCCACAGGCGGATCAAAGTTAAAAGGAATGTTGTTCAGCAGATTTATAACATCTAAGCTTGCAAGACTCTTTATTGATGCTAGGAGTAGCCAGCCTATTCCGTTTAGTACCTGCACTTAGCCTTTTTGGAAAATATGTCAGTTTACACTGGTAAATACAATTAACCGACTCATTTTGAAAATGTTTAAGAAAATTGATTTGAATGCACAAGGCACAAAATAATCTTTTATAACTTGGGATAATTATTTATATATAAACTTGTAAAAGGATTACATGTTCGTTATACGTTCAGTAGCCCGGGCTGAACACCGGGTTAAAGATTAATAGACACACCACATGATATAATCCCGCGGCGAGTTATTCTTGAACCGTCAGTTATACCTTTTTATATATATATGCACCGGCAGGTGTATGGCTACACCCCGTGCTTAGGTCGTGGCTATTTCAATAAATGATGCCAAGGATATCCGGGACATGGTCATTAACCCCCCAAAGGCTTTAAGCAAACAAAACATATTAAACGGGTCATATCAATGAATTAACCTTCATACGATTAAAAATTCAATGCCCGACCAAGCGGTATCTTATATATCGTACCCCAAGCCCGTATAAGGGAAAATGAGTTAAAAGTATTTACCTGAGCAAGTATATATCATAATCAGCGAGTGCAAGTATCTTTTACTGGTCTCCTAATCTGGAATGAAGGTTTTAATAACCTATTAGATTCCTAACGGGTCTTAATTAAGTCTAAACTTAGACCGGTTAGTTTTAAAGGAAGATACACGGTTCGAAACACATGATTAAGCGAAGACCGGAATAGAATGTGGTTTAGACCCGACAAGTTTGTATACTTGTATAATATGGGTAAATTAAACACATTCTGGATTTTGAGATAAAAATGATAAGGTTTGACCCGTTTCGGCTAATTTATGCAAACTAGTTACATAAACCGTACCGAACGCGAAAAATGCGTAACGGGTAACCAAATGAGTCATGAACAAGTTTCCTAAGTTAATATGCCTTAAATATGTTGTGATATCAGTAAGATACCTTCCATTATGCCCAAAATGGATTTAAACTCAAATTATGCCCCGTAGGGGTATTTTGGTCATTTTAAAGGTTATAAACGAGTTTAAATACTAATCTGAGTTTTAGGTCTGATATAATTAGTAAAAACATTTATTTTTATAAGTCATAACAGTAGGGTATTGCATATATGTGAAATTTATCTTTTATAACCAAACTATGCACCGTAGGGGCATTTTGGTAATTTCACATAAGCTTTAAAGGTCAAAATTAGAATTCTGAGTTCAAAACTTTTGCTTACTGTTTAATTATAACAATTTACTTAAAACATCAGTAGGTATTAAGTTTCATATGCCAAAAATGGTTTTAACTCATACTATGCGCTTAAAACGTGTAAAAGTCGGTTTTAAGCGATTTTCGGGTTTAAACAGGAAATCTGAGTTTTTGATCAGTTTATAACGTTCAAAATATTTTATTTGTCATATAAAATCAGTAGCAAAAAGTTTGGTATCAAAATATTATGTAAAACTCATTTTATTCAAGAAAAGGGCATAATCGACAATTACCGAATTATAGCAAGAACCCTATGTTATGCTCAGCTTAAAAATAAATAAAAATCTTCAAAAATCCCAAAATATTATATTACATCAGTGGGTAAAAAGTTTGGTTTCAAAATTTGGATTTAGATAAGCTTTATGCTAATTACGCCGTTTAATTAATAAAAAGCTTCTTAATTACGATATTGAGCATAACTCCTAATCTAGACCTCAAACTGATGTCAAATTTTTAGGACAAATTTATAAATCAGTAATAAAGGTTTTTGTCCTCTCACATTTTCAAAAATCTCGTTTTAAGGTCAAAAGGGCATTATGGTCAATATTTAGGCATATAACGGAAACATGCACATGAATCGAATAACTAATGAACCAAGTTGTATAACCTCAGAGGGTTAAACTAACCTATAACCTGGTCCTAATAGAGCTCTAAGGCATTTCTAAAATATGCTACATTGGGTCAGAACTGAAAGTCAAAGCAAAAGTCTACTTTTGCGACTTTCGATTCCGAACCGAGCTTAAACTGAAAATTGTCGGTTGAACATGCTTAGACATGTTCTTACATTAATTACCAAGTTATACAAGTGATAAAACAGGTTTTATGGCTTCTACATTGTTAATTATGCGTTTAATTGAAAATTAGCTTTCTGTTGACTTTTTATAATCAAGTTTGACCCGATAATTGACCTAGTTAGAGTGGGAATCAGAGGGTGCCCTTTTAAGGGTTTATTACCCACATAATTACCAACTCAAAACTACTTTCAATTCGAGAATTGACTGGACCATTAGTGATTAATCACTAAGTCAAACTTTAATTACGACGGGGTTGACTTTAGGCCATTAAACTAATAAAACACGAATTAAATAGGTCAAGGAAGCTTACTGAAGTACTAAGCACGACTAATGACCCTTAGGGAATGATCTTGAGCTCCAGGAGACTTCAGAAGTTAAGTTAGAATGGTTTTCAAAGTGCAAGCAAAATGTTGCAACCAAGAACTCATTATATAGTGAATTAGATTGAACAAGATCATGCCAAACAAGTCTATAAGTGTTCCTTGATCAGTTCCAGGTGTCCCTATGCATGAAAAACCACTGGTGCAGCCCCTAGAATGAAAAACAAGGCTTCAAAGGCGGTGCAACAGGCTTTACCCGCAGGTGTGTAAAGATTCTGCCCAGCTCAGGCCGTCACGTTGCGCGACGCCAGCACCCTGTGTACCAGCAATTCAAGTTTCAAAAATGACATTTTCACCCCCTGGACCTTCTAAAGCGTAATTTCTTCCATTTAAGCACATTTAACCCATTTAACTTATATTTCTATGATCCATGAGATATAACCAAACACCGTTAGGTCCGGTTTTGTTAAATGATAACCGAAAACATGAGTTTTGCCTCGTTGACGCTTTTAACCCCTAAATTACGAAAGTTGACGTATCTTCCTCATACGATATCGAAACCTTGTGAAACTTTTATCACTTATTCTTGGGAGTATAATTAATCGTTACAAGGCTCCAGGTTCGCTAAAAGGTCACTCAGAGGTATAACTTAAACATGTTGACACTTTTAACCCTCGCGTCTTGTAAACTTTCACTTTTTTCCACAAACGGTTTCATACGCTTCATGATTCATTCGTTTAAGGGTATAAACATCGTGTAGGGTTGTTAAAAGGCATAATTATCAAATGTTAACACTTTGAATCCTTATATATATATATATACTTTCTTTGTTTGTCAACTTTAGTCCCTCATATTCAATCTGTTACACGTTTAAAGTCCATGACACGTGTCGATATTATATTGGACATGATTTTACGAGGTGTTACATAAACGTATTAGGAATAAGGAGGATTCCTAGTAGTTGGAGGGGCATCTTCAAGATGAGTACTTCATCTTCCTTGTTTGGTCAAGTGTGTCGTCAATCTGGTTTCACAAAAGCCACAGGGACCTCGTCCTGCTGATAAGGTTGTTGTCCAAGGGTGCTGCCTCTGCCTCGCTGTCACTATCGTAGTCAGGCGTCTTCACATTCGAGAGGGAAGAATAGCCATCTCCTACGGAAACAAGCTCAGAATCTCGTCAGGTAATCATTCCAGCCATGAGCTTTGCAGTAAACGCGAGGTCGGTAGCTTCATCGTGCGAGTCAAGAACAATAATAGGATATATATATATATATATATATATCAATAAATAAATATGTTACTTAGCATAAACAGGCAAATAGATGCATCATGTCACATATAACTCTCGTTTGTCCTTTCGGGTGGGGGGGGTCATTTTGTCTTTGGCAAGTCTATCCCACGTAGACTATGCCTTAATTGGCACTTTAATTTGGGGTATTCTCCTCCCTACTAATGTCCTTGCCTTGTCTTTTCTTTGAAAAATGTTTGACTCATGGATCTTGGCGCTTTCGTGAATGCAATGAAAAAACCTTTTTGTGAAAACGTTTTCGTGAGAGAGTCCTACTGATTGTAGTCTAGACTCGAGAAGGAATCCTAGTTCACTACAATCAAAGTTCTGATACCAAACTGTCACACCCTGACTTTTGCGGAAGCGTATGATGTGTGACTTGTTCAATATCATTGCATTCAATCATAATAAACAACTATATGATCAAAACAATGTTCATCCATTCATTAAGTTTAAATTATTACAAACACCAGTCATTTAAGTTTCAAACAACACAACCTTTGACTAAGTTGTGATACCCCAGGAAAACCACTCAACCTAACTACCTTCCTCAGTGAGTACGTGCTAAATTTTGGGACAAAATTTCTTTCAACTTGGGGATGATGTGACAACCCGTATTCCAGAACCTTTCTTTGTGTTTTGATGTAACTTGTATGAACATTACGTGACTAGTTGACATGTTTGATTTCAACGGAATATTATGTTTTGGTATGCTATGTGTTACATGAATGTGTTGTGAGTATGTATGTATAATAAACTTGGTCACACAACGACTTCTAATCACACAAGCCTTTAGGGCCGTACACTTTGTGCCTTGTCACACCTCTTTCTTGGCCCACTCTTATGGAACTCGAGACCAAGAGGGCAGCCCAAAGAATGGGTTCGGCCCACTCCCTATGCGTATGCATATACCCATTATGGGATTTTGATCCTCATAATTTGCAAACACTTAACACACACACAAACCCTAAAGCTCTCTTCTCCTCCCCTTCACTCGACGGCAACAACCCTATTCCCTCGAAGCTTTCTTGGATCGCTACACCACATCTCCCTCGTTCCATCACTTGTGTGCACTCAAACCCTTGGTTAGTGATTTGTTTTAGTTTCGGTTGATTACTTAAGTATCGATGCATGATGTGTGTTTTTACTATGTGTTCTTGCATGTTATCTAATGTTTGGTGTTAGTAAAGGCTGGATGGATAATATTATGATAATGAACTGTTGCAATCGATTAGAGGGTTTGACCGATGATCTAGGGTTAGGATGATGGTTGATGATTTACATGATTATTCTCTATGAGTGATGTTTATGAAGGATTATTATTGTTATTCGGTTATGTGAGGGTTAGAATTGCATAAGGATTCAATAGTGAGCTTTGATGAAACTGTGGTGTGAACTAAATGGTTGAATGTTGTAAACCATTACTTGGAATTAGAATGATGAACTAGGGTTGCATGATAGTACTCGAATCCGTTAATCTAATGATCTGATTGAATGTTTAATTGTTTACCATACCTGGAGAATAATTAGGGTGCATGATTGTTGATTTGATCCGATTTGAAACTGCCAAACATGTTAGCAATTGTTACGGAATTAAGGAGCTGCAATCAAGGAAGTTTGTTACATCTTCTGATCTCGACAAGGGTTGCGAGTCGAGACCCCACTGTCTCGATTCGAGACCACACCTTGCCATCACACAAACAAGACTCGAGACCACAGTTGCGGGTCTTGTTGCGACTCGAGACCTGACTCGAGATCACCCAGTCTCGAGTGATAAATGTATGACCCGAGACCCCTTAGTTGCGACTCGAGAATGTTAAGACTATAAACCGAGACCGCACTATCTCGACTCGAGACCACATGATCATATATTCTGTTTGGACTTGCATATTGTTACGAGCTCAAGTAATTGGGCCGCACACTTGGGCTTTATACGTTACAGTTGAACATATAATATATGTATTGTTAACTGCCATGATTATACGTGTATGCCATGATCAATACTTGTATGCAACTTGTTAGTATACGTGTAGAAAACCATACGTGCATTACCTGAATACGAACCTGACTTGTATGGTAACCATGTTAGGACGTGGTTGACCACAGATAGCTCAAGTGACCTTTTTGTTTATCTGCCGAGCAAACCAAGGCGAGTTCACACACTTTCTAAGGCATGGGATTCCCGGTGGTTGGGAATGGGTTAAAGAATTAAAACGAAACCTACATATCCTCCTTGGGTAGGATATGTACCGCCATCCTCCATGGGTAGGATGCCAATATTAATCCTGCGTATTCTCCTTGGGTAGAATACGTACGTTCGTCCTCCTTGGGTAGGACAACAACCTTAAAATTACTAGACAAAACTCTATCATGAAGTCCCTCATTTTTATATCAACTTAATCGCCGGGCCAATGGCGAGCGGGTCATTAGTTAATAGCGCTATTAGGGTTGACAAGCCTCACACCGTGCCGGCAGGATAGGCGTGTACTAATGGATCTGGACACTTAGTCAATGATGATAGACATTGACATAGGGCACAACTTACTTTCGTCAGTTGTCGATATGGTAACGGTCTAGTGGTTCATATGGGGAAGCCCCCACTGATTATGGATATGGTTTGGGAAACAAAGATACTGGTTAACTTGTGGATTACGAAACAACTTATGGTTTTCAAAACAAACTTTAAAAACTAAACAACCAACTGTGAACTCGCTCAACTTTATTGTTGACTCGTTGTTACATGCCTTGCAGGTCGTTAGGTGCTTATGGAGCTTGCACAGAGAGGAGTGGTCGTTGTGGGGACATGGACTGTTGAGTTCCATGTTAAACATTTAAACTTTATAAACTTATTGCTTATGTTTGGGTTTTACATTTTATGCTTCCGCCGTTAACTTAAAGTTGGTTACTTTCTTTTGGACACCAATTATATTGTGATTGGTTTTATTTACTTAACTACGTTGTTCAATATGATTGGTGGCTTGATCCTGGTCAGTCACGCTTCCATGCGGTGATACTCCGCTTGTGGATTTTGGGGGTGTGACAAAGTTACAAACCAACAAAAGTGGATGACATCTAACTTGGAATTTACTTCTAGAAACAACACCCGAGCCCAAGATTCCAACTTGTTCCTGAAATACATGTAATTTTGAAAACATCAACAAAAGTTGAGCGAGTTCATGCGTTTTGTATGTATACTGATAAACTTGTAAACGTTTGAGAGACTCCTTTGAAAACAGGTATGAAAAGCATCTATGAACAGATCAAATTAATGTTTTGCAAGGACATTAATGTATGTGAAGGCATAGGGAGCACTCAATATGAGTATGCTTATACCCTCGTCGATTTCCCTCGATTGTGTCGAATTCCCCTTCGACTGTGTCAATTTTACCCTTGACCGTTGTCGATTTACCTCGACTGGGACACCAAAGCACTCAAGTGGTCATATAAGGACCATGAGTGGGGCTCGGCCGTACCCGTTAGATCTAACTTTCGTCCATATTTCTTATGAGAGTTAATGGCATTTCAATTTCAATATATGCTCACATGATCTATAATTCGTTTCATAGCCAAATCATACCATTTAAACATATGCAACATGTATTCCACCCTCGAGAGTTATAAATCCGAAAACAGTTAAGAAAAGGGGGACATGAACTCACAGTTTTGCGTTCTTCAATCCGACGTAACTCAAGCTGCTACTAGTGTGCACGACTACCTACAACGTACTACGGTCTATTAGACGAGCGGGTCGTACATTGACTTAGTATTAATTAGTGTCTTTGAGTTACGTTTCTTTGTGTCCTGAATATTATTCCAAGTTATATAATTATTTGTTAAAATAATAAATATTTTAACTTAAATTATATTTATGAATTTTGGAATACTAGTTAAAATAATATATTTTAACTTGTCAAGTTTATGTATTTGTACTTGTATAACTCCCCAAGGATGGGTGTATTTGTATTCGTATTCGTATTCTTATCCTTCTATATTTTTGCCAAGTATCGATGGCGTATTTCGGTGTGTAATTATACGTACGAGAATACGTATTTTTATTGTGTTTATTAAGTATCTCATACTTAATTTTTGTATTAACCTTTTCGGAATAATATTTCTAATAAAAATACATCAATATATATTTCCAAAATATATATTTTAAGAAATATTACATAGAAAAATTATTTAGAATTTTTCCTTGGCAAAAATATTTATACTTTTCATATAAGTCTTCAAGAATAATATATTTTCAAGTCTAACTTAGAAAATATATATAAATCTATTTTTTACCCAAAAATAATATGTCCAAAGTTTATTTAAGAAAATATATATTTTCTCCCAAAAATGATATATCTTCTAATAATTCCAAGAAAATATATGTATTTTTACTTACCAAAAAAAATATATTTTCCCCTTGTCAAAAATATGATCTATTTTGTAATACTTGTAAAAATTCATATTTTTGTTCTCTTGGTGTCCAAAATATTATTTACCAAAAATATACTTGTGAATAAGTTTTCCGAAATATTTTTGCGAGTTATATTCCTTTGTTCGGTTCCACCAATAAATTGGGTATTCTTTGTATATTTATTCCTTGGAATTTTGGTAACATTTTGGATTGTAAATTTTTGGTATTTTGATGAGTTATATTATTTCAAGTCCTAAAATAATATAACTAATACGCATAATATACTAATAATCACACACATGGTGACTTCTAAATATATATTTTCCTAAATACATATTTAGTCACTTTTATTTATAAAACCAACCTCCAATATTTATAATTTTTGTAACAAAATTTATGGCAAACTTTATGTGAAAATCCATGGTTTAAAATACACTTGTAAATATTTGTTTAGAAATATTTTTCTAAGTGTTTAGTTTTTGGAAAAATTTTGCCATAGTTTCCCCTAAAAATGGAGGTTTCCATACCTTGAAGGCATATCGTTTTCTTTTGTAAATCAACACAATCAATCAATAATCACCAATAAATAATCTACACTTACCAATTTTGCCAAAAACAAGCATAAATTACCACTTCATGAACTTGAAAATTTATAAAAATGTGTAGTAACTTACTAGAGTATTTAGTAAGTCTTGTTACCCTTTAACGTGTGGTTGATTATTTAAAAACATCATTTTTAAAGAAGTTAGTTCTTCACAACTTATAATCACATTTTCTAAAAATGTTTATTCATGGATTTTTCTTGTCACATATGTGCTTCTACACTTTATTAACCACCAAAAATGAGGGTTATTTATTTAAGAACCAAGATTAAGTAAACTTTGTATTTTTAACTTGGTTTCATGAAAAATCATTCTTGAAATCTTAGATTTACAAGACTTACAACTCACTTTAATCATCATTTTACAAGAAAACATTATATTCTTTTAAGTTCATGTCTTTCATGAGGATGATCTATTAATCTCTAGCATTTTCATCCTCTCATCTTGCTAGATTATGTTTTTAATCATGATCTAGCAAGATCATATGATGATCTACATCATTTACATAAGTAAACAACAATCAACAAGTATAACAACATATAAACAACATGGTTTCTTCATGATTTAAGCTTATGTTCATGCTCCATTCTCTTGATTCTTAGTGTTCTTCAAGATTAACATTATGTATCATTCTTTAACCACTTAAATAGGATGTAAAATGAAGTGATTAGTGTTCTTACCACTAGCTCAAGGCTAGGGATGATCAAGAGAAGAAAAGAAGAGGATAAAAGCAAATGGAGAAGGTCCTTCGATCTCCAAGGCCTCCAAGCTTCCTAACTTAGCTTCTTACACCTCTAGATCTTCTTAGAATACTTGTATGTTGAATGAAAATAGAGGTGTAAGTGTGTGGTGTGTGTGCCGTGAACAAGAAGGAGAGAAAGGAGAAGATGGAGCTTGTTGGAAAGTTATAATGAAAGATGAGAATGGTCCTTAGGTTTTATAGAAAATTCTCCCAACATACCAATAACTCTTGGTTTTTATGTTTCTAAAGTAGTGAACATATCCAATTAAATAATGCAAGAAAATCCCAAGTGGGACCCTCATGGTAACCGGCCTCAAGTGGGGGGGGGGGGTACTAGTTGGGTTGTAATGATAAGTTAAGTATTTTGGTTGGATTCCAAGCGTATCGGTTAGTGTTATATGTGTTTAGTGTTTATAGGATGTTTTAAGATGTTCGGTGGCCATAACTAGCTTGGAAATGATAAAACAATGCTTCTAGTGAAAATTTGGTGTTTCGGGTAGTGTCCGGTTGTTCGGTTCGTTACTGTTCGTTAAAGTGCTAAATTGCGCAGTTTAGTGTGCTTTATGTTGTGTTTTGTGACAGTTTTGATTTCCGACACTTAGGAAAGTATTCGGGACCATTATATCACAATTTTGCATTATAATTAGATGTTAAAAGCTGAATTTTCGCTGAATTTGTTTATTTCCTGCAGAATTTTGCAGTTTTAGTGTGTTTCTGACACTTTCCGGTACCTATGTCATCACTAGGAAGGTAGTTTTATGATTCTTACTTTCCTACACACTATACTAATGTAATACTTGGTTTCTGGCTCATTCTGTGTCTCAATACAACGTCTGTCTATGTACTAAACTCCGTCAGCATTTTCCTGATTTGTCTGATGACTGTGCCAACTCTGCTTTGTGCATTAATAGAACTATATTGTGTTGCATGTAGTAATGATAAAAGTCTTGCAACATGAAATGCCATTGTATGTATATAACAGTAATCCGAAATTCATTCGTCTTGTAAACTAGATCATGCACAGTTATTAAGACACATATTTCTGTTTAATTATTGTACGGAATGCATGGAAAAGTGCCACTTGTCACAGTTTTCATGTGAATTATAGCAATTAATCTTGTATACTTAAAAAAATGAGTTAAGGAAGTGTTAAAATATGTCTACTTAAAAAATATTTACCTATAAAAATGTGCATATGTATACATAAAACCGAAAATTACATATAAAAATGTTAATCCGAGTAATTCAGATTAATCCTCGCTAGTGGTGGAAGAGTTGCATTTCTCTTGTGAGATGCATGTTCAACTCTCACTTGTTGTAGAGTGAGACAATGGTTGATAATGATAGAAGATGGGAAACTTGGGTTTAATTGAGCCAAACGGGTTATATCGGTAATTTTACCCTCATACATACGACCGGGTGGATTACCGGGGTTTCCCCGAAATTGGTGATTGACTAGGATTACTCTCGGAGCATTCCGCTTAGTTCAGTAAATGTTCCAAGAATTCTCGGTATTGATTCTGTTGACACTTAAAATAAAATTAAGATAGCCTTTATTAATCATTTTTGTCACAATGTAGAACCCATTTCAACGTGTTAGTTTGATCACACCTTCTATTTTCGGCAACACACCGGTCACGGTTATAAGCATATTATATACGACGACTCATGTGGAATCAGTCAAATCCCCTTTCTACATTCTCCGTGCAACAAGCCACCGACGAAACTTACAGAAACTTCTCGATCCCTCACCGGAATCCTTCTCTTACCTATAAATCTTCCCGATCCACACAATTTCATTCAGACATTTCATCAAACACCTTCCAAATATCTATTTCACTCACACCTTTCATCAAAGTTTCACTCACACATTTCATCAAACACCTTGCAGGTATACATAAATCATCTCGATCTACACAATTTCACCACAATCAAACTGTTTAAACCGCTCTATCTCAGTCAGACATTTCATCAAACACCTTGCAGATGGCCGACGAAAGTGCAGTAACCGTGTACGGCAACAACGCCATAACCGATCCAAGCAAAAACAACAACAAAAACAACTTCTCAGTAAAAGTCGGTTTAGCTCAAATGCTCCGCGGCGGAGCAATCATTGAAGTCACAACCGTTGACCAAGCGAAGATCGCTGAATCCGCCGGAGCTTGTTGCGTTATCGTATCCGAACCTTCCGGATCCGGAATCCAACGTATGCTCGATCCGGCAGTTGTTAAACAGATCCAACGGTCTGTTAACGTTCCAGTGATGGCGAAAGCTCGCGTAGGTCATTTCGTTGAAGCGCAGATTCTCGAAGCGGTTGGAGTCGATTACATCGATGAAAACGAGCTTGATTCGGTTGCAGATGAAGATCACTTCATCAACAAGCATAATTTTCAAATTCCGTTTGTGTGCGGTTGCGGTAGCTTGGGGGAGGGGTTACGCCGAGTTCGAGAAGGCGCAGCGATGATACGAACGCAAGGCGATAGGTCCGGTTCTGGAAACATTGCTGAGACGGTTAAACATGTGAGAGATGTGATGGGGAAAATTAGGGTTTTGACAAATATGGATGAGGATGAAGTGTTTACGTTTGCGAAAGAGTTAGGCGCGCCTTATGACATTCTGGCGCAGACGAAACAGATGGGGAGGCTTCCGGTTGTGCATTTCGCTTCGGGTGGGATTGTGACGCCTGCGGATGCGGCACTTATGATGCAGTTGGGGTGTGATGGTGTGTTTGTGGGATCTGAGGTGTTTAATTCGGTTGACCCGTATAAGAGTGTTAGGGCGATCGTGCAGGCGGTTAGGAATTATAATGATGCGCATATTTTGGCGAAAGTTAGTAGCGGGTTGAATGATGTGGTTGCGAGTAGCTCCGAGGTGGCTGATGTGATGACTAGAATTCGTCTTGATCCTTAATCTTGATGTTGGTATAATTCACATCATATGATTTCATTGAGTGTGTTATGTTGTATGGAAGTGATAGTATAGTTTTGGTTTAAAGGGAGATAATAACATGATCTCTAGATGGAGACACTGAGTTGTATACTTGTACTGATCTTTCATTGATGAAAATGGGAATTTGAATAAGCCTTTGATGCTTTGTTTTTTGGATTTGTTACATAATGATCACCATGAACTAGCAAGTAATTATGTGGTGCAAGAATGATGGTTTGTTTTTGATTAATCAATTAAGATGATGATCACATATTAAGATGTATGAAAGTGAACATCTGATTGTTGAAGTAGTAGTTATCCAAACACCTCTTCTATGATTAAGATTGACTTCTGTGCTTTGATGCAATCTGATTTTTAATTTTCTTTGTTGCCTGGTTATCCAATGTAATACATACAATTTTACTATACCAACATTAAAATTTTCTTTGTTGCCTGGTTATCCAATGTAATACCCAAAATGTGGTTTTTGCACTAGGGCTGTTCAAAAAGCTCGTGGCTTGGAGCTCGCTCGGATTTAGCTCGGAAATAGCCCGCTCAATATGACTCGGTTTGAAACTGAACTGAGCCAGCTCGGCTCGGCTCGTAACAAGCCGGATTGGCACGATTTGGCTCGCTTGGTAGCTCAGCTCGGCTTAGCTCGGATTATTTACTTGTAATATATTTTATTTTATATACATTATAATATATTACAAAAAACTGATTATTATTTACATGTATTTACCCGTAAATACCGGTAGCGTACTGGTACCGAAAAAACGGGGAAAGTGGGTACCGGTACCGATACAGTACTAGTTCGGTACCAAATGCTCATCCTTAATTTGATATCTATGAGATATTTGAAGTTTGATTACCATGCTAATGAACTAATATTGTATTTTATTGAAATTTAAAACTTATTTTGTGTTACTGAACTTGATTTTGGCTTGTAATGTATTAGGTTGAACTTATTTTGAATATTTTATTTTTTTTTGAAGTATTGAATAATATTTTAGATTACTAAATTTTGAGAGCTATGTATTAATTTTTCTTTTTAAAATCGAGCCAAACCAAGTCGAACTTAGATTTTCAGCTTGGTTTCAAATTCGACCTGAGCCAACTCGGTTTATAATCGTGCCGAGCCCAAGCTTGCCCTGGCTCGGCTCGGTCGGCTCATGAACAACCCTATTTGCACCTCTAATTGAATTAATGATGTGTGTGTGTGGTGTGTGGTGTGGGGTGTGTGTGTGGGGGGGGGGGGGGGGGGGGGGGGTTGGGAGGAGGTTGTTGATCCAAGGGGAAAGGGGCTAGGAGTTCCCTTTGGATAATTATAGCCCATGGATCAAATCTTGACTAATGGCTTAAAATTAAATGTGTGATGGCCTCTTAATAATGCACATAATTTTTTTTTTTTGAGTGAAAAGTTCTTTATTACTGATAACAGAAATTACAAACTAATGGCAGGTAGACGAGCAACAAGCTGCGCCGCTACCCCCTTCTGAATGGCAAACCCTACCCTGCTAAACACAAAATTCTGCCCCTTAACATGTGTGGTGTTACTACTTACCACCTGTTGAACTCGCTTTAGGAATCGCACCGCGTCAGGGGCGAGAGCGCCAAATGTATCGAAAGCGAACGGGACGAACACGTGCTGATTCTCGATACAAGCTTTTTCGTGTTTAGCTACTTTGCCCGCCTCTGCCTTGGTTATCGCCTGTCCCACCACAAAACCGTGATCCCTTAGCCCAACGAGGGGGGACACACCTGTCAAATCGACACACGCGTGTTTCCCTCCTTCCCATCCAAAAACAAGAATGTCAGCGGGCCGTAGCGTAGATCTCCCTTCTAATGGATCAGTCAAGAAGTTCACTGGAGCTTCCTTTTTTGCCGAGACCCCTGCTCGCTTAAGGACATCATACAGCACATCGCGAACTAAATCATGGCGATACTTAAACCCCGGTAATTCTTTGCAATGTACTGCATGCTCCCCAAAAGAATCCAAGCAACACTTCTGACACACAGGATATACAATCATGTATAGATTACTAAAATCCATTATATTCAAAAGTAGATATGAAGCAATACATAGATTTCAAATGCTCTGTGTGTTCACATGTGTATATACCTTAAAGTTGTATAAGAATTTCAAGACAGACAAGAACCATTTCAAAAGGTTATAGAAACATGACTATCTAATCATTTATGGCCTTATTATCCATTGACATTGATATATTTGAAAGTGGAGGATGATTAAGTGGTATCTTGGGGTAAAAAAGTTGTTAAAAACCCATATATTTTAAAATTTTAATTAACTAACATAAACATGTGAAGTGATAAACAAGACATCTCAGGGGTTAGAAAAGGCTATAAACCAACAAATAGTTTGGATGGGTCACAAAAGTCCAAAACCCACCAAGTAAGGCATCTTCTCTCACATGCAAACAACGAATCTTATTATCCTGAAGCAACGAATCTTTTTATCTTCAAACAACACTAATTTTCCTTGTCATATATTGAGACTAATAATTTAACTTTTTATTAAATCTAGTCTAGAGTAACCAACTAATACACATATATATTGTAGCGTGAAGAAATATTTCACTAATACTAATATGATGATCTCTCTCAACAGTGGCGAAGCTTGGATTTTTCGGCCGGGGGGGTGAAAACATATATACCCAAAAATTTCTATAGAATACCCAAAAATTTCTATAGAACCGAGGGGGGGGGGGGGGGGTGAAAACCTATATACCTACAAATTTCTATACGAAAACTACATATATAACACTACTGAGCGAAAAATCCCGGGGGGCGGGCGCCCCCCCCCCCCCCCCCCCCCCCCGCCCCCCGCCCCTTGTAAGCTTCGCCCCTGTCTCTCAAGTCTCAACTCCAATAACACATGATGAGACTTTTATGGGTATGAGTATAGTTTCTCTGGGACCACTCTTATGCGTGATAATCGGTATGAGTATGATAAAATTGATAATGAGCGAGTGATTGGGTATGACAAGATGATTACCTACTTGCACAATGTGGTCTATATATACCATTAGCTTATGTTGCCGAGGATTGTGATCCCCCTACCCGAACCTTATATTGTTATCCTGTCATTGTTAAGTTGGTTATTTTGTTACTGGTGGTCCCTATGTTTGTTAGGATTTAGATTCAAAGGTGATTAAGTGCATGGAAAACAATTATGGCCCAAACTAGATTAGATGCATCTTGTCACCTTGCATCGGATCCTTTCCATTCAAGCGGTATCTACTATTTAGATGTTATCCCTGTTGAGTTTTTGGCTATATGAAAAATGTTCCCATCCCACATTGGTGCAAGGATGAAAGCTTGGGAGGACTCCAAGCCCATAAAAGAAGTCCAAGGCTTTGGTTTTAAGGTGCCCCAACCAAAAATACACTTGAAGTGTTTGATCCCACATTGGTGCAAGGATGAAAGCTTGGGAGGACTTCAAGCCTATAAAAGAAGTCCAAGGCTTTGGTTTTAAGGTGCCTCAACCAAAAATACACTTGAAGTGTTTGGTTTGGTTCTTTCTTTCTTTGCTAGTTCTCTTGTCTTAGAGTGTAGAAAGGTTTTAGTAACGCTTTGGAGAGTGTGGTTGTAATTGGGTGGGGGGAGGCTTGAGAGATTAGTCTATGTGATTGTAAAAATTTGTCGCATAGTGGATCTTTCTCTCTGGAGGCCCGTGGTTTTTCTCCGGTTTTGGAGTTACCACGTATATTCTTGTGTTCAGTTATATTTCTCTATTGTTAGCTTTGGGAGGGTTGTTGGGGATCCTGAGACCGCTTGTTTCCCAACAATCCCGATGCGTCTTACCAATAGTAGATCAAAATTACCATCCTGCATCAAATCTGTTTCATTAGGATTAGATTTTTTTTAGATGTTATCCTATCATGGATCAAAATTTTCATTAACACTCCAAATAGAAATTACATCGAAATAGAAGGTAAACGGGCAACAAGTTGCGCCACATCAACTAATTCAAACACTTCTAAGAACATTGCATGACTTTCTCGAGGAGCTTCCGGAAGAAAGTGCAAGAACCGATATCCACAACTTTGGAGTTGTCATGGACACTTTTATCAATGCCAATGAATTTGTGGAAATTTGGATGAAAAAGAGATGTGGATAACAAGAAGAGAGCTAACACGAAAATCCTGAAAATTTGAAGATCGGTACAACAAATGTTCGCAAAAACGAACAACTAATGGAATAAAAGACGACAAAGACGAGATTCATGAACAACATATAACATGTGAGGTAGGTTGTTGGAAGTTATTTAAATGCATTTATGTTAAATGAGTCGCTTTGGTAAGTTGCCTTCAAAGCAGAAAATAACGTATGCTAAATTTTGACTTAAGATTGTTGAACTAACTCTTTAAATCAATATTTTAAATACCCGTATGTACTGGCCGCTAATACCGGATATAAGACACGAACCTGGTACGAAAAAGGCTGGTAAAACTAGAATACGGTATTTGTTATATACCGCCGGTAAATCTGGTTCTGTCGGTTTGAACCGTTCTGCAAAATCTTCAAATTTGATTTTTATTTTATTTTATTAAAATCAGATATTAAGGTATAACTAACTGTCCATATGTTCGGTAATTAACCGAGCGTTCCCATGGGCAGATCTTAGTTGGGGCCCGACAGCCAGGCCCCAGCCCCCCTGTTTCCCCACATTAACTTATACTATTAACTTATACCACTGAGAAATACTATCCCTCATACATTAAGTTTACCTTTTATATTGAGAGTACGTTTTAACCAGACCCCCCTTTTTTCCTCAGATTAACTTATATCATACTAGGTTATCGCCCCGTGTAATACACAGGGTGAATCATAATTATAATGTGAAATAAAAAAAAATATGTTCATAATATGATCTAAGTATATATAATATAGAGTAATATGTAGACCAAATACGAAATAAATATTGAAGTTTGTATAGTCATTCATAATAATATGATCTGTTATTTGTTTTAGGATTTGTCATAGAAACTTAAAATTTTGTACCACTACTAATATTTATTGTGACATTTTCTTGTTCAAAGGTAACGTGTCTGATTTTATTTGATAATATGTTATTTTGACGGGTTAATGTTGGCATAATATTATATTTTCTACCATCTAAATATAGTTTCCTCACTTTTGCTATCATTAACATTAATATAAGGTATGCTCGTATTCAAAGCTATAAACCAATATGAATTGTACAAAATAATTACTTTTATCACAATTAGTAAAGAAACCAATAAAAACTATTGATAATGTAATATGCCCCATACCATTTGAAAGATCTGAGGACTTCTAGAATGATAAAAGTAATGTAAATGAATAGACAAAAGTTGAATCAATAAAACCAATTAACTATAGTTGAGAAAATACTATGTATAGTTTAATACTTTACATGTACAATTGAACCAATGAAACATATATATAAGTGAAAAAATAAAAATAAAGACATGAGACACCATACGACAACTAAGTAAATATAATTTAAAAAAAAGTTATGACATTCCGAATGTGAAGATACCTTTCACAGACCTCTACATCTTAGTTATAATAGGAAAAAATATGTATGTTAAGAGTTTACCTTGTTTTAAAACACATATATCTAACTTATCTAAAAATACATGATGTTTTCTATGTGACATAGATAATATGCATATTACTTATTTGACATGGTAAACTTATCTAAAAAAAACATGATGTTTTCTATGTGACATAGATAATATGCATAGCATATGAAGAGTAAAAAAACATACATAGTATTTAGAATGAAGTGGAGTTTAATTCTAAATATTTGATGTAATATATTGAATATTAATTAATGATTTTTTATATTCTTGACAAAACTTTAATTATCACAAAAAATCTAATTTGATTCTAGAAGGGAAAGTAAAACTTACGAAATTGATTAAATTGTTACTAATTTTATGGGTTTTTGTTTAATAATTTCAAATCAAAATTAAATCCATAAATTATAGATTAGATTTAAAACACATTTTAGACTTTAGATTTACAATCAAAATAAAATTCTAATATAATATTTAAATCTTTTTAATTTAAAATTTATCAATAAATTATTGATGCCCTTATTGAATGACATGTGTCCCAAATCAGGTTTCTTTTATATAGTATAGATTTTGTCATTTTCAATAAGGTATGGTGTTTTAATGAAATCATTGTTTTGAAAGTAATATAATTATGTACATAAAAGTCTAGGGGTGTTTATGGTCTTGTTCTTTCTGGTTTTTATGTTAAACCATGAACCAAACCGTTAGGGTGTCCGGGGCACTTAGCGGGGAGGGGTGCGGTAAGGGAAGTCCCCGAGCGGGAACACCGCCGCCGACCCCTCGGGGAAGCTAATCGGGGAATGGGAGCGGTGGGTGTTCACCGATGAGGGGAATCAATTTTCAAACGGCTATATAGCCGTTATATATTAAAAAAAAATTCCTAAACCCTATAAATACTACCACTTCAATCTTTTTATTTTTCAAACCCAAAACAACTCTCACCCATTCAACTCATCTAATTTTTTAACCAATCTTTAAAAAAATGGATTCCAAGTTCCCCTTTTTTTCTCCCCTGCCCGAGTTTCCCGACGATGAAGATTCATCGTCAAGCGATAGTAGTTTAATTTTCTTCCAAAATCTCATCCAACAAGCGGAGCTACTAGACACGGCATCGTCTAGTAAAAAAAAAGTTGTCCGTCGAGATCGTGTGGGAGGCCACAAAACACTCATGGCCGATTATTTTGTCGATAATCCAAAATTTAATGCCGATATTTTTCGTCAGAGGTTTCGTATGTCCAAGTCTTTGTTCCTAAAAATTGTTAGTGACGTGGAAGCGAATAACGAGTGGTTTCAAGAGGGCTTGGACGGGAGAATTAAGAAAAGTTTCACGGCGTTGCAAAAGGTTATTTCTGCGATTAAACAACTTGCAACCGGTAATCCACCAGACGAAAACGACGAGTATTTAAATATGGCTGAAAGGACCTCTCGTGAGTGCCTTGATTATTTCTGCAAGACGGTCTGTAGATTGTATGCCGGTGAATTCTTACGTAGATCAACGAGCCACGACGTTGCGCTATTGTATCAGGCTCATGAGGAGAGACATCACCTACCTGGTATGTTGGGTAGTCTGGATTGTACACACTTCGTCTGGAGAATGTGCCCCACAGAATTGCGTGGACAATATATGAGAAGCGATCATCAATACCCGACAGTTATGTTAGAGGCGGTGACGTCTCAAGATTTGTGGGTTTGGCATGCTTTTTGTGGCCCGGCGGGTTCATAAAACGACATCAACGTGCTCCAACAATCTCCGTTATTTCTTACTCAACGAAACGGAACGACGCCAAATTGTCCATTTCAAGTGAACGGCCACTTATACAAACGCGGGTATTATCTTACTGATGGGATCTACCCTAGCTGGTCCGTGTTTGTGAAGTCTTTTCCATATCCTCACATCCCGAATGAAAAAAAGTTCAAGAGGCAACACGAGGCCGCAAGAAAAGATGTGGAATGGGCGTTTGGTGTGTTAAAGGCGAAGTGGGGAATACTAAATCGTCCAATGCGTTCCAAAACGGTGAAAAAGATAAGGTCCATCGTGTATACGTGCATTATTTTACATAACATGATTATAAAAGACGATGGAAGAGCGATAGCACCGGTACACATTCAAGATCCTCCAGTCGAACCCGTCTTCGATGATACAGCTTTTAGTGAGCTCATTGACGAAGAAACGCATTGGAGACTAAAACACGATCTCGTTGAGCATCTCGGACGTTTAGATCTACCTCACCTTGAAGTGAATTCCGACGACGAGTAGTTTGTTTTTTTATTTTTCTAGTTTGAATGTAATTTTTATTTTTAATTTAATGAAATGTATTTTATTAATATTTGTTTAATTTATAAACATGCATAATTACAACAAATAAAAAAAAAAAAAAACAAGTCCCCCAAGAGAGGAGTGCCGCCATCAAATTGAGGGTGTGGGGGGAGTTAAAGGGGGAGTTGACGTGACGCGTGCTGATTGGGTGTGTGTAAGAGAGGTCACTCCCCTAAGAGAGGAGTGCCCCTCTCGGCTCTCACCCTTAGTAACAGTTTTTTAACCCAAAACCAAGTTTGGTTTCGGTTTGAAGCGCATTGGGCTTTTATACAAGATTCCTAAACTTATGGTTGAATTATTGATACCTTACCATCATATTCGTTTTGGTTTTTTGATTCTAATTAGTTTATTAGGGTTAGAAATCTGGAAGTTAGAAAACCAAAAAGAAGGAGAAAACACACAATGGGCTTAGCCCTACTTTTTATTTACTTAATAGAGTCAAAACTAATTTTAATTAAGTGAAATGATATATAATATGAAATGTTAGAAAAAATATAGATATAATATTTTCTTACAGTCGGATCTAGTTTCATACAGTTGGTTTTCAAAATAAGCTCTAAACCAAACCGTTTTTGGTCTTAAAAATATTGAAACCCACTAACAAAAAGTTAGGTAAAAAAACCAACTCTAAAACAAAACCAATAAGGGGCTCGGGCACCTCACACGTTTAGGGTTGTGGGTTCGTTGCAGCGCGGCAACACCGCCACCACCCATTAGTCATGCACGAGTAGTTTGCCTAGCTGCAAACCTTTGTCGAAACCGATATGAAGGCTGGGCTGTCTAAGGTGGATGAAGTAAAATGGTGAGGTCCATGGTTTTAGTGTACTTATAGGTAGGGATGAACATGATACCAGATCGATACCGAATATACGAGCTATAAAACCTCTTTATTACAAGAAGAGACAAAACCATTTCATCAATCTTTGTAACCATGACAACCGGAAAACCCGAACCATCCACCTACCCATACGATCCTCTTCCTTCCACTCCTCCCCAACCCCAACCCCAATACTACGTCGTTTTACCCTTCTACTCCTCCTCCGGCCGCCGTAGACGGCAGCGATTATTCCGCCGCTACCTCTACTCCGCCATCACCATCCTCCTCCTCTCCGCCGCTCTCTTCCTCCTCTGGCCATCCGATCCGTACCTGCAAGTCGTCAACCTTCGTCTCGATCGCTTCAAAGTCAACACTGCTCCGATCTCGCTCGATATTGTGCTAGCTGTACGGATCAAGGTTCGGAATCCAGATGTTTACTCTCTCAGTTATAAATCGCTCAATGTGTCGGTTGATTATAGAGGAGAGAGGCTAGGGTTTGTGACGTCAGATTACGGAAAAGTGAAGGCATTTGGTACGTCATATATTGATGCGACGCTTGTTCTTGACGGAGCGGTAGTGGTTTCTCAGGCGGTTTTTTTGATTGAGGATTTGCTGAGAGGTGAGATTCCGTTGACTACGGTTTCGGAGATTCGTGGTGGTCTTGGAGTTGTGCTGTTTGATCTTCCGATTAAGGTATCTGCATTTGTTTCGTTGGTTGATTGATTGAATGCATTATGTTATAAGCAAATTTTAATATACTGATTGATCTCTATGATTCGTAATTCGATTAATTGATTGCTAAGTTGCTTCATTTATATGTTCTGTATTGCTGAGTAAATCACCATCAGAAGTTGATAAACATTCCGGTTTCCAATTGTTTATACTAATGGATTAGGGTTTACAACATTGGGAACAAGAAACGTTAATTTAGACAACATTAATTTAGGAAAACAGTCGAACACTAATTAGGCAGCTTGCGTTTTGTAAGTGTTCGTGAACAGTTCATGAACACGATCATTTCCTTAATGAACAAACACGAACAAGAATTCTAGTTCGGTAAGCGTTCAGGAACAGTTCATGAACAAGCTCATTCCTTAATGAACGAACACAAACAAGGCCTTGTTCGTGTTTGTTCGGTAAGTTTACAGCCCTACTCGTGGACGGTCTAGTACAGTCAATGGAGTTTTTTGTAGATACTGATTGGTATTTGGGCTTTATTGTGTCAGCTGTGCATTCTTTATATTCACATTTTCACTCTTGAGAAACTAAAGCATTATAAAAACTTGAAATTCACCAATTTGAAGTAGTAGCAACTAGCAATTGAATATCTATCTAGTACAAGTTTCAGGTGTATATTAAGCCATCGCGATCTGTATCTCAGTATTTAGCCTGCAGTCCATGACTTCTTTATTAGATATTGGGAATTTGTTGTTAGTCAGCGAATAAGAACACCGTGTTGTTCACAATAGTGCATTAGCCAAGTTGGGTTTGCAATGATCTTCTAACTTTAATGTATATCTGGGTTACTTTAAAAGAATCTGTCTTTGCTGCATAGCAGCTTGTGCATTTCTTTTGCTTATGTTGCTCTGCTTGCTTGATATACGTCTCTTGGTAACAAAGGTGAAGGTGATCATGTGATACAACTTACAAGGTTTTGGTTTGGTGTCTTAGCTTACTGAAGTAACAAGGGTCATAAAGTTATGTTTTTTGGTGACACCATTATAGCAGTTTTCAACTTAATCCCTTTAGGCCACCCGGGGCTTGTGACGCCCTAATCACGTTTTTACCCTTAACTTGCAGCGGAAAGTACAAACCTAAAATTTCTTACATGATAATCTTTCTTTCACTTAAATACATCAATCCCTTTTTATAAATTAATCAAAAACTAATATACTTATATCAAATTAAGTGACCACATATACCCCCCACGTACAATCCTTGACTTGACTCGATCTTCAACCGCGTACACTTCTTGATGAAACATCCAAAACCCTGTACGGCCTGCAGTCACCACATTCAGTCAAATTATTAACAACAGGTGACATAATAAAAAGTAAATCTTAACACATGCATAGCAAGGCGTCAACATATCCTGCTTTCTCTTATACCAGCCCCTTCATGCATCCATTCGATCACTAGCATCGGATTGCGGAGTTAACCTTCACTTCCATTGTTAACATGCCTATACTTTACATTAATTCTCAATAGAAACGGTTAGTATCATTAGCTTCCCTTCATACAAACATATTCTCGAATACCCATAACTCATCTTATTCATTCAACATATAATTAAATACTCACTCAAGCATGTATTCACTTTCTATTTATACATGTACTTACAATTTACATCCTACATGTATACCTCCTTAAATCATCTTTATGCCTAATTCATTATGTAAGTTCCCTTTCTTACCCAATCTTAATCGAATCTCTTTCTTAACCAATCCCAACTCATTTGTACTAAAACTTAGCTTAGTAACAACATCGATTCATATCTTCTCACACTACATTCAATAATTACCATATATCATAACTACTGTACCAAACAAAAGGGTAAGTTCGGAGTTCACTTACCTCGTGCGTCCAAGTTCAAGCATAGCTTCCGTGTTTATCCTTGGCCCGTTGCCTTCCATGCTTGTGCCCATGTTGACATAACTCCTATCCGTACATGTCATCACATTCATCATAACATGATTAGCATACATGAGCATACATACCTTTTAAGGAAGGTTTCTTACCATATCATCTTATCAAACTAATTTCCTACTTGTAATCCATTCAAAACACATTCCTTATACAAATCTATTGTCTAATACATCATCAACACATCCTACAAACAATTATTCATTATTAGCATACAATCCCACTTATCATTTTCTCCTAAGCATTTCATCAAACACTTGGTGTGCATATCACTTTCTAAGCATAATGTACAAGTGCTTTAAGCATGTTCTTCCCTATTTCATCTTATGAACCATCACATTCAAGCAAAATCTCATAATCATAATTTCCACATCAAGTTTATCTATCTCAGTCTACCATATAACACCTTATACATTACAAGATCACACTATAACATCTACAAGTTCATCATGATCATCATCTTCACACTCATGCAATGGGTTTCATTCTAAATCACCAAATTACTTGAAATTATTCATAACACAAGTTCTATTTGGTGTTTCTAACACCTCTACATCCTTAATTTCATACAAATTCATGGATTGATCATAACCCACTTCAAACAAGATCATCAAATCTAAGTTTTAAGACATACCTTATGATCTCCTTGTGAAGGTGATCATTAATTCATGTTCGGTTGTGAATTTGGGCTTCGTTTAGCCTTTCATTTTGGAGATTCTTCAAGAACTAGGGTTTTGGCTCCCATGGAGCCTTCCCTGCTCGATGATGAACACACACACGATGTGTGTGTATGTGTGTGTTGTTTTCTTTTAATAAAACAACTTTCAAGTTGTTTACTTTGGTCCCTCATGTTTCGTTTTAATTAAATAAGGCTACAACCCTTCGTTTAATACCAACTCTACTAATATTCAACTAGGTTAATTATTCCTAGTTAATATTCATTTACGGGTTCATTTTTACCCCTAACAGTATTTTTACCCGTTCCTTTATTTTAACCGGGTTTAAATTACCAAACCCATTTTTGGGGTGTTACAGGGCTCCCCGTTATACCACCACCATCACGAGTTATAGCAAGTGATACACCACCGCCACTCCTCATCACTCGTGGATTTGAGCACGCGTGGCCACCATCACGCTTGATTGTTTGAGGGAAATTGTTGGGTGTGGTGAGTGATGGGCATTTCCACTAAAATCCATCACTAGTGATGGAATAAAGCTTGATGATGTGGCGGAACTTGATTGGATGTTGAGTGGGTAGTGAGTGATGGGCGCCCCTACCCCCCTTATCATTGTTTGCACAATAGAATGGCTTTAACTCTTTACAAATGGTCAGTTCGATGATTCATACATTTGTATATAATATAGAGCCTTGAATCATGTATATCTGCCTTATCTTCAATTTCGATCTGGCAAATAGTTGTTTCTGATAATATCTCAACCGCTTCTTTTTTTTTATAAACAGGCCAAGTTATCATGTGAGGTTGTAATGAACATACACAATCAAACAATTGAACGTCAAGATTGCTGTCCTGCGGTAAAATGCAATCGTTTTTTCCACTTTTATCATATTAAATTTATCTCTTATCTTTGAATATAATTCTGAGCTTTCCTGTTGCAGTGAACTCGTATATCTAGGTTGCAAATGATAAAGAATCAGGCTATGTTATATGCTGTTAAGGTTATCGGGTAATGTTCCGTAAATTAGTGTCACATATCTGCTCCTGTTGTTGGGTGGTTATTGTCTGAGAGCTGTTTCATATGATGATCGACGTAAATATAACATCATACATCATTCTGGTTTGTATATTGTTATTACTGATGTTGGATCACGAGTTACTGATTCCAAAACATCTTAACGATGTTCTCTTTCGTGGTAATGTACTAAGATTTGTGACTATTGATCGATGTTTGCGTTCAAAGAATCAAAGGAAAACAGATCTACTAGTCTGCTAGATAGTGTTATCTTACCGACTCAAAGCAAGGCTTGACTATCTTCCACTTTAGCCTGGTGGATGAGGTGTCAACGACTGTCATGATGTAAATCTCTGGGATTTAGGAAGATGAAATAGCTCAAATTGCTCATCAGTTATGCAAAGCTCAACTCGTTCTCTCATTTTGAATGAGCTCGAGCTCAATTTACTTGATGAAAGCTTGACTAGTTCGCAGTCATAAATATGATATTAATTAAATTTAACAATTCAAATATACAAGAGTACTTGCATGCTATAAAGGAGTCAGTTTTCATGAGGTTGACCATGTGAACTCGAGTCAGATTCTTATGAGCTCGACCAGGCTAGTCATATGTTTCGAGCTTTTATTTGTACTCAAGCTTGATAAGTGCTCCGCCATTAACGTCGTCAATCATACATACATGTATATTATGAATTCAGTTACAAACTAATATCTGCGAAAAGCAAAAGTGGGCTAAAGAAAGAGAAGCAAAATCTGGATGGGGAGTGCAGAACAACATGAACATACCATACCACCATACTAGGAGTGCTCAACCTTTTTCGAAACCAAAGTTTTGACTTTGAAATTGATATAGGCTCAACCTTTATCGAAACCTAAGTTTTAACTTTGAAATTGATATACATTTCGAAACCTAAGTTTTAACTTGGAGCCTAACACAAACTTTATCCTTTATGAGTTATATAGGTAGAGATGGCAGATTGGCGGATAAAAGATGGGATGGTGTTGGCTAGAGTGGTAGCTATTGGTAATAAACAGTATGTTCGGTATTTCAAATAGCTTAAAGTGTTCTCTAAATACCATCATAATCCCACTTTAGCTTTAGCATGGAATCAAAGATCACGGTTTGTGTTCTATCTCAGTTAAACATAATAAAATATTTAGAACAGTTTTAGCCATATATCCCAGTTTGTTCGAGTATCAAAAGGTACCTATGATGCCATGTAATTGCACATATTCTTATATATAGATTATATAAGCGAAGCCTTATGAACCCATTAGAGTGTGAGGCTCAGCATACCATTTATACATTCTAACACCCTGCAACTGTGGTGTTTCAAATAAACCGAGTCTGGAATCGACTACAAGTAGGATCAAATTAAATAGAAAGTTACAATCGTGCAAGGTTACACTCTTAAAGATGCACAAAACAAGCGAATTGACAGCAATCATGGTATTTTTCACACTTCAGCACTCAAAACATGCAGAACATGAAAAAAAAGAGAATAGATAAAAAACGTAGTTCACGAACCTGCATCGACTCTGATCCCTATTAAGCAGATCCAAATTCAGCAAACCACTTCTCATGGCGTTCGATATCTGCAGCAGATACACTAGGCTGAACCTTCGTGATAGCCTCTTCAAAGTCACACATTGCAATAGGATCTTTTGAGATATCTTCTTTAGACATGTTCTTAATTTCTTCGCGTGTCTTCCCTGCTATCTTACGTCTCATCCCGTTTAAGGAAGCATCTCGGCATACATTTGTCAAATCATCACCACTATATCCCTCTGTTCGACGAGCCACCTCATCAATGTCCACGTCAGCAGATACCTGATAAACATTAAGGTACATGTTAGACCCGTGCATATTTAGGACATTTCAAACTGTCAGTGACTTTACCTCAACGGTTCTCAAATTGATCTTTATTAGCTCTCTTCTACTCTCGAAATTAGGCAGAGGAATATAAATTCGCTTTTCCAGACGTCGCCTGTATAATAGCAATAACCGCGAGATAAAGAAACAAAGATTAATATTGAGTAAAATGCCATTTTCGTCCCTGAGGTTTGGCCAGTTTTGTGATTTTTGTCCAAGGGTTTGTTTTTCTGCATCTAAACGACTAAAAGGTTTGAGATCTTGCAATTTTCATCCGGCTTGTTAACTCCATCCATTTTTCTCCGTTAAGTCAGGGGTATTTTCGTCCTTTTGCTAACTTATAGGGCAATTTATTCTTTTTCACTTTATGTAAAAAGACCAAATACCCCTGAAAAAGACCGAATTGCCCTTTATTTTAGCACAAAAGACGAAAATAACCCTGAATTAACAGAGAAAAATGGATGGAGTTAACGAGCCGGATGAAAATGACAAGATCTCAAACCTTTTGAATCCAGATGCGGAAAAACAAACCTTTGGACGAAAGTCGCAAAACTGGCCAAGCCTCAGGGATGAAAATGGCATTTTACTCATTAATATTAAACTATTTATATTTATTAAGTGAAAAGATGGAAGATTCGAAACCTTAATGCTTCATCAATATCCCATGGGAAATTTGTAGCTGCTAAAACCATCACGATTTTGCGACTACCATCTTCATTAGTGCCTGTGTTGTTTACACCATCCACCTGAACTAAAACTTCAGATTTAACCCTTCTAGAAGATTCGTGTTCCCCTGAGGCCCTGCACAAATCAACCAATCCTTCTTGAACAAAATGGCCCGATGCATAAACGTAGATTTGAACCCGTTGTAAACAGTGAAAAGGAAAAACACTAACCCACGGGAAGTACAAAGAGAATCGATTTCATCGATGAAAATTGTGCTTGGTGCGTATGATCTGGCGAGATCGAACAAGCATCGAACCATGCGTTCACTCTCTCCGCGCCATTTGGAAGCCAAGCTAGCAGAAGAAACGTTAAAGAATGTGGTGCCACACTCGGTAGCAACGGCTTTAGCTAGTAGTGTCTTCCCAGTGCCAGGTGGACCAAACATAAGAACACCTTTCCACGGTCTCCTGATTCCCTGTATAATATACATATAAAGATTAAGATTAATATATTGATGGCAAAGCATGTTCAGTGAACCGTTCGAGATGAAATTAGGGCTGTAAACGAACTGAATGTTCAGTGAACCGTTCGAGAACCGTTCGGCGGGTAGTTTGTTCATGTTCGTTCGTTTAACAAATGAACGGACACGAATAAGAAATTTCATTCGTAAGTTAAACGAACGAACATGAACAGAGGTTGTCTTCGCTCGTTTATGTTCGTGAACGTTCGGTAATGTGTTCATTGTGTTCGTTCATTTAAAGATTTTCATATGTTGTATTTTTGTTTTTTGCCTTTAGTTTTTAAAAATTTGAAACCCTAGTTATACTATACGCCTCTCCCAGCATCCCTCATTTGACCATTTCAATTTCAGTTTGCGTGAAAGCTTGACAAACTTGTTAATTTTGTGTTAATCATGTTTACGATAATTATGTCAGTTGTGTTTGGATAATTATGTTAAATGCTTATTTACTTTGTGATGGATTATTGGTAACTAACTATTTGCGATGAAAATGCAGATTTTGTTCATACACGTCGTTTGTGTTCATTTGCGTTTGGTAAGTGTTTGTGAACAATTCATGAACATGTTCATTTCCTTAATGAAGGAGCACGGACAAGAAATCTCGTTCGGTAAACGTTCGTGCACATGCTCATTCCTTGATGAACGAACATGAACAAGTTCGTTTACACCCCTAGATGAAATCTTCAAACCATGTAGGCATGTACAATACCTGGAAATAATCAGGCATCAATAGTGGAAGAACCACAGCTTCTTCTAGTAGTCTTTTGGCTTCACTCAGTCCTGCCACGTCATCAAATCTCACTCCAGGGGCGGCATCTAAGACATCTCTTTCGAGCGTTGCCGCCAAGTCAGCATCAGGGCCTTCATACTGCCCACGTTTTGACTTCCCCTCTTCAGCGTCACCATTCTGATTATCACAAGTGAATAAACAATAAAAACAGAATCCTAATTTTAGACTCAATAGGATGTATAACATACTACATATATAATAAGCAAAACTTACCACAGCATCATCTTTCCCTGTGGATGGTTTTCCTGAACCGGCTCCTTTCTTCCCAGTAGTTGATGTTTTAGCTCCCGGGTTAACCCTGCTAGAAGCACCAGCCTTCCCTCCACGAGCCGTTGCACCGCCTCTCGTGGCAGAACCGCGAGCCCAAGCCCCGTCCTGTGCCGTCTTTCTTGTAGCCCCTGGACCAGCTCTTACGGATCTTCTAGTTGAGGTGTCTCGACTTGGCGGTCTCCACACATCCGGATCGTCCATGGGAGGAGCACCGGAAGAAGTTGGGTACTCATCCAGTGGTTGAAACACGAAAGAAGATTTCTTTGCGGAAATTGGAGGTGAAGAAGGCCTTCTGCCCATTATAGTCTCCTTCAAAGACCCCTTTTCAGCGTCTAATTGCTTTACAACCTCGGTTTCCTCTAACAGGTTTTTTCTTACGTTTGTCCACTTTGCACGGACCATAGGATCATCCAGAGTGCTTAAATGCCTTCAAAAATATAGAAATAGGTTTGTATCCAAGACAGTATCAGAATGATCATGTTTCA
Source organism: Helianthus tuberosus (assembly GCA_030545235.1). Lineage (NCBI taxonomy): Eukaryota > Viridiplantae > Streptophyta > Magnoliopsida > Asterales > Asteraceae > Helianthus > Helianthus tuberosus. The sequence continues at coordinate 217,203,747 of CM060442.1, read as the reverse complement.
CGATAAAACACAGCCAAAAAAGACAAAAATCTAGATACTGATTTCAGCAAGACCTAGTAATAAGATAACATAAACCTAAACTACTTAAACTAATTATTCAGTATCTACTTCAACTGCAAAACTACATATGTCCCCTAAAGCAACAGATCTGATACTTAACCTACCGGTCTTAAATCAAGGGCTTGTTTTTCTTCAAAAAAATATCATCCACCAACAGATCTCTGTAGAAGTTAACTCTAAGCAGTCAATAGCGGTGCTATAGCGGTTAGCGGACCTCAGGGTGTGTAGCAGTCCAAGTAGAGGTGGCCTATAGCGGTTCCGCTATTAGCGGCGCTAAATTCCGCTATAGCGGTGCTATAGCGGTACTATAGCGGTGCTATAGCGGTGACCTATAGCGGTTATAGCAGTAACAGTGTTTGATTGTGTTAATTCTTAAATTAAATACTTCAAAGTTACTATTAGTATTTGATTTGCAACGGGTTTTTGATAATGGAATGATATTACTATGAATTTTGATATTACTATTAATAATTTTCAAAGATATATTTATATATATATAAAAATACATAAATTATGCATGGTATAAAATTACAGCTGTATCACCGCTATACCACCGCTATAACCTATATATCATATAGCGGACATTGACCGCTATTCGATTTTGGACTGCTTTAACTGCATAGTGTAGAACGTGATCGAAATTGCTCTAGTCGTCTAAATTTCTTCAAAATAAAAAAGCTATGTATCTAACAGTATCAGAATGATCATGAATTGTAACAAAACACAGCCGATAAACTTAAAGGTTAAAATATCTGGATACTGATTTTCAAATTTCAATAATATCAAGCAATAAAAATGGCAGAAACCTGAACTAGTTTTTCAGTATTCACTTCAACTGCAAAACCTAACAGATCCGATACTTAACCTACCGTTCTTAGATCTAGGTCATCTTCAAAGAACCCAATCTACCAACAGATCTCCACAAAAATACAATCAAAACTGCTCTAATATCTGTGAAAAACCACTAGTCGTCTAAATTTCTTCAAACACATATCATCGAACACTTGAAATGCACGAATAATCTAATCTACCAACAGATCTCTGTAAAATCTAATCAAAATTACTCAAACATCCGTACAAAACCACTAATCCTCTAATTTTCTTCACACACATATCGTCGAACACTTGAACTGCAGAATAAAGTATAATGCGAGTGTGTATGTACATAAAACTGTAACTGATGACGAAACAGAGAGAGAGAGAATATTACTTGTTGATCTGAGCTATGGCACCATCGAAGAAGATAACGGAAGTGTCATACAGTCCTTCGAGTGCATATTCTCTGGCTAATTTGAGATGATCCTGTAATCCGGCAAGCGATGTGCCTGCCATGTGTAATTGTCGCTACGAGAGCTCAAACCTAGGGTTTGTTTGTTGAGTTTTGAGTAGAATTGTTGGACTGTGTGAGGATGAAGAAGAAATGCGGTGGCGGACGGTGGCCGGAGCAGAGGACGACGGCAAGTTTTTAACGATGGAGATGACTGTGTGTGGTTTTGAGTTTTGACCATTTTGTTATGCTCGTTGACGAGTTATGTGACGTGCAATCCACGTGCCTACGTTTTTGGTTTGAACTTTGACGTTATCAGTTCTAGAATGTGATTATTTTTCCTTTTCAACTTTTACTCTTTCGAATTTAAGCAAATACCATGTCAACCTTTTATCGATCCGGGGGTCTCATTAGAATCAGTCTTTCTATTCCTACGAAATCGAGGTAAGACTGTCTACATCTTATCCTTCTCAGATCCTACCTTAACTTTGCTATTGATGAGATTTACTGAGTATGATTATAATGATGATGATCATGTCAACCTAACACGAAATTTATGAGTTTGAATTTAGTGTATACTTGATTCGGTTTGCTATGTGAAATGGGTTGGTCCATATCAAACTTGTTGGTTTGTTTAATCACTTTTACTAGTTTTATTCAAAAGGTTTTTTTTTTTTTTTTTTGCATCTGGGTTCTTGTGGTTTTCAGATGTTGTTATCATCCGCTTAACTAAGACCATCCAAAATTCTTTTTGAATTGAGGGAGTTAGTCATGTGGATGATAAGGACAATAAACGACAAGAATTGAAAATTATAAGGATCCATATGTGAAAAAAAACATTTTGAATAAAACTAGCAAAAATGATCAAACAACAAGGACGAAAATGACAATTTACTCTTCATTTGTTGTTATAAAGTTTTAAGCACTATTCTATGTTGAAACATAAATTGGATGAGTATTTTAGTTCGTAACTTATAAGCTAAAAGTAAAATGGCGACAAGTTTTATAGTATTTGTGTAATTGCTTATAAATACTTATATATTTTTTGGTATAAATTTATGATATTGATAAATAATATGAAAAAAGAAATAGTTTCTTTAGGTTAGACTGGTCGTTTATATCAATCATAAATAAACGAGTTGCGTTTCTGCGTTTCTGCATAGATGCCTAATATGATTTCTTTTATCTATGTATGTCATGTTGGTGTGAAATTTCATATTTATGTTAGGTTTCACTTGTCAATCTTTGTGAATACGACCCCTCTCAAGTCTCAAACACCACGAGTTGTGAGAACCATGAGAACTCCGACTTCCCGCGCGAGTTGGGACACAATTTTTTGCACAAACGTAGATGAAAATATTATAAACACATCTGTAAAAAAACAAAAACAAAAATTTGTCGAGTCGGTAGTCTTACCTGATGTAAGTTTTGTTTACGCGCTGATGTAAATTTTGTTACGACGATGAATTTTTTTTACAAATTTAAATTTGTGCATGCGGCATTTTTAATTTTTTTTTGGCTGAAACAAGCAATATTTTTTAAAGATTTTTTAGAAACTATTTTTTTTTTTATTTTTTGAAAAAACCTTTTGAAAAGCCTAGTTCTCACAACTTTATATATATATATATATATATATATATATATATATATATATATATATATATATATATATATATATATATATATAGGGTATGGATCAAGAGTGAACAATGTTAATTTTGTGAACAAAAATGAACAGATCCTGACCATTGGATGAGGAGATCTTGATTTTAGGATTTAAATGATTTTTTAATTAATAAAAACAAAAAAAACTGATTTACAATAACTGCATAAGGGCACGATCGTAATTAATAGTTCTCAAAATCCATTGAAACCCGTGCAAGTTCTAATAATCAGTTTATAATCGTAGAATTTTGAAACCCATAATAATAGCCTATCAGTTATAGCTTCCTAGCTTCATCAAATCATCTACATATCAATATTTTCTCTCTTCATTACCCAGAAGACGAATACACTGCATCTTCTTCAATCTCCCTCTTTCAACAGCAATTTCTACAAGTATTATATCAAGGTATCGTTGAATAGTGTATTATTCCTGAAATCATTGTGTATACTAGGGCGATTCAAACTTCTGGCGACTAATCGAAGGTATTAAGCTTAGTGTTGGTCTTTTTTTCCTCTTGTTTTCTATCTGCATGTGTAGATTATAGTGTTCTTACCCATTTGTGCTTGTAAAAGCTAGGGTTTTAGTTGATTGTTCATTAAAAGATGCTTTTTTGGGTCAATAAAGTTCTTTTTAGTTGCTGAATTTTCGTTTAATTTGTGGGTTTGTGGTTAATTTGTTCTGATTTTGTTAAGGGGATGTGTGTATGTTAGTGTTCACTCGATTAATCAAGAATAATGTATAGAAATTAATTGTTCATATAGTAGTTGAATTGTTCAGATTATGAGGAGAGGATGAGTTTATGCTAGGGCTTATACACATATGTATACTCTGTTTGTGGGTTTATTCGATTATACACTATACTATTTTTTTGGGGTTTATTCGATTATACACATATGTATACTCTGTTTTTGGGTTTATTTGATTATACACATATGCATACTCAGTATTATGGGTTTAATTGATTATACACATATGTATACTCTGTTTTTTAGGTTTATTCGATTATACACATATGTATTATGTTTTGTTGTTCTTATGTGTATAAACACCTTGTGTAGTAAGAGATTGGTCATGTGCTACTAGTTTGGTGTGTTGTTTTATAGAGGAAAATATGTCATTATACATATATGAATAAAGATAATTGTATGTATGTCAGATACAGATCTGTTTTAGAACTTGGTTATCGTTAAAGCTGTCTAAAATCTAATGCTTAGTGTTTTGTTTTTGTTATTGTATTTTAGGGAAGTTTAACAATTCGAAAGGGTGGAATTTGAAGGGGTAAATTCACGGATCCTCTCGATTCAAATGCTATGGTTTAGATTGGTATGTGTAATCAGTAAATTGGTAGTGTATTTCTTCCTGTTTGGTAATGTATTATTCTTACTTGTTAGTTTTTATTTCTATTCTGTTGTCATTGTTGGGCCAATGTTTATGGTAGTTTTGCCCTAATCTCGCTAAATAATTTCACTATAAAGCGTACGGTGTAGTCTGTTGTGTATAACGAACCGATTACATGTGTATTTGTTCAAACTTCAGCATGTAACGTTGTGACTTGTTGTGCATTTCTGCCATTTATAAAATCTTGAACGATTGATATGGATACCCTGTTCATGTGTCCACATCAGGAACGCGAAATCCGTTCAATTTAAAGTTTGGTTTAGTTATTGTGTATGAACAAAGTAGATTATGTGTAATAGGATTGATTACATAGTGTTGTATCATGATTTTTTTTGTGTACTTAAGCTAGTATCTTAAACTCATGTAGTTTGGCCTTTTTTTGGCTCAATCGATTTCATTGTTTATTAAAAAAATGTTTTGTAATGAGGTTTGTATAAAATGGTGTAATCTATTATCTTAACGGTTGTAATAATACACATGTGTAATTGACAAAAAGTTGGACAAACTGAAATGTACATATATGTATGACATGCAAAATATTGCTTTGTACAGTTAGGTGTGCTGTGTAAAACGAACCGATTAGAGGTGTATTTGTTCAAACGTCATCATGAAACATTGTCATATGTTGTGTATTTCTGCCAATTTTAAAATGGTGTACTCTGTGAACTTAGCGATTGTAATAATACACATGTGTAAAAGACAATGTACACATGTGTATTATAGTTGGGCAAACTGATATGTACATATATGTACGTGTAGCAATTTATTGATTTGTTTTCCATAATATTGTTTATTACTTTCTCATTCAATTAAGACTAAGACCTGTTTGTTTCTAATACATTCTGAGTTGTTTTTCTTGTTGGTTTTTCTTAGGTGATTTATAAGGATAAAAAATGAGGACCAGTAAGTGATATTTGGTAAACAATAAATTGAAGATGGTTAAATGGTCTTACATATCGTTAAATGAGGGTGTTAGTATAAATATGTAGGGAGAAAAAGTGAACGGATAGCTGGTAAACGGAAAGGCAGATTTAAAAAACACTGCAACAGATCCGATTATATGTTCTGAAGATGAAGAAAGTAAATTTTGTTGAGAACTTTATGTGGTGATATGTAATTTAAAGGGTTAATTAGGGCTTACAAGGGTTTACACATGTGTCCCGTTTCTTTAATTCACCAAGTTATTTTTTGTGTGCAGAAAGATGTGGTTGTGAAATACCTAAAGCGTGTTCGCCATCCCCGATGCCATGAGATTGGAGCTCGATATCCTGTTCGGTTGGATATTGGTTGGGCAACCATAGGAAACTATGAAGACTGCGGAATATACTGTGACACCCCAGGAAAACCAGGAAAACCATACAACTTAACTAGCTTCCTCAGTGAGTACGTACCAAATTTCGGGACGAAATTTCTTTCAACTTGGGGATAATGTGACAACTCGTATTTCAGAACTTATCTATGTGCTTAATGTAACGTATGTGAACATTGGTGTGATTAGCTGATATGTTGATTAAATGAATGTCTATGAGTTAAATGTTTGAATTATGTGAATGTGTATGTACATAATTATATGACTCAAATCGCACAAGCCCATTCGGGCTACACCTATTGTACTCGAAACCCATAAGGGGAGCCATGTAAAGGGTTTCGGCCCAGTTCTACTTCTCGGCCCAACCCACTAATAGGTGTATACATTCTGTTAGTCATCATTCACCAACCCTAGAGCCGTGCCTCTTTCTTTTCAACTTGACGGCAACCATATCTCATCATCATCATCGGTTAGTGCTATCTCTTATTTGTTTAATTTGTTAAATGCTGATTCCATGTGAGCATGTGATAATGAAACCTAGATGTATACGTGTAGTATAAACAAAATAAGTAGAGTTTGTGATGATTAATAAATCGGTGATATGCATGAAATATTTGTGCCACTAATTACTTGATGTGGATAACTATTAATGTTAGTGGAATTTATATCAAAGTCAATATGATGTGACAATTCGGTGGACTATGTTTGGGATTTGTGAACTTGATATGTAAATGGCGGCCATGTGTTGGTCTAATCAAATAACATAGATTTCTATTCAATATTGTCAGTAGGAATCATGTGGTCGGGTATGTAGTTCTTGCTTGCATGTGGTCTTGTCAGTGGCATGTGATGTTTAATTGAGTGCAACTTATAAATGTCATATATGTATAATCAGATTAGATGGAAGGCAATCAGTTAAGTATTCATGTTAATCGATGATCTCATGATTGTGTTTAATAATTGATTTCAGAAAATGTTTGTTCGAATATGTAGATGATTAGGGCTGGCACGTCTAAATAGCCACTGTTTGGTTTAAATGATAAGCCGGCAATAATCGGATATTGGTTACGAGTGTGTGTATTGTAAATGCCTCGATTACATGTTAATGATAAACCGGAAACTTGGTGATTGGTTGATTGTGTGACTTGGTAGGGGATAGTGGATGATGTTTTAGGAAGTATGCTAGTATTCGGAATCATTGATCTAATTTTGGTGATTAAATGTTATGATAGAATGTGCTTTATGATTCATGAATGTTGATGGGAGAATTCACTGGATTGATCGAATATTAGCTAAGATAGAAACTGTTGATTGATAATTGCAAGATTGGAAACTATTGAATGTTTGTAACTGATGTGCATGAAAATCGGAATTTAAAACCATTCGCACAAGACCTCTTGGTCACACAAGAGGTCCATTCGCACAAGGCACCCACAGTCGCACAAGTCAATTATGTTTGTTTACCTGTTGGGCCGGACATATATATTGGGCTGGGCTGGTTCCGATCGCACAAGTCGGTTGGATCGCACAAGCCATCCGGATCGTACAAGCTCATCCGGATCGCACAAGACTTTTACATGTTATTAGATTGGGCCGCGTATTTTTTATGTTTGGGCTTTGGACTATTTGGGCCGGGTGTTTATCTGAATCGCACAACATGATGTGGGTCGCACAAGACTGTGCTGAACGCACAACATGTTGGGCCGCCTGTTTATTGGGCTTTACCTTTGGATCGTACAAGTATCAGATGTTATGTAATAGACTGCTAATATGTTAACGTGCATTGTGTGGTTGCCATAATCTGTGTGTGTTCTTTATCTGCTAGCTTATGTGATACTTATGTGCACTACTTGAAACCAAAACCTGACTTGTATGGTAACCATGTTAGGACGTGGTTGACCACTAGCAGCTAGACTTGACCTTTCTGTGTATCTGCCGAGCAAACCAAGGTGAGTTCACACTAGCCAAGGCATGGGATTCCCAGGGGTTGGGAATGGGATTGGATAACTACTCATACAACTATTAAACTAATTACTACTGTCCTCGGATTGAAGGGCACGTACGTAAAACCTACGTACAGTTATACTTACTACTGTCCTCGGATTGAAGGGCACGTACGTAAAGCCTACGTACACGATCATAAGACCATCACCTCTATCAAAGGAAGTCCCTCATTTATCGACTTAATCGCCGAGGCCTATGGCGAGCGGGTCATTAGTTAATAGCGCTATTAGGTTTAACAAACCTCACACCGTGCCAGTCGGACGGGCGTGTACTAATGGACTATGGGCAAAGGGTCAATGCTGATAGACATTGACTTAGGGCACCTCTTACATTTTCGTAGCAGTCGATACGCGTGGTCTTGGAATACATGGGAAGCCCCCACTAATCATCGCACACATGCCTGGATTGGCCGCGATACGGATTAATACGATACATGGTTTACAAAACGAACATACGATTTATGAAATGAATACTATAACCAAACAACCAACTGTGAACTCGCTCAACTTTGTTGTTGATTCGTTGCTACATGCCTTGCAGGTCATTAGGTACTCATGGAGCTTGCACAGGGAGGAACAGTCGTTGTGGGACATGGCAGTGTGTGCCATGCTTTAAACATTACTTTATTTCATACATAATATTTGCTATGGGTTTTACGATTATGCTTCCGCTAAACACTTAACTATGCTTTGGTTTTTGGACACCTTTCATATTGTTGGTTGAATTATGTTTACTTATATGCTTGTTCAATATGATTGGTGGCTTGATCCTGGTCAGTCACGCCTCCAAGCGGTGATACTCCGCGTGTGGATTTTGGGGGTGTGACATATACACGATGCGACACATGGAAACTTGGATGGGGATCATTGAAGATCGCTGGGACGTTGGGTTTCCAACTGAAATGGCAAAAGCAAAGACAAATATAGCATAACTTAGGAAGAAATTTGCTGTGAAGTTGATTACATAGAATGCGAACATACATCACGAACATATTCTGGAAGAAGCCTATGATTATGCTGGCATTAACAGAATTAAGTAGATTTCTAGTACTGCCGATGTCTTTTTATTTGTCTAGTTTATTTTCTTTGTGTCTAAACAGTATCTTTACTTTTGGGTTAGCTCGTGTAGGTGAACAGACTAATTAATACGCTTGGTTGCGTTGGGTGTATGTTGTATTATCATAGTCGGTATAATGTTAACCATATCCAATATTCCTTTGTTTTAAATATTAGGGTAACAGTGATGTTTGTTATGCATTTATAAAAATAGTAAATATCCTTGACAGTCTGATTTATACGAACGTTAGTCTATGCACAAGTGGGCAACTCAAGTTTCATATGTACCTCTTACATTACGAAAACCACATACAAACGTGTTATTCTAAAAACTATTTCCTACATGAAAATACCAGATGCAAAATGCACATGCGTAACTCGAGACATTGCCACCTACTCGACTACTAGTTGATGTAACCTGTATGCCATATTGCGACCCGGTAGAGAACACGTGTACATTGTCTATGAACATCCATAGATACTTGATAACCTTATAAACTTCTGAACTATATATGTATATGTTATAACACAGATATATAGATACCCTTTTATGCAACATGGAATGTAATAGTAGATGAAAATGGGACTTCAATTAGACTCACACATGCTACATCATTAATAAACTCAAAACTGGGATGTCACAAAATATACACTGCTGGCGTCTATATTAATTTGTACCTTTTAAAAAAGCATTTTAACAAGGTATTTTCAAATGTAGCAATTGATGGGATTACACACAACACAAACACATGCGCAGCTCTAACATTCTAACCTACTGGACTACAAATACTCATGACCTGTGATGCGTGTGAAGTGTTATATATATTAGGTGTATATTTTAAGCCCTTTAACACTTTTTTTAGCCAAGTTTTAAATTTATAAAACACGATATTTACTAACACTAAACACACATATGGGCAAGTGCACCCATCGTGAGCGTAGTATAGTGTTGGTAAGATACCGAGGTCGTCCAAGGACACAAGAGCTTTTAATACCGGTTTATCCTCAACGTCTAATCAAATCAAAAGTTTAGAAAAAATGTTTTAAACTAAGAAAAATAAAAACTAACTAAAATGCTGAAAAATAAAAATAAAAGAAAAACAGATAGACAAGATGAATCACTTGGCTCCGACTCGTGTTTAGTGTAACCTTTGATTATTTCCGCACTTTTGCACTATTTAAGAGATTATCTTAGTTATTGTAGTAGGCCCCTCTTTTGGAGATGGCGTTACCCTCAACCCAGTAGTTTGAGTCAGCAAGGATACAATCCTAAAGGGTCGGATTATTGAAAGATAATTAATTAAGTTATTAATGCATAATGTGGTAGGCCCCTCTTTTGAAGGTGACGTTACCCTCGGCTAAGTAGTCTGAGTCAGCAGGGATACAGTCCTAAGTAGCCGGGTTAAAGTATTAATAGTAGTTTAACTTATGAGGGGATCAAAGAGTTTGGACCCCCGCCATCCAATACCGTTAAGTATTGAAGGGGGTCCTACTAAATTTGACCCAGGTCCTTTGCAGGATCTATACAATGAACAATGGCAAGACTCTTACCAAACCGTTCCCTTAACCTCCGACCAGGTAGCCAACATACCTCCATATAGACCGTGGAGATATGAATGGTGAAAATCTTTTATTTTATATAGGCAGTAAAATAATGCCAAGACACCACGGACAAACGATAAGGAAGAATCACCTTCAACATAAGAAACTAGTTATTAAAGTCATTAATACATAACCAATTAAAAAGTGCGAAAAGATTAAAAAAAAAGTATTACACTAGACACTTTGTCTTCACCAAGTGATGTAAGAGACTTAGGCAAACATGGCCTTGATTGTCAAGAACTCTTACGATCAATCTTGGATCCCGAGACGACTCACACACTCTATGATGGACAATGGATGATGGTGGTGGATGATGGTGTTATGGTGGTGGTGGGTGAAGTGTGAGAGAGGTGGTGTGTCAAGGGATGGTTTGAGCTTGAGCCAAGCACTCCTATTTATAGGCTGAACAGAAGCTCGGGCACGGCCCCGTGTCCAGTGGGCACGGCCCCGTGTCCATCCTCTTCTCTGTCTTCATTAATTGCTTTTGTCTACATTAGTTGACCACGGCCCCGTGTCCGCTGGGCACGACCCCGTGTGCAGAAGCATATCTGTACTATCAAGATTTTCCTGGATTCTGCGAATCTTATAGTTGACCACGACCCCGTGTCCGCTGAGCACGACCCCGTGGTGGGCGATGGAAGCTTTTACAACTTTGTCTTTTATGCTGACACTTGGGCACGCCCCCGTGTTCACTGAACACGGGGCGTGTTCAGCCTTCTGTTCTCTTGTTTTGCTTGGGAAGATGCTGTCGTGGGGTCGGGCATGCCACGTTTGTTCCTTTGCTTGTATTTATGTTAGATTTAGCTGCCTTTTTGCTTCTTTTGTTAATTTGAGCTCATTTAATCCTGAAAATACAAAAGGAAGACAAAAACACACTTTTTCCAACATTAGTACTAAAAAGGGGTTAGTTTTATGCCACAATTGATGTAATTTATATGTTGCATTTTGCACACATCAAATACCCCCACACTTGAATCTTTGCTTGTCCTCAAGCAAAACTCTTTATAATATGGCTTTACACTCCCAAATGGAATGGGTAGAAGATAAGGTTTTTGGGCTTGTCATAGAGTGTCGGGATTTCCAAGATTCTTTATTAAGTTTTATTTTTATTTATTTACAATCCTATTCGTCATGATTTATTTAAAACTTTTCATAAGATGAATTACTTATTAGGGCATAACATGCCTGTTTAAAATTCTATTTATATACAAGTTCACATACCTCACGGGGGATCACTCAACACTTGGCCGAAGATGTATTTTAGTGAATCACTCGAGAGCGGCATGGAACTTACTCCTACCATAGGCTTGCCAAGCAATCAATCCTCCTCCTTTTTAACTATATACATTTGTAAATATCAAGAGGACTTTTGGGTAAAGGGTTAGGCTTGGGTTAAAGGTAGGTGGTTGGGTTAGTGGTTAGTAGAAAAAGGGCGAAAAGCGTAAAAAGCATTGGTTTTCGTAAGAATTTTTATTTTTGCAGTTTTTATTTTGATCAAGCCATAATTCAAACAAAGTTATTTTTGATGAACTTGCTTGTTTATTTCTTTTGCTTCATCATTTTTTTTATAGTCATACGAAAAACCGAACTTTTTACTAAAACAAATGGTTAAAAATAAAAAGGTTTTGGTGGGTAAAAGGGTTTTTGGTTTGGGTTAAGAAATGAAAAGGTTTAGGCTCAAAGGGGTTAACTAGGGGGATTTTGGGTAGGTGGTAAAAAAAAAGAAAAATAATGGTGTAGAAATAAAAAGGGTTAGTCCTAATGCCTCCATCATTTACTTACTCGGGTTTAAGTTGGTAAGGACCGGGAATGTATCGTCGTGGCAAGTTCTAGAGTTGTAAGAACCAAGCGGCTATTCACACAAGAAACGAAAAATGAGCATTTAATTTAAAGATATATATATTTGTATGCTCAATAAAGGCTCAAAACTCACTTTTGTGGGAATGGGTTTTTATGTGATCAAGTATATATAATCAAATTTTAACTAAGCTTGTCATGCCTTTTCATAATTTTCTTATGTTGGTTCTTTTTATCACGACGCTATCGGTTGTAAATTTGTAAAAAGATAACCTTTTTAGAATTTTGAAATTCCCAAGTTAAACCTAGACAAGTAAAAAAAATGAAAATTTTCGAAAAAATTTGGGGTGATTAGCGGTTCCAATAGAGTTTTGTGTAAGGCTTGTTATTAGGACTTGCAAGATTCAAGGTTTTAGCATCCCCCCACACTTAAATTACACATTGTCCTCAATGTGTCCCAAAAATAAGTTTTTAGGTTGATTGAATGTGTAAAAGGTGTGAAAAAGCAAAATTTTGTTGTTACTGGGCGCTAGACACGGCCCCGTGTTGTCCGGGCACGGCCCCGTGTTCAAGTGCCAGTAACAAAAGTTAAGCAAAAGAAACAGAAGCCTGGACACGGGGGCGTGTTGGCTGAACACGACCCGTGTCCAGTTTACCTGAACTGGGTCATTTCTGCAGATTGTGCAGCACGGGGCCGTGTTGGGCGGACACGGCCCGTGCTAAGCTTGCTGTAATGAAGAAAGTTTGTCGGATGGCCCTGTTTTCCTGCATGGGGTGCTAGTTCAAGTTTTCCCTTGTATCCTTTGCCATCCCGAGTGTATTTTATTTATTTTAACACCATCCAAACACCAAGTTAACTAAAACCATCATTCATTAAGTCATAGAGAGAATTACATAATAGTCCTAAAAATTAAAATACTAGATAGTTAGGTCAAAGAAACACAAGAAATCTAAACCAAGAAGTTCTAGCCTACTACTTATTCTATTAGCAAAATTTCCGAAAAGGTAAACCCTTCGGTTAGATGTGGCTTGAAAAACTTCTTTTTCCGGGCATGGGTTCCTCACACGTCGGGGAGCCATTCTTCTATCTCCCTAGGGAGAAGAAAGGCGGGCTCATTGGCATGGGTTTGAGGAGGTGCAACCTCCACCGGGACTTCTTGTAGTTCTTCAAGAGGAGGTTCCGCCGGAATGTCATCCCAACCGGTAGGATTGTTGATTCCAAGTGCTAGGTTCCAATCCTCTTGAGGGAGGATTGGTTCCATGGGAGGTGTTACAAGAATGTTTAACCTCTGGTGCAAGAGGTTTATTTCTTGAAAACTGTTTTCCAACCCCACCGAAAGATAATTTATACGGTCTATTAGGACCTCCTCTACCGAATTCATCTCGTCAAGAGCTTCACGTAATGCCATTACGTAACGTACGAGAGTCGTTTCGATTGATGACCTTCTCTCCCTTCGACTGTTTCTGGAGTGCGCAGAAGAGGTTCCACTGTTTTGACTAGACATTCTACGAAAACAAACCAAAAAATAGTTCATTTTAATGAAACAGTACCACGGACACAGCCCCGTGCTCAATGAACACGGCCCCATGTTCACCTTTCTGCAGTTTTTTAGAACAAGGAATCTTGGAGTTTCAAATTATTTTCTCAACTTATGAAGCATTTTTGAACAGAAATAACTTAAAACAATGTTGTGTAACTTATTTTTAACAAGATTCCTTGAACAAAAGTTAAACAAGCATCACAATAAAGCTTGGAATCAAGCTTCAATGGAGGTGTTGTTGCAAGAAAGATGAAGAAGAAGGCAATGGATAAAAGAGGTAAGGACAAGATGTTTGTTAGAACCTTCTTTTAGAACATACCTAGGATGGTAAGTTAGAAAATCCTTTCAAATCTCTGTCCCTGGATGGTCCAAATGTGCAGGATTCTTGGCTGCATTTATAGAAAACGACAGCAGGCTGGACACGGCCCCGTGTCGGCTGGACACGGCCCTGTGTGCAGGCAAGATCCTGACACGTTTTGTCCGTATTCTAACAAAAAGTCAGAAGGTAATCTTTTGGTGGACACGGGGGCGTGTTGACCTGGGCACGACCCCGTGTCGAAAGGCTGTTTATGAAGTTTTGTCTATTTTCAAGGAACTTTTTTCCAGATCGGGCGGTTCCTTACTGGATGGAACAACCCCAAAGTGCCTAAGATACCTTAATTGTTCTAGATTAAGACGATAACGCAAAAGGTTGTCGGTGAGGGTGATTCCTATTTTATATGTAGGTGGACAAGTCCAACCCTTTCCTGGGCTCTCGTTAAAGAAGGTGTATGCCGAATCGCTCAGGTCTATGTATGCATCGAACGAAGTCGATGGGGAGTCCTTCACGGCACAATCAGCACAGGGACGACTATCGCTCAAGTCCTCACTAGAGTTAGAAGTATCGTCGGGGACAACGAAGTTGTTTGAATGCGATTCCAACACTTCTTCTTGGTTATCATCTTGAGATAAATTATTGAAATCTATCCTAAGTTCTTTTAACCAATTAAGAATTAGATCTTCTAATTGAAATAGTTCATCAAGAAGCATTTCTCCTAGAAAATCTGGTTGGGAGCATTCGAGGGAGAGATAGGGATTATTTTTACTTTCGCCCCTCTTAAGGATACAAGAAAACGATGGGTCTATATAGTGGGGCTTATAATTTAGAAAATAACATTCTAATTCCTTATGGGAACCACCACATATTTGACACAACGTACCATAAGAGTGCTGAAAGTAAAAAATATCAGTATCACTCATGTTTGTGTCAGAAATTACCAACCGTCGGGATCTTACGGTTCTGTTTTCAGTAACTGAATCTTGGGCACGGGGGCGTGTTGGGTGGGCACGGCCCCGTGTTCAGCTTACTGTCTGACTTAAAACAGGATTGCCAGTTCCAATGATTGGGCACGGGGCGTGTTCAGCGGGCACGGCCCGTGCTGAGTTTTGCAGAAGCTGAAAAACTAAAAAAATCCTAAAAAAATAGAAAAATAAGAAAAACGATTAGGCCGCTGATTCCTAACTTTCTTAAAATCCTTGTGTACCCGGCAGCGGCGCCAAAAACTTGATGCGTGTGAAGTGTTATATATATTAGGTGTATATTTTAAGCCCTTTAACACTTTTTTTAGCCAAGTTTTAAAATTATAAAACACGATATTTACTAACACTAAACACACATATGGGCAAGTGCACCCATCGTGAGCGTAGTATAGTGTTGGTAAGATACCGAGGTCGTCCAAGGACACAAGAGCTTTTAATACCGGTTTATCCTCAACGTCTAATCAAATCAAAAGTTTAGAAAAAATGTTTTAAACTAAGAAAAATAAAAACTAACTAAAATGCTGAAAAATAAAAATAAAAGAAAAACAGATAGACAAGATGAATCACTTGGCTCTGACTCGTGTTTAGTGTAACCTTTGATTATTTCCGCACTTTTGCACTATTTAAGAGATTATCTTAGTTATTGTAGTAGGCCCCTCTTTTGGAGATGGCGTTACCCTCAACCCAGTAGTTTGAGTCAGCAAGGATACAATCCTAAAGGGTCGGATTATTGAAAGATAATTAATTAAGTTATTAATGCATAATGTGGTAGGCCCCTCTTTTGAAGGTGACGTTACCCTCGGCTAAGTAGTCTGAGTCAGCAGGGATACAGTCCTAAGTAGCCGGGTTAAAGTATTAATAGTAGTTTAACTTATGAGGGGATCAAAGAGTTTGGACCCCCGCCATCCAATACCGTTAAGTATTGAAGGAGGTCCTACTAAATTTGACCCAGGTCCTTTGCAGGATCTATACACTGAACAATGGCAAGACTCTTACCAAACCGTTCCCTTAACCCCCGACCAGGTAGCCAACATACCTCCATATAGACCGTGGAGATATGAATGGTGAAAATCTTTTATTTTATATAGGCAGTAAAATAATGCCAAGACACCACGGACAAACGATAAGGAAGAATCACCTTCAACATAAGAAACTAGTTATTAAAGTCATTAATACATAACCAATTAAAAAGTGCGAAAAGATTAAAAATAAAAAGTATTACACTAGACACTTTGTCTTCACCAAGTGATGTAAGAGACTTAGGCAAACATGGCCTTGATTGTCAAGAACTCTTACGATCAATCTTGGATCCCGAGACGACTCACACACTCTATGATGGACAATGGATGATGGTGGTGGATGATGGTGTTATGGTGGTGGTGGGTGGTGGGTGAAGTGTGAGAGAGGTGGTGTGTCAAGGGATGGTTTGAGCTTGAGCCAAGCACTCCTATTTATAGGCTGAACAGAAGCTCGGGCACGGCCCCGTGTCCAGTGGGCACGGCCCCGTGTCCATCCTCTTCTCTGTCTTCATTAATTGCTTTTGTCTGCATTAGTTGACCACGGCCCCGTGTCCGCTGGGCACGACCCCGTGTGCAGAAGCATATCTGTACTTTCAAGATTTGCCTGGATTCTGCGAATCTTATAGTTAACCACGACCCCGTGTCCGCTGAGCACGGCCCCGTGGTGGGCGATGGAAGCTTCTACAACTTTGTCTTTTATGCTGACACTTGGGCACGCCCCCGTGTTCACTGAACACGGGACGTGTTCAGCCTTCTGTTCTCTTGTTTTGCTTGGGAAGATGCTGTCGTGGGGTCGGGCATGCCACGTTTGTTCCTTTTCTTGTATTTATGTTAGATTTAGCTGCCTTTTTGCTTCTTTTGTTAATTTGAGCTCATTTAATCCTGAAAATACAAAAGGAAGACAAAAAACACACTTTTTCCAACATTAGTACTAAAAATGGGTTAGTTTTATGCCACAATTGATGTAATTTATATGTTGCATTTTGCACACATCAACCTGCGACCAGTTATGCTCTTATAACCTACTGTACTACTTGTAACTGTAACATGTATCACATATCGCGTGTTAGTAGAGGCCACGGGAAGATTGTCAATTAACAATCATGTGTAATGGATAAAACTTAAAAACCCATAGAATCCAGTTACATGATATATCAAAAACATATAGCACTAGGGATGAGCATATGCCACCGAATGCCGATCCCATACCAATCCCATACCGATCCCGAAATACCGATACCGAATTTTTTCGGTATCCCATACGGTATCCACTTTTTGGCGTTTTCGGTATCGGTACGGTACGGTATCGGTATAATACCGATACCGACCCTCAAAATACCGATACCGAACCGACATGTTTCGGTATCGGTACCTAGTTTGGGTGAAATTCGGGATCGGTATTAGGCGGTATCGGTATCGGTTCGGTATCGGATACCGCTTTGCTCATCCCTATATAGCACCACCGTAAAAACATGTAAACAAATTTACGATAAGAACTAGTTTAAGCTAACATCAACTGTCATGTTTAAAAAAAACCTAAAACTGAAGGAGAACATGAAAAAAAACAACTGAATGTTGTTACGATTTACATAACCTACTCTTCACTACCAAAATCATCGGACACGTATTCTTCGGTTTCGGATTCTTCGTATACATCATCTTCTTCGTCGGTTGACGAATCGTCCTTAACCGGGTTACCCTTTTTAAGCGGACAGTTCCTCTTGTCATGATCCCTAACTCGTTTATTACAAAAATTACATTTTCGTCTCGGTTTTTTACTCTTCTTAGTTGCTTTCTCTCCCGGTCCAATTGTTCATACAGCTATGTATTCTTGTACCTATGAAACTGGATACAAACTTATATACACGTATGTTTTAAAATTGTACCTTGATGATCAATGGAAGCTACAAACACATGATCCTCTGCTAAACGTTCGGAGCCATGAGGACTTAACAAACTGGCTGAGACAACATGCTGATTGTTCGTGTTCGTGTCTGTCAAAAATTTATAAATCGTTAGTAAACGCATGACCTTCCCCATGTCGTTCGAGTCCATGATGTTTAAAAATTATACCTTGATGTTCGATGGAACCTACTTACACATGTTCTTCCCCTGGTCGTTCGGGGCTATGAGGAATTAACGAATTGGCTGGCAGATCGTTCGTGTTCGTGTCTGACATAATTTAAAAATCGTTAGTATAACAAAATAAGAATGAAACGAAGATGGTAAAGGTATGAAATTTCTTGAACTGAGGAACAATCTGGGAAAATATGGAGGTAGTTTTTTTTTCCATCATGAATTGAAATTGAATTACGACAGGATGGGTGGTTATTTTTCCTGGTAACTAAACATAATTTTTAAAAAAGAAAATTTGAATTAAAAATATATATGTTAAAAGACAATCCTACCCCTACTTTTAATTTAATAAGATCTACGGCCATGATTTGTTCGTTTTGTTCATAAATAAGGAAGGGTTCACAAATGAACCCAATCCTATATATATATATATATATATATATATATATATATATATATATATATATATATATATATATATATATATATATATATATAGAAACGGGATCAGGAGAAAGCGCTCAAAAGTGTGAGAACGGTGAGAACGCATCCTGGCCCAACACGTGTCCCGCGGCATAGAGAAGGACGGAGGGGCTTTTTTGTCTTTTCATTATTCTTTTATTTTCACAACGCGGTATACTATTTTCTGGCGTCTAGTTTTTTTTTTGGCGTTAATTGTATTTATTAAACTTTTTGACGTTGAATTAATTGTTTTTGTGTCACATATATAATTGTTTGGCGTTATATCGTTTTCTAGTTAATTTTTTTGGCGTTTGTGGCGTTTTGTATAATAATTCACTAGGAGTCATTAATATTTGCATAAGATTAAAATAAGACCAAATTTTTTTTGGCGTTTAGTGAATTTTTTGGCGTTTTAATACCCTTTACAGGGTGCTTTGTCAGCAGCTGTTCTCCAGTTTTCATTATACTAGCGTTTTGGTGTTTGTAGTTTTTGGCGTTTTATATAATAATCTATTTTATTTTAGAGGATTAGATAACAAAACAACATATAACTTGATATCAAAACAATATAAAATGAAAACAAAAATAATAAAAAATGATAATCAAATTTTTCTTCCGAATCTTCACTGTCATCAGCGTCTTCCTTCTTCAATTTGTTTTTGGCGTTTTGAACCTTTTTTGAATACTTTAGCTAGATGCCAACTTTCCTACATAAACCCCGTCTTTTTCAGAAGAAGCTGCTTAGTGGCATTCTGTGTTTTGGTGTGATATTCTTGTTTGGTGGCATGTCATTAAAGATCAACTCTTGCTTGATGCTATTTGTAATAATGGAGTCTAAAATAGCATTTTACACTTGTGTTGATTCCTTTATTCCATGCCTATAGCCATCAACAACAAAGCTCACATGATGGCATATCACTGTCACCAGTCTCTTTTTCTTGAATATTTGTCCATCTCATTCAACAAAATATTATTGAGTTAACCCTGTCAGAAGAAGGATCCATTTCAGTGAAAGCTTTGCCATCTGTGGCGTTTTAAAGTGAGTGGTTTCTAGAGGATATGGCGTTTGTGTTTTCTGGGTATGATTAATTTCATTGTGTATAAACCACTCTCTTATAGGAGTTTTTTGGCGCGTAGTTTAGGCGGGACTTTTTATTGTAATAAATGATAGTAATAAAGTAACTGTCTTTTCAGTTACTGTTTTTGTATTTACTGTGTTGATCAGATTTTATCAGTTTTATAGGTTATAGACGTCCCATCTTCTAAGTTTGGCGTTTTTTAAATGGCGTTATGCAGACCAAGATGACAAAATACAATAACGGAGTAAATAAAATATTAAGCAGGAAAAAGATTTTTTGTTATTTTTGGCGTTTTGTAAGGAATAAGCATTTTTAGTATTTTTTTGGCGTTTTGCTAATAAAGTGAGAAATATATCATTTAATTATCTTAAAAAAAACAAAAAGAAGATTAGACAGAAGAAAAAAAAAAGGAAAAAAAATTAAAAGCCTTCGTCAGAAGGTACTTTATCTGAATAGTATCCATCACTTCCGTCATCTTCTTCCTCCTCGGAGTCTTCATCTGGATCTTCATCCATGTCATCACCTTCACCTTCATCAGCTTCTTGTTCGTGAAGATTCTGAAGCCTCCACCTGAACTTATATTGCATTAACTCCTATTTTGAGTCAATTTCTGTGTTGGTGCAAGTGGCATTATGCAATTCTTCCATGAAACCCAGACGCTGCTTTGTCATGATGTTCTCAAGCCAATACACTTCCTGCTCTCCGCTGTCGTATGTAACCGTCACCATGTCTGTTTCATCATCAAAACACCATGATGTCATGACAGGGTCTGGCTTCACATCTGCTTTGATTGGTCTAAATTTGCTGGTTAATGTTTTCATGGCAATCGTTGTCTATAGCGATGCCAATTGATAAGATTCACCTCTGTATCTGTTCTTCCATCTTCAAAATTTCCCTGACCGTCTTAACATACACCATCCTTCTGTTCTGTTGTCAAAAAGCATGACGTATCGCCTGATTCCCAGAGTGTATCTCCACGAAACGATTGTTGCCATTTTTGGCATTTTGGTTAAGTTGGCGTTTTTGGTTAACGATGTTTTTTGCAGAAAATCGTAGATTGAAGTGATTATGGAAGCTATGTTTTACCTTGTTTATATAATGATGTTTTTGGTGCGTAATTTAGGAGGGAATTTCTTCTAATAAATGTTAATAACTGAAATTCAGTTACTGTGTTGTTTCATCTTCCTGTAATATTTAACGCGTTTTATTACTAATTTTTTCGCGTTTTGTTTTTAATGGCGTTTTATTTTTTTTTTGTATGGCGTTTTATCATTTGATGGCGTTTTGAATATGAGCGGTAAAAGACCCTTTTACCCTTAATGATGCGCGTCCCACATAATAAAATTGATATTATTTACGAAAACGCCACCGCGCAATATAGTCCATGGATTGTTTTGATCGGACGATCCATAAGCATTCTCACCGTTCTCACACTTTTCACCGTTTTCTCTAAATCCTGACCCTATATATATATAGGATAAGGATCATGTGAGAAGTAGTAGGCTAATTGAGAAACTTGAGAAGCAATCTGGACCACACATTTTACCTAAGCAAAAAATGCAAAAAAAAGGTGAAAAATTGCAATTTTTTTTTTTGGAAAAATCGCAACTTTTTCTTTAAGGATTTAATTTTTTATTATTTAAAATTTTTTTTTTTGGATTTATACACATGTGTATATTGTTAATCTTTTATCTATACATATATGTATATACATGTTTTAAATTGAAAAATAAGTGTTATTTAGGGTTTAGCATTAGTATTTAGGGTTTAGCATTATGGTTTAGGGTTTAGCTTTAGGGTTTAGCATTAGGGTTTAGCAATAGGGTTTAGCTTTAACTTTTGGGATTAGCTTTAGCTTTAGGGTTTAGCATTAAGGGTTTAGCTTTAGCTTTAAGGTTTAGCATTAGGGTTTAGCTTTAGGGTTTAGAATTAGGGTTTAGCTTTAGGGTTTAGCATTAGGGTTTAGCTTTATGGTTTATGTAACACCCCATGTTTCGAAAGTCAAAGTCAAAGTCAAGATTGAAGTCAAAGGAAGACAAGATTGCTAATTGCGATCTGTCTCTTCTTGCTCAATTCCTGTTTTGACTTCTTTGACTTGTAATTAGTCTATTTTATTTTCGCTTTAGTTGTATTATGTGGAGTATCTATTAATAATCGCTTGGTAATCGCTATATAATCGCTGTATCGCTATCGCAATCGCACTCGCAACTCGAATTACGCATTTTGGTTATTGTTATACGTGTGTGTGTGCCTTAAGTGTTACTTGTGCATGTTTTTATTTATGTTATGTCGTGGTAATCAATCGAAACGCAATCGAACTCAATCGCAATCGAAATGGTATGATAATTGGTGGAAAAGAGATAGTGCGAGATATGAATAGTTGGGATTAAAAGTAATTTGACTAGGAAAATCTATCGCATCGCAACGCTCGCAATCGCAATCGAAACATCAAAAATCATCGCGCCGAACACTCGAACGAGGTGACTGATCGACCAGCCGACCGATCGGACTGCCGTCCGATCGGACAGGCTGTCCGCACGGGCTGCCTAGATTGACCAGCCCTTTCCTCTTTGGGTAACCCTATAAATACCCCTTGTCACTTTCAAACTTTCTACTTTTGGCAACTGACGTCCGACCAGCTCGTTTTCCTCACTTTTCTTCAGATTTCTCGCGATTTCGGTAAGATCTCGTCCTAAATCTTGTACTTCCTTAATCTACACGCACTCCTACACCTTTCTATCCTTCGAATCTTAACTTTTAACCGTGAAATCATCAAGATTCAAGGTGTTCTAGGATGACGTCATCATGTGTTCTTGAAGAACTTCATGTTTTGGCCTCAATCCACCAAAAACAACTTAGATCTAACCGATTCCCACATAAACAAACAAAGATCATTCATAGATCTAAACATATGCACAATAAAAAGGAGTGAAAGATGGTTTTCAACTCTTTTACACTCAATGCACTCAAAACCGATAGAACCGGAACTTGTGCCGGCTTACTACTCATCATTGTGGTTGTGTTGATTCAAGATCCGTATTCTATCCACGAGATTATCGATTCCGGGTTAAACGTGGAATGTCATCTCGAACCGTCCATGACGGGTGGTCCATAGGACAACCCTTAATGATGTTAAAAGATGAGTTTATCCCTCATTTGATTGTGTAATTATCTTGAATTAGATAACTATGGATGCTTATGTTCCAGGTACAGTTCGGGAGCTACAAATGGATAAAACGCTGCTTTGGACGGTTTGGAGTGGAACGGGTCATGCATGGAAGGAAAGAAGAGAAGAAACAAAACATTCAGGGCTCCACCGTAATTTACGGTGGCCACCGTAAATTACGGTGGCCCTGAAACATGCCCAATTCCTGCCGTACCACAGTCTTGATCTACCGTAACAAGTAGGAGTCCACCGTAACTTACGGTGGAGACCGTAAATTACGGTGGAGATGACGGAAAAAATCGTAACTGCTCATTAAAACCGTTTTTGATGGTGTCTTTTCACATTATCTCATCATTGGACGTTTTCTCTGCATATTGGGGGTGATTTTGGCTGGTTTTGCTTGGTTCTAAACATTTCTAAATAATTGGTTTGTGTTTTCGATTCGTATGAACATTAATCGTTGTGTGATGATGATGTACCAAGTCATGTCTGGCTAAACTTTTGGTGATCATCCTAGATGTAAGGTTTACTTTTGAAACACTATGTTTGTGCTTGAATTTCTAGAATAATAACTTTGAATGTTTGTTTGAGTTATTATGGTGTTTGGATATTTGTTCGTAAATTGTTGATTATTGTTTGATGTTAATCTAAACCATACGCTCTTGGTGCCGTTGGCAATCGAGATATCATGGGAGGGATTAGGGTTGAATAATTGTCAATTGATCATCGAGTAGCAACCTCGCATTTCTAATCCGAGTACTTAGTTCTCTTTCATCACAAATAGATAATCAAACATGAGCCATGTCTATGTGGTTCTTTCTAGTTAAGCATAAACATTAGTGTGGATTAAAACCTGAAATCTAGGATGGTCGCTTGTTCTTAATCTGCTTACAAAAACGATCTTTGATTTGCAATTTAGTTAGTTACTATTAGTTCTTAAAACCAAAACAATCAACCCTTGAATTTTAATTTCTGCAATATTAGTTTAATTTTAGTTATAGTGCAAAGCTATAAAATCAACACATTTTCCACATACTCCCTGAGTTCGATACCGATTTACCACTATCTATTAGTTGTTATTTGGATTAAATTTGCGTGTACCTACGACTATACGTCAAATTTTGGCGCCGTTGCCGGGGAGTAGTGCGCAACATGTGTCAGTTTGTTAGTTTTGCTTTGTTATTTTCGGGTTTACACTGGTGTGTTTAGTGTGCAGGTTCTATAGGTGCATGCATACTAGAGGCTCTCACAAGTCATCACCATTGTCATTTGATCCGGAGATCGAAAGAACATTAAGGCAAAACAGAGTTTTAGTACGTGAAAACAGAATTATTGGTTCACCTACCTCACCCATCACACCATGAAACATCATGCAAGAATCTCAAATACCACCCACAACGGGTCAAACGACCTCATCATTTATACCTACTTCCACACAACCATCACCAAACACAACCATACCTAATACCACTACAATTCCTACTCCACCTCATGACACTACACCAACCAACACCACACAACTGATCACTACTCAAGTTGAACCCAATCTTACCTTTAGCCCCTCATCCACAATACCACCATTATCACACTTCTTTCCCCCAACTACGGGTCAATCATCCTCTAATTACCCAATACCCCCAAATTCAACCATTGTCCATACTACTTCTACATTTAGACCATCGAACCAATTGGGCTTCCAACATTCATCTCTTCCATTCGGGCAATCCTCGGGTATTCAAGGGGATGGATATGATGATGGTTATGAAGAGGAGTTTAGAGGGTATGAAGAGGAAGGTTTCTATTATGGGGGTGATGGAGGATACTTGGGACCTCAAGGAGGAGCGGGTCAACAAAGTCAACCAATTCAACAATTTCAAGACACAAGTAGACTACCGGTCGGGGTGCAACACATTAGACCGCAAGGGCTACAACTGCAACGCCCTACACCGCTACGCCAAGTGCGTCCTCAAAATATGCAACCACAATTTCAAAGACCGATTCAACAAGAACCACAAATGCCACAATACCGATTTCAACCACCCTTTGCACCTCAAGGGCCTATGCAAGGGCAAATGGGTTAACCAAGAGCACCATTGGGTACCCCTCAAAGACATCATCGGGAAGTAGTACGGGGAATTAAAGCTCACTTTCGGCCTATTATCACTAATAATCCTTCGCCGGTAGTGATTCCTCATCATGCGGATGGAAGAACTTTTGAAGTTAGAACAACCGCCCTCCAAAGTCTACCAAAGTTCAAGGGATTAGCAACGGAAGAACTCTATTTTCATTTGGAGACATACGACTCCATTTGCAACACCATTGGAGGTCAAGGGTTCTCTTCGGATGATGTTAAGTTGGTTCTCTTCCAATTTTCTTTGGAAGACAAGACAAAGAGATGGTTTCACACTCTACCCTCCGCATCGATCTTTACATGGGCCGATATGCAACAAATATTCTTGGATGAATATTACACTTCTCAAAAGACTAATGATGCAAGGAGAGGTTTGAGAAGCTTCCAACAACAATCGGGGGAGATGTTTCATGAAGCCTTCGAAAGGTTTAATATGATGTTACGGAATTGCCCTCATCATGGGATCCAACTTTGGGAGTTGTTGAACGCATTTCACGAAAGGTTGAGTTCGGAGGATGCACGTGATTTAATGTCGATCACTAATGGTACATTCGGTACGAATTATAAACATGTTGATTGGGAATTTTTAGAGCAAATGGCGGTGAATTCCAAGAGGAAGGCCCAATCTTCAAGAAGGGCAAGGCATGTGATACAAAGACCACAAGTGCATGGAGTAGAAAGTGGCAATGTGCAAGCCACAAATCAAGTGTACAATGTGTGCACTAATTGCAACGAAATAGGCCACACGGCGGAAGTTTGTGTAGTGGGGGTGGTTGATGAACAAGTAGAAGAAGTGAATGCAATTCAAGGGGGTGGTCGAAATTTCAATATGAACTCCAACGCATACCACCCCGGGTTACGAAATCATCCTAATTTCCGTTATGGGAACGCGGCGAACCAAGCTAACCCAAACTTTCAAGGAGCTCAAGGTAACTTTGTACCTCACCAACAATACAATCAAGGCAACTATAGAGGTGGAAACAACTATGGCTACCAAGGGCAATTTCAGCAAACGGGTCAAAGTGGTTCGGGTCAAAGTTCGTCAAGCGGGAATGAAGTCATGGATATGCTTCAGGCTATGCAACAAGACATGCAAAAACGGAATCAACTCGATGAAGTTCGAATGCAAAAGGATGAGGTTCGTGACAAGAGCATCCAATCACTAACAACCCAAATGGGTCAATTGGCAACCGATGTGGCGGAATTGAAGAAGAGCAAATGTCAACTTCCTAGCGACACCAAGGTAAATCCTTCACATGGTTCGTCACGAGGTAATGTTAATGTTCATCATGTTAGTGTTTTAAGAAGTGGCAAAGAATTTAAAGCCAATTTGTCACCCGATTTGGTTGAGGGGGTAGTTGAGGATGTCACGGGTAATGAAAGTGATGATGAAGTTTCACCGGTTGTTTCTAAAGAATCAAATATTAAAAAACCGGGGTTGGGTAAAAATGAAAAAAGTGAAAAAGATGAAGGTGAACCGAGTCAAGTTCCATTTCCTTCGGCCTTACTTGACCCGGGTAAGAAAAATTTTATTGCATCAAGAGGTCCCCAAAAAGAAGAATTGTGGGACATGTTTAAACAAGTAAAAATCAATCTTCCACTACTTGATGCAATAAAACAAGTACCCGCTTATGCTAAATTTCTAAAGGAATTATGTACACAAAAAAGGCAACAAAAGAAGAAAATGCCTAAGCAGGTGGATTTAACCGGGCAAGTGAGTGCAGTTTTGAATGGGGAGCTTCCTCCTAAGCTCCAAGATCCGGGCACGCCATTAATTAACATTCAAGTTGGTAATTTTCAAATGGCAAAGGTGTTACTAGATCTTGGAGCCGGGGTGAGCATTTTACCGGGGGGCTTATATCACCAATACGACTTTGGTCCGTTAGCAAGGGTAGAGACAACGGTTGTTTTGGCCGATTTGTCACATAAGCTTCCTCGGGGGATGGTTCAAAATGTGATTGTGAAAATTGATGAGTTCTATTACCCGGTTGACTTTTTAGTATTGGACTACTCATCCGCGGACCCAAAACAACATCAAAATGTCATTTTGGGTCGGCCATTTTTTAGCACTGCGCATGTTGTGATCGATTGTAGATTTGGTACAGTCGATATGACTTTTGGGAATCGAAAAATGCGCTTAAATGTTTTTACTAACAATGCTAATGCTGTTGGTGTTGATGAGTGTTTCATGGCAGATTTAGTCGACGGATGCAACCCGCATGAGTATGAAGAGGATGGCATAGATATTTGTTTGTGTGATTTTTCTGAACAGGTTCATGCTTGTGAATTACGGGTTGAAGAGGAAAAACAGGATGCTATGGCTTTGAAGGAAGGTCGACCGCCATGGACTCATCAATTTGAAAGCTTGCCGGTGGAAATAAACTCGGGTACTAGGCCATCACTAGAAGAACCGCCAAAGTTGGAACTCAAAGACTTGCCAAGCCACTTGAAATATGCTTTCCTAGGGGATAATGACACATTACCGGTCATTATTGCCTCTAATTTAGAGATGGCGCAAGAACAAGCCTTGTTGGAAGTTTTGAAAGAGAACAAAGGAGCTATTGGATGGACGATTGCCGATCTCAAAGGAATTAGTCCCTCAATTGTCATGCACAAGATTATTACCACCGAAGATGCAAAACCGACAAGAGAAGCTCAAAGGCGATTGAATCCGAACCTAAGGGAGGTAGTAAAGAAAGAGGTAATTAAATGGTTG
Organism: Helianthus tuberosus; assembly: GCA_030545235.1. Taxonomy (NCBI): domain Eukaryota; kingdom Viridiplantae; phylum Streptophyta; class Magnoliopsida; order Asterales; family Asteraceae; genus Helianthus; species Helianthus tuberosus. Next base: position 217,176,100 of record CM060442.1, on the reverse strand, counting down.
GATGCGGGAATTATCTATCCGATTTCGGATAGTGCTTGGGTATGTCCTACCCAAGTTGTGCCTAAGAAGGCCGGCATTCAAGTAGTCAAGGATGAAAACGGTGAACAAGTTGCCACCCGACCGGTCATCGGGTGGCGTGTATGTATTGACTACCGAAAATTGAATGCCGCCACTTCTAAGGACCATTTCCCGCTACCTTTTATTAACCAAATCATTGAAAAATTGTCGGGTCAAAAGTATTATTGTTTTCTGGAAGGGTATTCGGGTTACAATCAAATAGCAATACACCCGTATGACCAATACAAGACCACCTTCACTTGTCCATATGGCACCTTTGCCTTTCGGCAAATGCCATTTGGCTTGTGCAATGCACCGGCAACTTTCCAACGATGTATGATGAGTATCTTCTCGGACATGGTTGGAGAGTCGCTTGAAGTTTTTATGGATGACTTCTCGATTTTTGGCACTAGTTTTGAATCGTGTCTCAATGAATTACAAAAAGTTTTAAAACGATGCGTCGAGAAAAATTTAGTACTTAGTTGGGAGAAAAGTCATTTTATGGTGCAAGAGGGCATTGTGTTGGGTCATGTGATATCAGAAAGGGGAATGGAGGTGGATAAGGCAAAAATAAGGGTAATATCATCTTTGCCACCACCGAGAAATGTTAAGGGTGTAAGGTCATTCTTGGGACATGCGGGCTTCTATAGACGTTTCATTAAAGGTTTTAGTGTTATCACGAAACGTTTATGTAATTTGTTGTTAAAGGATGTTCCATTTGACTTTACTGGCTAATGTTTGCAAGCATTTACTGTTTTGAAGGAACACTTGGTGAAAGCTCCTATTTTGCAACCGCCGGATTGGCCAAAGCCGTTCGAGATCATGTGTGATGCAAGCGACACTACAATTGGTGCAGTTTTGGGTCAACGGGTTGACAAAAAGCCGGTGGTAATTTACTATGCAAGCAAGACTTTATCCGAAGCGCAACTGAATTACACCACAACTGAAAAGGAGTTATTAGCGGTGATGTATGCTTTGGATAAGTTTCGTTCGTATATTTGGGGGAGCAAGGTGGTTGTTTATTCGGATCATAGCGCGGTCCGGTATTTGATGGAGAAAAAGGACGCGAAGCCCCATTTAATTCGATGGGTGTTGTTGTTACAAGAGTTCGATTTAGAGATCCGAGACAAAAAGGGAAGTGAGAACGTAGTGGCGGATCACTTGTCTCGGATCCCGGTGGAAGGAATTGACGATATAAGTGAAATAAATGAAAGGTTCCCCGACGAGCAACTCCTAGCCGTTTCCACCTTTGTTGCACCGTGGTATGCTCATTACGTAAACTACTTGGCCACGGGTGCCATTCCGAATCATTGGACCAAGAAGCGAAGACAACAATTTATGGTCCAAGTGAAGCAATATATTTGGGATGAACCGGATCTTTTCAAGATCGGGCCGGATCAAGTTATTCGGAGGTGTGTGCCTGAAACGGAGGTATTGGAAATCTTGACTCATGCCCACTCATCCGCTTGTGGAGGTCACTTTAGTGGGCATAAAACGGGCTACCGGGTTCTCTCTTGTGGTTTTTATTGGCCCACAATTTTCAAAGATGAGTGTGAGTTTGCAAGAAATTGTGTGAATTGTCAAAGGATGGGAAGCATTTCAAAAAGGGACGAAATGCCATTACAACCAATTTTGGTTGTAGAAATATTTGATGTATGGGGCATTGATTTTATGGGTCCCTTCCCAAATTCCAACGGGTTTTTATACATTTTGGTGGCGGTGGATTATGTCTCTAAGTGGATTGAAGCCATTGCAACAAGAACAAATGACCACTCGGTTGTTTGTAAATTCGTTCAATCCAACATCTTCTCCCGTTTTGGCATTCCAAGAGTTATTATAAGTGACTGTGGTTCGCATTTCAAGAACTTTAATTTCGGGAAATTATTGAAGAGGTATAGCGTGAATCACCGGATTGCTACACCTTACCATCCACAAACTAGTGGACAAGTTGAAGTGTCCAACCGTCAAATCAAAGAAATCCTCATGAAGACGGTGCGTACGGATAGGAAGGATTGGTCGAGCAAGTTGGATGATGCGTTGTGGGCATACCAAACGGCCTACAAGACTCCTATTGGCACAACACCTTATCGGATGGTTTATGGAAAGGGTTGTCACTTGCCAATGGAGTTAGCGCATCGGGCACATTGGGCCATCGAGACGGTAAATGCGGATTATGATGAAGCGGGAAAGATGAGGAAGTTGCAATTAAGCGAAATTGAAGAAATTAGAGACGAGGCGTATGAGTGTGCATCGGCTTACAAAGACAAGCTCAAGAAGGTACACGATGCAAAGTTGAGGAAGAAAACCTTTGAAGTGGGCCAAAAGGTTTGGTTGTACAATTCAAGACTCAAGATGTTTGCGGGCAAGCTTAAAAGCAAATGGATGGGCCCGTATGTCGTTCGGCGAGTTGGGAGGTTTGGTGATGTAGATATCCAAGATGAGCAAACAAATAAACAACAAACGGTGAATGGCCATCGGCTAAAGCCATACTTGGAAGGGAACGACATCAACAACTTGGAGCTTGATAAAGCGGGCTACATTTTACGCCCGGTCGATGAGGAACAACCATGAGAGGCCCAGGTTTGGTAGTGTAAATAGTTAGCATTTTGTTTAGTTTGTTTTGTATATTTTGCATATTTACCGTACTCGCTTGAAGCTTGTGTTTGAAACAAGTGTGGGGACATTCGGGTCACGAATTGCTCTAACATTGTGTTGAGGACAACACGGGACTTTCGAGGGGGTAGGGTAATTTTTACACATTTTTGAAAAATTTTAAAAACAAATTTTTTTTTTGAAAAAACACAAAAAAAATATAAGGAAAGATACTTAAAATTGGAGTTTTTGGCGAAGCAAAAAGGCCCAGGTACCACCGTAATTTACGGTGGTACCGTAATTTACGGTGGTAGTCAAAAGTTTTGGGGCTTTACGGTAAGAACCTCCTGAGTTACGGTGAGAATTTTGTTCCAGGTTCCACCGTAATTTACGGTGTATACCGTAAATTACGGTAGACTTGGAAAACTGATCGGTCGGCTAGTTAATGGCAGTATATAAAAAAATAAAAATAAATAATCAGTCACGTGAATTAACCCCATCCACTCGTTTCCTTTCACTTTTCTCCTTCATCCATTCTTATCTATCACTTTCATATTACCCCACAAGATCTTCTACAACCTCCATAACCTTCTTCAACCTTCAATCCTTCATATCTTTCTCAATTCTTAGCCAAATCAAGTGAAATCTAGGCCTATCTTGACTAATTTTTCACGTATTTGCTGATTTTGAGAAGAGAGTTGTGAGAAAATGACGTTTTCTGGTCCGAATCACAAACCCTAGGTCCGAAAATTTTGGGGTTTTTTGAAGTTCTTGTTTCATTTGTGTTTATTTGTTATGTTTTGTTGATGCAGTGTGAAGATTAAGGTTGTTCTTGATATTTGTCATACACACTTGCTTGTTAAGAGTTTTTGGTCATGAAACTTGTTACTTGAACATTGTTATGGTTGTAGATGTAGGATCGATGACAAAGTTGTGAACTTTTTGGGAATCTCTACATTGTAGAGACACCATTCCCAATTTTTGAGAAAATAATTATAAAATTTTGGTTCACTAACATCTACAACCATAGTAACAAGCAAGTGTGGGGATGTTTTGGAGAAAGGGGTCTAACTTTTTGTGTTTGGTTGTGTTGTTTGCTTTGCAATGTGTGTAGGAAAATGGTACGAACGAAGGAAAGAGCGGGAGCTAGTTCATATTCTTCGTCTAAAGGCAAAGGCAAACAGCCAGAAGAACAACCGAAGAAAAGACAATATTTGGGTAGAGTTAGTGAAAGCGAAAGTGAGGAGGAAGAAATGATGGAATTGGACCCGGCTGACAAGCCGAAATGGGAATCGGGTCCGTTGGATGAGCAACCGGATGAATGGCAGCCGACATTATTCCATGACAGTATGAACCGATTGAAAAACAAGGCAACTGCATTCATCTGTGAGAGGGAGGTGAGAGAGGTTGAATTTGGGCCGTTCAACGTGTTTGCCCAATTCCGCGCCTTAGGATGGGAGGTGGCTCTCAGTTGTTATGATAAGGATAACAAGAACCTGTTCATGGATGAAATTCAAGAATGGATGGCAACCTTGAAGTGCAACACGTATGATAGACCTGCACAAATGAAGTTGTCGGGTGAGGTTAATGGGATCAAGGTAGAAATGTCTTTCGATACACTACGGAAGTTGGCAAAATACGACAGTCTACCTGCTCGTGATTACATGATCCCTAGTCTTGATGACCTTTTGATAAAACCAGAGAAGCATCCGCGATGGAATGATATGTTAGCGGCTTTGTTCTTGCCCGGTACTTATAGTGGAATCTTGTACCGGAAGAACTTAAAGATTGAAGCCAAGTTGTTGCTAACGATTTGCATTTTGAACGTCATTCCGAGAAGAGGAGATAAAGAACAAGTGAGGTTTCCGAAAGTGCCCGTCCTTTATTCATTGCTCAATGGGTCTCCTCGTTTCCCGATAAGGTATTTGATCATGAACCATATTTGGATTTGCCGGAACAAGTTGGGAAGGAGCATTATCCCGTATTGCCGAATTATCACGGGATTGATGAAGCAATTTAAGGTAATCACGTCGGAGGATAGAGGACATCCTAAAAGGCATAATCCTTTTAGTCTAAACAAGATGGGTATTGGGTAGACCTACACCCAATCGGAAAGGTATCATAAGCTTATATCGGAGGGTCAAAGATGGCGAGCATTGAAAGTTGATGCAAGGGATCTTCTACCGGGTGAAGAGGATGAACCGGAGAGTGAAGCGGAAGCGGAAGCCCCGAGTGGGGATGATGATTATGCGGATGAGCCGCATGGTGAGAATGTGAATGTGGGCCAAGGGGGCCTAGGTAGGGGATATGGTGGTGCTTTTTATGATTACACGGAGCGTTCATACGAGCCGAATTGGGCTTACAGTGGCACTATGCAAGAGGTTATCGAGAACCAACGTCCTCCGGCACCCGTTTTTGAATCATGGTCGGGTTCGGAGCGGACTTTATTTGATCAACAATCAATGATGAGTGCTAGTATGGAGCGGTCTTTGAAGCATAACTTCGATCGTCAAGAATCATGGAATCGTGCACACGCTTACTCCCATGAGCTAGAGATGAATAACAGGTATGAAGATGATCAAGCAAGAAGAATGCATGCAGATTGGCATGCCGGGCGGCCAGTGGTTGTGGATCCACCTCCGGTGGATTATGCGTCTCTACCACCATATGATGGTAGTATATCATATCCGACCCCGCCGCTCCATCATTCACAATAGTTAGACCCGCGTCAACAACAAGGAGCATCCCAACAAAGTGGAAGTGGTAGCGGTGCATTCGCTTTCGGAGAATGGAATGAGATGATGTCTTCCATTTTCGGACCGCCTCAACCGCGCTACTATTAGTCAGGTCGTGCTCTTTCTTGTACATTTTGTGAATATTTGTTTGGTTTATTATGTTTGTGGTCGGGTGGTTGGGTGGTGTTAGTTTGTTATGTTTTGGGTTGGAAGAGTTGGTGGTGTAATGTTTAAAAGAAGAAAAATATAAAAAAAATATAAAATGAAAAATACCAAAAAGAAATTTGTGGTTTGAGTGTTGAGCTTTTAGTTGGTGTTAAAGAGTTTAGCGATCAAATCCTCCTAAAACTATACATTGGGGTCAATGTATCCCAAGTGTGGGGATTGGGGGAAATTTGTGAAGTTTTTGAAAATTTTTTAAATCAAGCAAAACAATGTGAGAATTTGAACACCTTGGACTAACCCCAAATGATGCACCGCCAACCCTTAATACCCTTTGTTCTTGGTGAGAGTTGAAGCCATACATGTAAATAAATAATACCTGTCTTTGATGAGAGTGGCAACGGGTGGGGGTGCATTAGAACTTGTGCCTTGATACGGTTTGAGTCCTTAGTTGGATATGAATGCGAAAAGCATAAGGGCATTTAGGTAGCCTCGTCATTAGTGTGTGCGAGTGTGGGATTTGGGGGGTTGGACCTCATAAATTATATATATGAGCATGGTTGCGAGAGGGGCGGGGGTTTGGACATTTAGTTGCCCATTTTGTGCCTAAAGCCTATCATTTGTTACCCTTTAGCTAGTTACCTAAAGATTTACCCAACTTGACCCGGTCTTATAGTGTTAGTGGTTGTTTTCGTAGTATGTAGATATATTTAATGTTATGTTGAATGTTTGCTTTAAAAAAAATCAGAAAAAGAAAGAAAAGAAAAAAGGGAAAAAAGCAATGAAAAAGAAAAAGAGATTGATGTTGAGTTATCTTGTAGATAGTAGTTAAGTTTGGTAGTTGTTTGTTTATTTTATCGTGTAATAAAAGACCGGGTTAGGTTTTCGCTACTACATATATATTCCATTTCCTACCCGTACACCTAGCCACGTTACAACCTTAAAGCCCCTTTGATTTGCATTCATGTTTGGCGCTTGTTAGGAGAAGGATCGATTTAGGTACAAGCCTATAGTTGTGCAATCGCCCGTTTGCCTTTTGTGTGTCTAGCTCATAGTTGCTAGTGCTTACTTGTTGCCGAGAGGAGAGATATAGTGAGGGGTGTATTATTTCGGGTGTTAAGAAAGGGTTAGTAAAAGGACTACATGTTTATGCTTGGTTTATGTGATCGCTTGTTTTGAAAATGGTTTGATGAGTTGCTTGGGACAAGCAACAGTTAAGTGTGGGGATGTGACGGGTGGTCCATAGGACAACCCTTAATGATGTTAAAAGACGAGTTTATCCCTCATTTGATTGTGTAATTATCTTGAATTAGATAACTACAGATGCTTATGTTCCAGGTACAGTTCGGGAGCTAAAAATGGATAAAACGCTGCTTTGGACGGTTTGGAGTGGAACGGGTCATGCATGGAAGGAAAGAAGAGAAGAAACAAAACATTCAGGGCTCCACCGTAATTTACGGTGGCCACCGTAAATTATGGTGGCCCTGAAACATGCCCAATTCCTACCGTACCACAGTCTTGATCTACCGTAACAAGTTGGAGTCCACCGTAACTTACGGTGGAGACCGTAAATTACGGTGGAGATGACGGAAAAAATCGTAACTGCTCATTAAAACCGTTTTTGATGGTGTCTTTTCACATTATCTCATCATTGGACGTTTTCTCTGCATATTGGGGGCGATTTTGGCTGGTTTTGCTTGGTTCTAAACATTTCTAAACAATTGGTTTGTGTTTTCGATTCGTATGAACATTAATCATTGTGTGATGATGATGTACCAAGTCATGCGTGGCTAAACTTTTGGTGATCATCCTAGATGTAAGGTTTACTTTTGAAACACTATGTTTGTGCTTGAATTTCTAGAATAATAACTTTGAATGTTTGTTTGAGTTATTATGGTGTTTGGATATTTGTTCGTAAATTGTTGATTATTGTTTGATGTTAATCTAAACCATACGTTCTTGGTGCCGTTGGCAATCGAGATATCATGGGAGGGATTAGGGTTGAATAATTGTCAATTGATCATCGAGTAACAACCTCGCATTTCTAATCCGAGTACTTAGTTCTCTTTCATCACAAACAGATAATCAAACATGAGCCATGTCTATGTGGTTCTTTCTAGTTAAGCATAAACATTAGTGTGGATTAAAACCTGAAATCTAGGATGGTCGCTTGTTCTTAATCTGCTTACAAAAACTGTTAGTGCATACGCCTGTCGACTTCGTCTTGTATCGAGTCTTGTATTAGAATGTTAGATCAGGGCACGTAGTTCGAGATAGAGGTAATTTCGCTTGTAATGGTTAATTCCACTTGAAAGATATTTGATGTAATTCCGCTCGGAATTAGATTCCGCTTAGAATCTAATTTCGCTTGGAACAATCTCAAGCGGAATTACTCGCCTATAAATATAGTTCGAGCGAAATCATTTGTAACAGTTCCGGTTTGTGCAACGAAGTGCTGCCGAAGTGTCGTCTCGCTGTAATTTGTCATCAAATCAATAACAATGACAGTTAATGAATATATCTTGCTGAATTGACCTCAGAATGTCTGTTTCCGCTTTTCGTTCTGAGTATAAACTCTTCTGATCGACTCCTTCGGGTCTGAAAACGATCCTACAAGTGGTATCAGAGCTCAGGAAGAAGAGTTCTTACCAATTCAGTTGAAAATTCTGTTTTCTACACCTTCTTTTTCAAAATCTACAACTTTTCACGGTCAAAATGTTCTGATTTTTACACATTATACTCGGAATAGTGTTTTAACTAATCCTTGGGAAAATTGGACCTTAATTCGATCTAAAAGTGATAAAATCTGTAATTCCGTTTCAAAATCAATGCGAGAATGATGACATCAGCAGCAGTTCAAACGGAATTAGTTCTTTAATTCCGCTTGAAACCGGTATTCCGCTTGAAATTTCATCCTGATTCCGCTTGAAAGTAGCATATTCCGCTTCAAAATCGTTAATTCCGCTTCAATCTGGTATTCCGTTTGAAAAAGGTGTAAGTTCAAGCGAAATTAGGTATTCCGCTTGAAAAGGTATTTCGCGTCAAAGGAGATTTCGTTTGAATGAGCTGATTCTGCTTGAACAGAGATTTCGTTTGAAAGGGAATATTTCATTTGAATTTGTGTAATTCCGTTTGAAAGGAATTCCGCTTGAGATTGTGATTCCGTTTGAAAATTTTGTTTGACAATTTCTTGAAAACCGAATCATGGAAGAGGAATTTTACAACGCATTCGCTACCCCGGTTACCCTGGTTACTCTTGCACAGAACACGATGTTGGAAAATGAAACGGGGACTATGCAAAAACCACCTAAGCTCATGAACATTGAGGAGTATAAAGGTTGGGAAGGACGTTTTGAAAACTGGGTACAAGCAAATTATTTGGATGCTTGGGAATGTGTTGAGACGAAATATGTTAGACCGATGACTGATGATGAGGAGATTATTGCTATTAAAGATCCGAGTGCTGAAAATAGAAAGAAATACAAAGATGAAAAAATGATGTTAAGTCTACTACAACAAGCTGTTAAAGAAGATATCTTGGTTTTATTGCAACACAATGGAACTTCTTATTCAATATGGAAAGCATTAAGATCGAAGTTCGTTGGAAGTCAAGAGATGGTTTAAAACAAAAAGTCACTTCTGAAGAAAGAGTTTGATCTATTTCGTGGGTTGAAAAATGAGAGCACTAAGCAATTCATTGAAAGATACTGCAATTTGTTAGCCAACATGAAGAGATTGAGCATCGACAAAGATAATGAAGAGTTGATCGAAAAATTGGCCGATGCATTGCCATATGAGACTTGGGGCACATATCTCATGATGCTAAGGAACAAGAAAGGGTTTAGCAGTCTGACATTCAGCAAGTTTATTGAAAAGATTGAGGCTCAAGAAATGGAACAGAGAAAGATCTCAAGAATGAAAGATTTTGACGGTGAACAAGACATTGGTCTTTATTACAAAGGTGGTGTTAGTGATAAATCCACCAACATGTCACCAAAGTTTGAAACTGCATTCAATGCAAAGAGTTCATCTGGAAGTTCTTCTAAAGGATCAAACAGTAACACAAGTTTTTCATCATATCCATCATTTGATCCGAATATTTCAACAACAAAGAAGGGCAAGAAGTTACAATGCAACATTGTACTGAATCTGGAGAATGATGAGGATTATTCAGAAGAAGTTGCAAAAAGCCATATGTCTTTGTTGGGAACTGTGTTGGAGTCGTATGGAAGTTTTGTTGCAGGTAGGATCGGGAATCCAATGCTTACTAAAGAAGATTACGATCAGATTGATGCTGAAGAGATGGAATTGATGGACATAAAGTGGTGTTTGGCAAGTGTGTTGAGACGAGCTGAGAAATTTAATCAGATCACAGGAAGAAATGACTTACGTGATGCTAATGTTTCTACTTTGGGTTTTGATAAATCTAAAGTCACTTGTTTTCGTTGCAGGGAAAAAGGACACTTCAAGAGAGAGTGCACAAATCGCGAAGCAAGTGGAGCTCAAAATCCGTTCAATAACAATGATTACTACAGGAAGGCCATTTATCATCAAGTATCTCAACAACAACAAGAACCACAAGTGGCACATGGTAGTAAAGTAATCGAGGAGTCTTCAAAGAGAGCTTGTATGGTGAATCAGGATGACAAAAAGCCAACGGAAGGTTTCAGTTGGGTCAAATATATCTCAGCTGATAATAAAGCATGCCTGATAAACCAAGATGATGAAAAGTTACCAGAAGGATTTAACTGGGAAGGTTTTAGTTGGGATGATTATGATCCAAATAAAACTTCACATCACAAAGCGTTTGTCGCTCGAGTTGAAGAAGATAGTGATGATGATAAAGAGTATTATGCAAGAAGAATGGCAGCTCATTTGAAAATGATGGCAGAAAGTGATAGTGAAGATGAAAAAGTTAAAAAGAAAAAGAAAAAGGTCAAAACACCAATCAGCAGTGATGATGAGGAAGTTCCAGTGATAAGGAAAAAGGTGATAGATATTCCAAAGTTCAAAGTTGATGCAGAAGCTAACGCTAAAAATGTTCCGGTGATTTGTGAAAATTGTGAGATTATGAAAAATAAAAACAGTGAATTGATTAATAACATAAACAGGTTGAAGGAATCATACGATGTTCTAAACAAAGCAATGAATCAGTACAATCAATCAAGTGAAGAACAAGCAACAGCAATGAAGACACTTCAAGGAGCTTTCATGATAAAGCAGAAAGTGGTGAACAATTACATTGAGAAGTGTGCTGTGCTTGAACAAAAACTGGACACACAAAGGATTGAGATAGAAAGAGTAAACCGTTTGTTAAAAAGTTACTTATGTACTTCTTATGTCATTGACAGGATTTATCAAACTGTTGAAGGCATGAAGGCATTTGAGGATGATGAAGTAACTTAAGAACAAAAGGTATCTGAAGAAAAGACTCCTGAAAAGAAGAAAGAAAAGAAGAAGGATACTAAAGAGAAGACATCTGGTAAGAAACAAGGTGCCAGTTACAACAAGTGTCCACCCCCGCTTGAAAATGGATATTCTCCGAGAAATCCAAATTCAGAAAGAGTCGAAAAGGCAACAAATTTACAGTGGGAGTCGGAGTCTTCAGTTAACTTTCCAGAAAATATTGATGTGACTTTTACATCGTCTGACACTGATCAACAATCTCAATTGATGAAGAAAGTAGTGGATCATGTGTTAGATAACGATGAAACTGAGGAGTCAAAGTCGGAGTCAAACTCAGAGTCAAAGTCTGACAAGTCAAAGTCAGAGTCAAAGTCAGAGTCAAAGTCTGACAAGTCAAAGTCGGAGTCAAACTCAGAGTCAAAGTCCGACATGTCAAATCCTTCAGTTAAAAGGGAGAAACGGGTTTATAATAAAGAATTTCTTCTATCAAAATCTAATTTGAATGACGAGACGTTCAAAGTGGCATATACTTTGAATGATTCAGACAAATTATATTCTGATGAAGAATTTCCAATAAGAGGTGTTAAACCGGAAATGATAAAAAAAGGTTTTCAAACTAACAGAAATTAATATTTCTGAAATAAAAGATGTAAAACTTTCTGAAAAACCTAAACATTACACCTCAAGAATTCAACAAAGAGAAAACAAGAAAAAGGGTTACAGTTCTGGTTCTGGTTATCGAAAGAAACCAAACCATAACGGTAATTTCAAAAAGAAAGGATTAGGTTTTATTCCACCAGAAAATTATAAAAATGAAAAATATATTCGAGATTTTAAATAAAAAATGGTATTTGTTTCAGGGACAAGTGCTGAAGAAGAACAAAAGAGTCCATTCTGGAAGCAGTCAAACAGAGAATTCCTTGCGAAGAAGCAAGAAGAGATGAAGATTGCTGATCAGATGAAAGAAACGAGAATCTGTTTTCAGTGCAAAACAAGTGGTCATATTGCCAAAAATTGTCCTCAAGCAATTCAATCAAAACAGGGAGTGTCTCGTAAACTGAAAGAGAAAGTTATTGAGTTTGAACCACCAATTGAGAGAACTAAACTTTTCAAAAATTCAAAATTTGAAATTGGTGAATGTTCGAACAGGTTTTACAAGAGAAGGGCAAATCTTGACAACCAAAAATGGGTTGTTAAGAAATCTGACGTTAGTTCTAGCAATGATTCTGATTCGTCAAAATCAGAGGAGCTATCTTCTGGCGATGAATCTGATTCCACAGGGTCAGAGGAGCCACATGTTGAGAAAAAGTGTGAAACTTCAGTTCCGGTTTTGGATGATGAAAATTTTCCACCATTGCGGGCTGAAAATTTTAAAAAGAATGTTGGTAAAGTTGAGATTTCAAATCAATTTTTCTCAGAAAAGAATGAATTTGATATTGAAAAAGCTTTTAACCCCGCAGTGAAACACATTTTTGGTAAAATGGTTGATGGGAAAGTCAAAGGGGTGAAGGAGTTTTATGAGAAAAAATTGAAGAAACCAGGTAAGGGTGTTTCGTCCCAGGTTTGTGACTGGGATGGAACCTATTATGAGCAGTAAATTCTGGACTTGCCAGAGCTCCCAAGTAGGTAATTGCGGAGCATGAATCGGCATCTTTCTCAAAATTTTTAAAATGGATAAGTGTGACTTGCCGGAGCTCCCAGGTTGGTAAGAGTGGAGCAGGAATCGACATCTTTCTTGAGAAATTCACATTTGTGATATTTCGTCTTACAAGTGGTTATTGGTTTGGTACTTACAAGTGGTAAATCAGGGACATTAAGTTGTACTTGATTTTCTACAAGTGGTTAAAAATGGACAAGGTGATGAATCCCCTAACCTACAAGTGGTAAAATCAATCAACAAAACTTATTTTCTGGAAAAACCATTTGATTAAAACAAACTTAAGTGTTTTGAAATCATAATGGGAAAATATTTTGTTGTAAGGGGGAGTTCTGATTGTTTATGCCAAGTGGATGGCGATTTGAAGTGATTTGATATCAGTTGTCAATTTACTTGTACAGTTTGTTTTCAATTTTTTTTAAAAATGTGTTTGAATTTTAGGGGGAGTAAGAATTTTTCAGAAAATCCAAAAACATTTGAAAATTTGAAAAAGTCAAAAACATGATATAATCAAAAATGATTTTTTGTTGAAAAAGAGGAAATGATAGTACATCAGTGGATGATAACGACATGCTAAAGATTTGGAAAGTTAAAAGTGATAAACGGTCTCACTGATGATATGCCAGTAGGTTTTTACACATTTAGTAGATTGTGACGAGATATAAACCTAAATTTCAAACTTGCTTATATCGTGGGGAACATCTCTCGGATATATGGGTAACCCCCGAAATCTTGTTTGAAAGGTCCCTCTTTCTGAGATACTAGGTCTTTATACTCAGTGATATCTAGGGTATTATCCCGGGACTTCTGATTTTGCGGAAGCAATGGCCTAGTCCCCGGAGAATACTTTACGCTTGCTTGAAAAATAGCTCACCCTCAGCATAAAAATGATGAAACATTGCAAAATGCTAATCATGCTGTTGAAGAAAAGATCCTCTAAAGGGGACTCACCAAAAGTCGAAGCCGTCATCTCTCTGCTGAACGGAAGTTCTGACCTGAGTTCTCACGGTCTTCGCAATATTAACCCCGTACAGATATCATCTAGGTATACTCACCTGTAAGACTGAATATTGGGATCTGGATACGGGAGTATATTCAAGTGGTGGGACACGCGAATAAGTTTAAGTGTTTAAAACATTAATCACATATCTCGAAACAGTTGAACTTTGTGTGAAAATTTAAGTGGACCAGTATACTGACAATCTAGGTGAATTGTTTAGAACTTAAAATGTTTAAAGCTTAACGGTGTTGGTGATTTGTCTCATAAACTGATATGATCCTTTTACACAAACTCACAAAAATATTGTTTGTAACTATTTCTTCTCTGCATTGCATTTTAAATTCAAAAATCCAAAAAGATTTTCGGAGTGTTTTAGCATAAACTTTTGAAAAATTCAAAAAGATTTTCGACAACTGGTGTTGGAGAGCTGATTTTCAAAATTCCAAGTGCTAGACATGAAGAACAAATGGTTTGGGAAGTGTTTTTAAAAAAAAAATGATATTTCTGCAAGTGGTTCATTAGAGTTTATAAATGTTAGATCATTTTGAGAATTATATTTACAAGTGGTTAGCAGAGTGTAAATTTGTCAAATTTTAAATTTGTAAAATTTATTTTTGGGTAGAGATTGTGCAGATAAGCCAGATTTCGATCCTGAGCAGGATTTGAGCCAGGTTACGATCTTGGAACTGCTGATGCTGATGAACTTAAGGAATCAAGAGATCTGATGAAGAGAAGAAAGAGTCAGATTGTGATTCTGAAATTGAAGATTAGATCAACATCTAAGGTAAGATTATTTGTTCGAGGGGAGTCTATTGGTGATGAAAAGAAAGAGAAGATTTGAGGATGTTTTACAGTGTCAGATACTTCAAAAGAGAAGCCCGAAGACTGATAAAGATTGAAGATGCGAAGACTCGACACTTAAGACTCATCAACATTCGAGGGGAAGTCTGTTAGTGCATACGTCTGTCGACTTCATCTTGTATCGAGTCTTGTATTAGAATGTTAGATCAGGGCACGTAGTTCGAGATAGAGGTAATTTCGCTTGTAATGGTTAATTCCGCTTGAAAGATATTTGATGTAATTCCGCTCGGAATTAGATTCCGCTTGGAATCTAATTTCGCTTGGATCAATCTCAAGCGGAATTACTCGCCTATAAATATAGTTCGAGCGAAATCATTTGTAACAGTTCCGGTTTGTGCAACGAAGTGCTGCCGAAGTGTCGTCTCGTTGTAATTTGTCATCAAATCAATAACAACGACATTTAATGAATATATCTTGTTGAATTGACCTCAGAATGTCTGTTTCCGCCTTTCGTTCTGAGTATAAACTCTTCTGATCGACTCGTTCGGGTCTGAAAACGATCCTACAAAAACGATCTTTGATTTGCAATTTACTTAGTTACTATTAGTTCTTAAAACCAAAACAATCAACCCTTGAATTTTAATTTCTGCAATATTAGTTTAATTTTAGTTACAGTGCAAACCTATAAAATCAACACATTTTCCACATACTCCTTGAGTTCGATACCCATTTACCACTATCTATTAGTTGTTATTTGGATTAAATTTGCGTGTACCTATGACTATACGTCAGTCCACTGATCGGGTTTGGGTGATTCCTGTCCGATCAGAAGCACCAAGTATTGACGAGGTTTCTGTTTCTTAACACGTTATCAAAATATCTCGATAAAACGACAAACTATCTCACTGAAGTGCCCAACCGAACGGGTTGCTGTTCGATCGAACGACCGTCCGTCCGTCCGTCCGATCGACCGACGTGAAAGGTAGAAACACTTCAATGTTTTCAAAATGCTACAACGAAAACTTCAAAAGTCAAGCCATCATACACAAACACATCATTCCCAAAGGAAGAAACAATCCACTCGAACAGTCATCCGACCGGACGACTGTCCGAACGGACTACCAACCGCACGACTGACTGTCCGATCGGACTACCATCCGAATGGACTGCTGTCCGAACCACTTGTACTTTGCATCGTTTTACGCGTCGCTTATCTTTATGCTATCGATCTGTTCAGGCTAACCCTACTCTCTAGCGCTCCCTTCAATCCATCAATCGATGTGAGTATACTCGATCCCTTTTTGCTTTACGCACTTTTGGGTGTTACATACGTTACTTATACAAAATCACATCGAACACACTACGCAAAACTTTAAACGCTAACCGTTATCGCATGTATACGTGACTAAATGAATGCTTGTTTGTTATGTTTACACATGGAATGCTGTCTACCTGCCTTAGCGACGGTAGTACTATTAGTTTGGACTCAGCACCCATTCACTCGGGGTTTGTTAAGGACAATTACTTACATGGCTCACAGTGGTGGGAATGTATTGCGAACTGCCTTGGGCAGTAAACCCGCAGTCATTGGTATCGATTGGTTCATGTCGATAACTAACATGCCTCATTTCACTATGTGTACGTGCTGGTTATGCGTAACACTTTCGAACTCTATATGCTAATATCAAACTTGTATGCTCACCTTTACACTATGTGTATTGACTGTTACTTTAACGTATGTGACAGGTGCTTAAGTTGTTTTTATGCTTAGCTTGCTGTGAACTTGAGACAAGGAAAGGTCTAGGATGCTCTCTGTGTTGTGATGAAATCGAGGCTAGGAAAAAGAGGTCCTAGAAACCAACAAATAAACTATCTATGTATAAATCTGAGTTGTCGGAACATAACTACTTGACTAGATTTGTCTGTAATAATTTGTTTGCCTTTTAAGACATGGTATGGGACATGTTACTTTAAATTAATTGGTAATGATAATTGTTATGGAAACTTCTAGACAATCTGATTCGCTCAGTGCCATGCCCCGATGTTTCCGCTATCGGTTGGGGTGTGACAGATTGGTATCAGAGCCATAACTATAGGGAATTAGGCAAGACTCGACCTAGTCCAGGTCGAAGTCTTAGAGACCTAGTCTATAGATAGGAACCAACAGACCGACTCGTGCATGTCCAGTAGGGATTGTGTATGAGCTTACTACTATTTCTCGCTACTCTCGCCTACGCTACACTATCACTGCACTCGAATTTTCAAATAGGAACGAGCGATTAAGCCGAGATTAGGTGTGAAAAAACGCAAACTCTCGATTAAATTGCTTGTTCAACCCGCATTTTTATCTATGAACACGAGAAATTGCGTTGAAATAGGAGTGAAATCCATACTTTGACGCATAATTCTCTTCTATTTCATCAAAAACAGGACCGAAGTTGTTAAGATAGGGGTGAAACCCTAACCTTGACGATTTGTTCTGATCTTTATTTTGTTTTACAAAGCTCTCACCAAAGTTTCGACGGACTCCAACGACTGAAGACCACGCAGAGACTGAAAGGATACGTGTCAAACGCCCAGATTCGAGGCGGAAGCACCAGTCCTGAAGGTCAGATGTGCGCTCAAACGGTCCTTGTGAATAGTCGAACCACTTTGGATAGTCGAAGTCTAATAGCCGCAGATGATCTATTTCTCGATTTTTATGTGTTTCGATTCTGAGCCCGCAACTGCTGACTCTGATGATTCGTTGATTTTATGTGTTGCTTGTGTATTTATCTGTATATGTGTTTAATTTTGGAGACTTATTCAATTTTGCCCTCACTTCGATCGACACGCACGACTCGCACTGCACTTCTATCTCAAAACGCTGACAAATCGCTAAAATATGGACGAGCTTATGCTATGTTATACGCTTATACTATACTACTCGACAAGTTATTCGCGATCGCTAATCTTGAACGCGCACGGACTTTGAATGATAGGTTTCTGTATTCTAACTGCCTCTTGTGATTACATGCTTATGTGGTTCTGTGCTCTACGTGCTTATGTGATTATGTGCTTCTTTGTTTACGTGATTATATGCTTATGTGTTTATGTGATACATGTTTCACTGTGTTCCTGAGCTTTAGTAAGTATTAGACATGTGAGGTGAGATTCGATTATGACGTGTCTGAGACCTATGACGATGTCTGTTGCAGACAATGTCAACTGGACCATCATCTGGATCTCGTCACCCACGACTCTCTCGCCAAGAACAGAGGGACAAAAGCCTTGCTGCCATCCTCGCTAAACAAGTGGCCAAGGTTGTGCCTCAGATCGTGAGTGAGATTTACGAGAACGTCAGCAAATCGTCTGAGGAGTCTAGAATCGAAGCTCCTAAAGTTGCTACCAAAACTGCATTCAGCTTCAAGCAGTTCAAGACATGCGGTCCGAAGGAATTCACTGGAGAAGATGGCCCGACGGCTATGTTTCAATGGTTCGATTCCATCGAAGTCACTCTGCGCCAGAGTGGATGTCCGGAAAATATCCGCACTCTAAACGCTATCGGCGTCTTCCAGTCCCGTGCATTAGACTGGTGGACGGCCGAGAGGAACAAACGTGGGAATGATGCAGCTTACGAGCAGACATGGGAAGAGTTGAAGGCCATCATGATGGATGAGTTCTGTACTCCCCATGAACGCCAAAAGCTGGAGGACGAATTCTGTAATATTAAGCAGAAAGAAGGTGACAACGCTGCCCTGACTGCTCGCTTTAAGTAGCTCAGCATCATCTGCCCCGACCAAGTGAAGACACCCGACATGGCGATCAAGAAGTACATCCTAGCTCTACCCGACTGTGTTGCGGATTTTGTGCATGCCGCAAAGACAGCAACAATTGAAGAAACTTACTTGCTTGCCGCTGAAATCAACAACAAGCGGGTAAAATCTGGTTTTTGGGATAAAGCTTCAAAGAGCCTGCACCAAGTCACCACCGCACCAGCCGCTGAAACCGCCGCCGCTCAATCGTCCAAGTCCTCACGCCGCAAGAAGAAGAACAACAACAGCAGCTCCAGCAACAAGAACTGTGCTGTCACTACCACTGCTGCTCCTCTTCAAGCCGTACCGGCCCAGCAGCAGCCCTATCACCGACCAACACCAGTTGCCTATGCACCGCCTGCAAAGCGCGCATACACAGGCCCCCACCCTGCTTGTCAGACATGTTCTTACCATCACCCGGTGGGTCTCGCCTGTCGTTTCTGCACTCACTGCAACATGTACGGCCACTTCACTGCCAACTGCCGTACTGGTCCCCACCAAGCACCAACTCAAGCCACTGCTCTTCAAGCTCTTCTCCCAGCCCCGCAAGGCCAACAAGCGGCTCAGGCACCCGCGGTCAATGCCCGAGTCTGCTTCGCATGTGGTGATCCCAACCACTTTGCGAACATGTGCCCGAACAGGGTTGTGAAACAAGAGCCCCAGCAGCAGCAGCAACACCTGCAGCAACAGCATCAGCAGCAGCAACAAGCCACACGCGCCAGAACTTTCAACATCAACGTGCGCCAAGCCCAGGCTGAAAACAACGTGGTCAATGGTACGTTCCTTGTGAATGGTATTTATGCTTCATGTTTGTTTGATACTGGAGCCGATAACTGCTTTGTGTCGTTTGAATTCGAGAAGCTTCTTAGTCGTAAACGCTCCCATCTCCCCTCGACGTTCGATGTTGAAGTCGCTACTGGAAGAACTGTCACCGTTAATTCTGTTCTTCGTGATTGTACTCTTGAACTCAACAATCACATCTTCCCAATCGACCTTATTCCGATGCAACTCGGAAGTTTTGACGTCATAGTAGGCATGGACTTTCTTCACGAAAACCATGCTGAAGTTGTGTGTTTCGATAAGATGATTCGATTCTCGCTCGCGAATGGTGATTTATTGTGTGTTTATGGTGAAACTGCTTCGAAAGGTCTCAAACTCATGTCATGTGTCCAAGCTAGCAAGTATCTCCGCAAGGAATACAGAGCTTTCTTGGCTAACATTGTAGTAGCGGAGAAGGAAAAGAAAGGAAAGACAGAGGTGAAAGACGTTCCTGTGGTTCATGAATTCCCTAATGTGTTCCCTGACGATCTTCCCGGTCTACCACCAAGTCGTGATATCGACTTTCGTATTGACCTCATTCCTGGAGCCAACCCTATTGCCAAAGCTCCTTACCGACTCGCACCGTCCAAAATGCGTGAACTCTCGAACCAACTCCAGGAATTACTTGAGAAAGGCTTCATTCGCCCGAGCACCTCTCCTTGGGGCGCGACAGTCCTTTTCATTAAAAAGAAGGATGGGTCGTTCAGGATGTGCATCGACTATCGGGAATTGAATAAGTTAACTATCAAGAACCGCTATCCCCTGCCTCGCATTGAAGATTTGTTTGATCAGCTACAAGGTGCTACGTGTTTCTCGAAGGTCGATCTACGCTCAGGCTATCACCAACTATGCATACAAGAGGAAGATATACCCAAAAAAGCGTTTTGCACTCGATACGACCACTACGAATTCGTTGTTATGCCTTTTGGTTTAACCAACGCACCAGTGGTTTTCATGGATCTGATGAATCCCGTGTGTAAACCATATCTCGACCGTTTCGTCATCGTGTTTATTGACGATGTCTTGATCTATTCCAAGTCGAAAGCCGAACACGCTCAACATCTACGTTTGGTTCTCGAGCTACTCCAGGGGAATCGACTCTACGCCAAGTTCTCCAAGTGTGAATTTTGGCTGGAGGAGGTTCAATTTCTGGGTCCCATTGTAAATAGTCAAGGTATTCACGTCGATTCTGCGAAGATTGAAGCCGTTAAGAGTTGGATTACACCTAAGAACCCGTCTGAGGTCCGTTCTTTCCTCGGACTAGCGGGCTACTATCGACGATTTATCGAAGGATTCTCAAAGATCGCTGTGCCGCTCTTACGCATAAAGACAATCCTTTTGTTTGGGGAACTGAACAAGAGTCTGCCTTTCAAACCCTTAAGCACATGCTTTGCAATCCTCCTGTTCTCACATTGCCCGACGAAAACGACGACTTCATTGTCTATTGTGATGCTTCCAACCTTGGTTTTGGTTGTGTTCTTGTGCAGCGGGACAAGGTTATAGCTTACGCATCTCATCAGCTCAAAATCCACGAAAAGAACTATACAACCCATGATCTCGAGCTAGGCGCAGTTGTTTTTGCGTTAAAGATTTGGCGACACTACCTGTATGGTACAAAGTGTACGATCTTCACCGATCATAGGAGTCTACAACACATCTTTGACCAGAAGGAACTTAATATGCGTCAACGCCGATGGGTAGAACTTCTCAATGATTACGACTGTGAGATTCGTTATCACCCAGGCAAAGCAAATGTCGTTGCCGACGCTCTCAGCAGACGGAGTTATTTGCTCAGTATTCGCAACGTCCAAGCCCAATACGACCTCGAAACCCTCATTCGCGAAGCCCAGCATGCATGTTTTAATGAACGCACTCTGAAGAAGGAACGAATCTATCACGATGGAGCTCAACTTGTGAACAAGCCGAATGGGATATTCCATTATCTGGACCGAATTTGGATCCCTAAACGGACCGATTTGCGACAGATTTTAATGGACGAAGCCCATAAATCCCGGTATTCTATTCATCCCGGTGCCGATAAAATGTACCAGGATCTTCGCTACAAGTACTGGTGGCCGGGCATGAAAAGGGATATTGTTCTCTACGTTGGGAAGTGCCTGACTTGTGTAAGGGTCAAGGCTGAACACCAAAGACCCTCTGGCTTACTCGAACAACCGCCGATCATTATATAGAAGTGGGAGAGTATAGCTATGGACTTCATAACAAAGCTTCCGCACACGTCATCAGGTCACGACAGCATCTGGGTTGTTGTTGACCGTTTGACCAAATCTGCTCACTTTTTGCCAATACGGGAAGACTACAAGGTAGAACGATTAGCCCGAATCTACACCAACGAGATCATTTGTCGACATGGGACGCCTCGCGACATCATCTCTGACCGTGATGCTCGGTTTACCTCACGACTGTGGGAAACGTTTCAAACGGGTCTCGGTACATCGCTTAATCTAAGTACCGCATTTCACCCTCAAACCGACGGTCAGACTGAAAGAACGATTCGTACTCTTGAAGACATGCTCCGTTCGTGTGTCATAGATTTCGGTGGTAATTGGGACGCATACCTGCCGTTAGTCGAATTCTCGTACAACAACAGTTATCATTCCTGTAACACCTCGAAAATTCGTGTTCAATGAAATAACGACGCGTGTCATGTAAGACAAAAAGCGTTATAAACCCGGATTTAATAAAGATGTTTGGCAGGATTTAAAAGTGTCGTCATGTTAATTTTCACCTCTGAACGACCTCATTTATAAATCCCAAGACCCAATTATATATTATGAACATCTAATATACCTTCAATCCAGTAAATTGATGGCAGTAATTGAATTCAAAAGTGCAAAATAGGATCCTATGGAAATTTCTACGATAAACCTTCATTTTTGGCACTTTCAAAGGATTCAAGAAAACATATCAAAGTGGTAGGGTATATAACTGTTCAAGACCCAAAACATGAGGCCCCATACTGATAAAACATGGCCAAAATCGTTACACATCAGTTGCCCTTTCGAAATTTGAAAGAACAAAAGTTTTTTCTTCTGATCACAGGCTTACGGACCGTAAGCCACCCCCTTACGGTCCGTAAGAGGGTGCCAGCGACTGAAAACGGGGCTGTTTGCTGTTTAAACGCAATAACTAACTTATATTCGATTTTCCTCATATTTGGACGACCCCTAAATGGCTCCTAGACACTAGGGACATGTGTTAGTGATCAGGGAACATTGCTAGGGTTGTTTGTCAACAATCTATGAGTTCTTGAGCACTATATAAAGGGCCAAGGTTGCAACCAATTCTTCACACCTTCCTTCAGCATATCTGATCATTTCTGGAGCTCCAAATCAGCCTCAAGTGATCACAAATCGTGCATAGGACTTCAGTAAGTGTGCTTAACCTTTCTTAGTTAAGTTTTTGCTTAGTTTTAGCTTAAAAGTCAAACCGTCGTAATTAACGGTTGACTTAGCGATTAATCATTGTTGGTCCAGTGATTAGTCGAATTGAAAGTAGTTATAAGTTGGTAATTATGTGGGCAATAAACCCTTAAAAGGGCACCCTCTGATTCCCACTCTAACTATGTCAAATGTCGGGTCAAACTTGTTATTAAAAAGTCAACAGAATGCTTAATTTCTAATTTATGCATAATTAGCAATGTAGAACACATACAACCTGTTTGATCATTAATATAACTTGGTAATTAGTGTAAGAACATGTCTAAACATGTTCAACCCGACAATTTTCTGTTTAGACCTGGTTCGGAACCGAAAGTCGCAAAGCTTTGACTTTTGCTTTGACTTCAGTTCTGACCCGTTTTGGTATGTTTTAGAAATGCCTTAGAGCTTTAATTGGACTAGGTTACATGCTAGTATAACCCTCTGTGATTATACACCTTGGTTCATTAGTTATCCAATTAATATACATGTTTCCGTTAATTGCTCATATGTTGACCATTATGCCCTTTTCACCTTAAAACGTGATTTTTGCAAATGTAAAAGAGTAGAAACCTTGGTTACTAAATTATAAACTTGCACCCAAAATTTGACATCAGTTTGAGGTGTATATTGAGAGTTATGCTCATTAGCGTAATTAGAAAGCTTCTTTAGCGATTAAACGACATAATTAGCATATAGCCTATTTAAACATACTTTTTGATATCAAACTTATTATCCACTGATGTAATATATTATTTTGGGATTTTTGAAGATTTTTAATAAATTTTAGGCTGAGCATAACTTATAGTCATAGGCTTAATCCGGTAATTGTCGGTTTTGCCCTTTCGGGCTATAAATGAGTTTTACATATCTATTTGACTCCAAATCTTTTGCTACTGATTACATATGATAAATAAATTATTTTAAGCCTTCTGGAATAATAAAAATATCAGTTTTCCATATAGAACCCGGAAACGGCTTCTAATCGCCTTATTAAGCGTTTTTAACGCATAGTATGTACTAAGACTATTTTAAACATACAAGGGTTGATAACTACTGATATTTTAAGTAAATTATAATATTTTAACAGTAAGCAAAAGTTGTTAAACTCATACTTCAGTTTTGAGCTTTTCGGCTTATGTGAAATTACCAAAATGCCCATACGGAGCATAGTTTGGTTATAATTGATAAATTTCACATATATGCAATACCATACTGTTATAACTTAGTAAACTAAGTATTTTTTCTGATTATATCAGACCTGTAACTCAGGTTAATACTTAAACTCTTTTATAACCTCTTAAATGACCAAACTACCCCCACGGGGCATAGTTTGTGTTTAAATTCGTTTCGGGCATAATAAAAGATATCTTATTGATGTCACAACATATTTGAGGCATATTAACTTAGGAAACCTGTATATGGCTCTTACGCTTACCCGTTACGCTTATTACGCGTTCGGTTCGGTTTATGTAACTAGTTTGCATAAATTAGCCGAAACGGGTCAAACCTTATCAGTTTTATCTCAAAATCCAGAATGTGTATGAAATACCCATATTAAGCAAGTCTTCAAACTTGTCGGGTCTAAATCACATCCTATTCCGGTCTTCGCTTAATCGTGCGTACGAACCGTATCTTTGAAACTAACCGGTCTAAGCTTAAGCTTAACTAAAGACCCGTTAGAATTCTAATAGGTTATTATAAACCTTCGTTCCAGAATAGGAGGACCAGTAAAAGCTACTTGCATTTGCTTATTGTGATTATTACTTTGCTCAGGTAAATACTTTTAACTTATTTTCCCTATACGGGCTTGGGGTACGGTATATAAAATACCGCTTGGTCGGGCATTAAATCTTCCATCGTATGGTGGTTAATTGAAATTTGATCGGCCCGTTTAAATTGTTTTGTTTACTTAAAGCCTTTGGGGGGTTAATGACCATGCCCCGGATATCCTTGGCATCATTTTACGAAATGGCCACGACCTAAGCGCGGAGTGTAGGCGTACACTCGTCAGTGCATAAATAGATTATGTGGTGTGTCTATTGATCTTTAACCCGGCACGATCCGGGCTACTGAACGCATAAGGAACATGTAATTCTTTTACAAGTTTATATATTTAAATAATTATCCCAAGTTATAAAATGTTTATGCCATATGCATCCAAATCAATTTTTAATCATTTTTAAAATGAGTCAGTTGATTGTATTTACCAGTGTAAACTGACGTATTTTCCCAAAAAGATTAAGTGCATGTACTAATCGTAATTGGCTGGATATCTCCTTAGCATCAAAAGAGTCTCGCAAGCTTAAGATGCCTAAAGTCTGTTGAACTACTGTTTCCTATTTATTTCGATCCGTCTGTGGATAAACTTTCAACTGTTTGTGATACATGATATTACAATATTTTATTCGGTTGAAATATATCTTTCAATTGCTTTCGCTGTGCATTTAAATATTGTGTTGTTTAACTATTATGTTGCCAACCACGTCACGATACTCCCCACCGGGCCCACCGGTGACACGTGGAATCCGGGGTGTGACAGGTTGGTATCAGAGCCAACACTGAGTGAATTAAAACTAGCCTTTTGTGTTTAATCTCAGTTACACAATTGCACATTCCAAAAACTTTCGAGTCTAGACAAATAACATAGGACAAATTCTACTTTGTTGTGTTTTGTTTTGTCCTTTATTTTTATATATTCTTGTCGTTATCTTATGTTATATTGACAGGATTAAATATGCCGCCAAGATTCTTTCGACGAAGAGGACGAGGCAAGGGGCCAATCACCGCCCCCAATGACGACGAGGCAGGACCTTCGCACATGCGAGCTCCTACCACCACTGCGAGTGCTGACCCTAGAGAAAACCGGAGGAACCTTTTTGAACCGGCAAGACGATCTGTATCGCATAGTTCGACGCCTCCCATTCATAACTCTTATGGGCCACATTCGGAAAATGAGCCCAACAACCCTCAACCTTCTTACATACCTCTTCAATGATCCCTATCGCACCATTCTTTTGGTGACCCTACACATGTTTTTAGGGGCCGGTTTAACCCGGCAAATAACATACAAGAACCAGTGGGTTTTAACCCATTGGGGCCGGAGGATCATTTCTCCGGCGATCATGCGGAAGATATGGACGAGGACACCGATCCAGTCGAGCCCGCAACCGGAACTCCGAACCATCCTATCGAGGTCTCAGATGGTTCATCTTTTCACGGATCACCCTACCATGGTCCGGACAGTTACCAGGCGTGATTTAACCAGCACGAGTGGTATTTTACACCCTCGCATCATTCGTCGCCTCACCAGCAGCAGCAGCAGCAGGATCCCTCTGAGGATTCACGATTTTTGGCAGTCACGCCACCGCCTCCACCGCCACCAGTTCAGCCGGCACCTCCGCAACCGCCAAGGCGTAGGAGAACCGGAGCACGTATGTCTGCACGAGGAGGGGACTTTCATTTTAGCTCTCCTCGACAATCAAGTGGCAGTCATTATCCGCCACTTCAAGAAGATCCACAAATGGGTGGACCTTCAAACCCCGTTGCACCGCAACCACCACCGATGGGTTTTGATAACCCGATTCCTGCCTACACGGGTTCGATGGCGTACAACCCGTTTGAGCAGCCGGCTCACACCAACTACGGTTACGCTGAAGCCGACCCATACATGGTAGCGGCCAATTATAACGCCCTTCATCCTGAAGGACAGTATGGAGCTCCTTGGGGAGTAGGTTACCCGACTCATGGGTACCAAATACCTAATAGACCTATAATTCGGCAACAATCGCAGCCGCCAAGGTTCTCCCCACCAGAGCGTGAAGAAATTCTGCAAAGGTTGGACCAAGTCGAGCGAGACTTTCACAGAGACCGCAGGGAGCGACAAAGTTTCTTCCAAGGATTGACAAGCCTAATAAAAGGGAAGAGCAAGAAGGACCATTGAATCCTTCCACTGTTGTTGTAATTTCCTTGTATCAGTTGAGCCCCTGCGTGGGCCTGTCTTGCTGTATTGACCCCTGTGTGGGTATGTATGTTTGTTTGTTTTGACCCCTACGTGGGTCTATCTTTCTGTTAACCCCTACGAGGGTGTGTTGTTTGTTTAAGTCCCTGCGTGGACTAGTATTTCAATTTGACCCCTGCGTGGGTATGTTGCTTTATTAAAAAGTCCCGTTTAGGGCGACGTGTAACCTATTAATAATTAATGGCATGTTTAATTTATAAATTTCATTTTTGCCATTATGTGCATAAATAAATAATGTATGAAATAAATAAATCAAAATCATTCCTTTTAAAAAAACAATCTGCCTATTTAATATTAATTAAGGATCTTAAGGGTATAACCTAGCCTGCATGTCATTACAAGACCGGGCCAAGATGGTAAAAACTGTTAAAAAGATTCAAGTCCCAGTTAACATCTGAAAACATGTTAACGCTCCTGGCAGACGTGATTCGTTAAAATCACACACGTCATTCTTATATAAGGATTCTTCAAAGGATTCCAAACCCAACTTAATGATCTCTGAATCATGGGTTTAAATCATCAATTAAGATGATCATATTTTGACCATACATTGGCAATATAATGCCTACGGGCCCTTCTCATTTCCATATGAGACAAAAGACAGTAATAGTCTATGACCCTGTCTGAAAAAGGTAAAGAACTATGTTCAAACCTTCATGCCTTGATTCTCTGAAATCATGGCTTATAATTTAAAATGTCCTTGTGACTAGGCCTTTTGTGCTACTAATAAAACGATTATTGTTTTATAATTAGGATAAATTATAATAAAATCCTAAATAAATATGATTAATAAATTAACCAAATATGGTCTATGTTTACCATGGTTAATGAATTGCCATAAAAGACAATTCCATAATAAACTCCCAAGTAAACTATTGTCCTTGTTTTATGTAACAGTTCAATTAAAATGGCTGACTCGGATGAAATTAATAGTCACCCAGTGGAGAATAATGATAACGCCCGAATTAATATAACGGGTGCTGAACTGAAAGCGTTAGTAGACGACGCAGTTACAAAGGCCTTAGAGCGGCAGTATGAAGAATATAGTGGGACTCGAAGTAGGACCCTATCTACACCGCATTCGAAGCCACCTTCCAAGAAGGAAGAACTGAAGAAAGATAATGATCGACTCTCCTCAAACCACCATAGTGCTCCATCTCAACAGGTTGTACTAAATCAAGAACCCCGTAATAAGGGTTGCTCCTATAAGTACTTTGTTTCATGCAAACCCAGGGATTTCACTGGGGAAAAAGGAGCCATTGACTGCATGACGTGGTTAGATGAGATGGACACAGTAGTGTATATCAGCGGATGCGCTGAGAGGGATATAGTCAAGTTTGTGTCTCAATCTTTCAAGGGTGAGGCCTTAGCCTGGTGGAGATCGCTGATTCAAGCCACTGGGAAGATCCCATTGTACAACATGTCTTGGGAACAATTCGTTGCCCTCATCAGGGATAATTACTGTCCTCAACACGAGGTTGAAAAGATTGAGTCAGATTTTCTTTCGTTGGTAATGACCAATCTAGATTGCCAAGCTTACCTCACGAGCTTCAATACAATGTCGAGGTTGGCTCCGTATTTGGTGACCCCGGAACCCAAACGAATAGCTCGTTTCATTGGGGGTTTAGCCCCCGAGATAAAGGCAAGCGTGAAGGCCTCTCGGCCAGCTACTTTCAGATCGGTAGCTGACATATCTTTGTCTCTCACTCTGGATGCGGTCAGACAAAGATCGCTGAGGAACAAAGATGCTGAGAAGAGAAAACGTGAAGATGATAATTCACGGAGGTCAAACAAGAAGCACCGAGGAAACGGTGACAACAAGAAGGGGTCTGAGTCAAGGAAGGATGGGCATCAGTCTGGTGAGAAGCCCAAATGCAAAGTCTGCAAGAAACAACACTTCGGGAAGTGCAGGCTCGAATCGAACTCGCAGACTCAGTCAAGAACTTTTGCTTGTGGTATATGCAAGTCCAAGGAACACAAGACCTTGGATTGCAAAAAGCTGAAGGATGCAATGTGCTACAGTTGCAATGAGAAAGGGCACATTAAAACCAACTGCCCTAAATACGCCAAGAAGCCTGAAGAGGCCAAGAAGACCAATGCTAGGGTCTTTAGGATGGATGCGAAGGAGGCTGTGCAAGACGATAACGTGATCACAGGTACCTTTCTCATAAATGATATCTATGCAAGAGTACTTTTTGATTCAGGCACAGATAAATCATTTGTAGATAATAAGTTTTGCAAATTGCTGAATTTACCTGTTAAAACCCTAAGAGTGAAATATGAGGTGGAGTTAGCAGATGGCACCTTAGAAACCGCCTCAACCATATTAGATGGATGTTTCATATCCATTAAGAACCACTCTTTTCCTTTGTCCTTACTTCCTTTGAAGTTGGCCGGTTTCGACATCGTTTTAGGCATGGACTGGTTATCTCATAACCAGGCCCAAATTGTCTGTAATAAGAAGCAAGTGGTGATCAAGACACCGTCTGGTGAATCACTTACCATTCAGGCGATACTCGTCATGGACTGCCTGAGCAAGTGACTATGCTCAAGGCCTCTAAGTGTTTGAAGAAGGGTTGTGTCATCTACATGGCACAGGTGACAATTGATGAGCCGAAACCTAAGATGGAAGACATCCCCGTCATTTCTGAATACCCAGAAGTTTTTCCTGAAGAACTACCTGGTTTACCACCAGATAGGCAAGTGGAATTCAGAATTGACATCATCCCTGGAGCAGCACCTGTTGCTAGAGCACCTTATAGGTTGGCGCCAACAGAGATGAAGGAATTGAGGACACAACTGGATGAATTGCTAGCTAAAGGTTTCGTTAAACCTAGTTCGTCTCCTTGGGGAGCACCAGTCTTGTTTGTCAAGAAGAAGGATGGATCGATGCGTCTGTGCATCGATTACCGTGAACTTAATAAGGTCACAATAAAGAATAGGTATCCTTTGCCCAGGATCGATGATTTGTTCGATCAATTACAAGGGGCAAGTTATTTCTCGAAATTTGACTTGAGGTCAGGCTACCACCAACTGAAGGTTAGAGATGAAGACGTACACAAAACTGCATTTAGGACTCGTTATGGTCATTACGAGTTCCTAGTGATGCCTTTTGGGCTCACTAATGCACCTGCCGCGTTCATGGATCTCATGAATCGCGTTTGCAAACCATACTTAGATAAATTCGTCATCGTTTTCATCGACGACATTCTAATCTACTCGAAGAACCAAGCTGACCATGAGAAACACCTTCGCTGTATTCTTAAACTCCTACATCATGAGAAGCTCTATGCCAAATTCTCCAAGTGTGAATTCTGGCTTCGAGAAGTCCAATTCCTTGGACATGTGGTTAGTGAGCGTGGTATCCAAGTGGATCCCGCTAAGGTGGAAGCTGTTATGAACTGGCAAGAGCCGAAGACGCCCACAGAAATTCGCAGTTTCTTGGGATTGGTAGGATATTATAGGCGTTTCATTGAAAAATTTTCAAGGATTGCTGCACCCCTAACTTCCTTAACTAGGAAGAAGATTAAGTTCGACTGGGGACCTAAACAGCAAGAATCCTTTGATATCCTAAAACAAAAGTTGAGCAACGCTCCTGTACTGACATTGCCTGAAGGTACCGAAGAATTCGTAGTTTACTGCGATGCATCACACACTGGCATGGGGTGTGTGCTTATGCAGAAAGGCAAGGTTATTGCCTATGCTTCACGACAGTTAAAGGTGCATGAAAAGAATTACACCACCCATGACTTGGAGTTGGGTGACGTTGTATTTGCACTAAAACTGTGGAGGCATTATTTATATGGAATAAAGTGTGTGATCTATTCTGATCACAAGAGCCTTCAACATCTGTTTAATCAGAAGGATTTAAACATGAGGCAGCGCCGATGGATGGAGACTTTGAATGATTATGATTGTGAAATCAGATACCATCCCGGCAAGGCGAATGTAGTCGCTGATGCCTTGAGCAGAAAGGAAAGGGTCAAACCCATCCGAATCAATGCCAAGAGCATTGAGATTAAGAACAGTTTGAATGAAAGGTTGTTAGCTGCACAGAAGGAAGCTGTGTTGGAAGCTAACTATCCTAACGAAAAGCTAGGAGTAACTGAGGAGCAGTTATCTCTTGGCAAAGACGGAATTCTGAGATTGAATGGACGAATATGGGTTCCAATTTATGGAGGACTTCGGGATGTTATCCTCCAGGAAGCCCATAGTTCCAAATATTCCGTTCATCCTGGAGCTGATAAGATGTACCAGGATCTAAGGGCAAACTATTGGTGGATAGGCTTGAAGAAGTCTGTGGCCTATGCATCTAGACAACTTAAGTATCATGAAGAGAATTATTCAACCCATGATTTAGAATTAGGAGCTATAATTTTTGCTCTTAAGATTTGGAGACATTACCTTTATGGTAGTAAGTTTACCATATTTACTGATCATAAGAGTTTAAGGTATGTTTTCGGGCAGAAAGAATTGAATATGAGACAAAGACGCTGGTTGGAATTTCTTAGTGATTATGATTGTGATATCCAGTATCATGAAGGAAAAGCAAATGTAGTGGCAGATGCTTTAAGCCGAAAGTATCATGAAAAGCCAAGAAGAGTACGTTCTCTTAAATTAAATCTGCAAGTAGATTTAAATGAACAAATAAGAGAAGCACAAGAATCAGTAATCAAGGATGATTCTGAAAAATTAAAAGGTATGTTAAAAGAATTAAAACAAGGAACAGATGGAATATGGAGATTCCATGAAAAGAGAATGTGGATACCTAAATTAGGAAATCTACGACATTGTATATTAGAAGAAGCTCATAAATCTAAGTATACAATGCATCCAGGAAGTGAC
Source organism: Helianthus tuberosus (assembly GCA_030545235.1). Taxonomy (NCBI): domain Eukaryota; kingdom Viridiplantae; phylum Streptophyta; class Magnoliopsida; order Asterales; family Asteraceae; genus Helianthus; species Helianthus tuberosus. The sequence goes on along the minus strand of CM060442.1, from coordinate 217,144,771 downwards.
AAAATGTACCAGGATTTAAGGAAAAATTTATGGTGGATAGGAATGAAAAAGGACATAGCAGTCTATGTTTCTAAATGTTTAACTTGTTCACAAGTTAAAGCTGAACATCAGAAACCCTCAGGTTTGTTACAGCAATTAGAAATGCCAGTTTGGAAATGGGAATTAATAACAATGGATTTTGTTACTAAATTACCCAAAACTAAGAAAGGAAATGATACAATCTGGGTGATTGTAGATAGACTAACTAAGTCAGCTCATTTCTTACCAATGAAGGAAACAATTAGTATGGAACAATTATCTAAACTGTATGTAAATGAAATTGTTTCTTTACATGGCATTCCTTTATCAATTGTTTCTGATAGAGATAGTTGCTTTACATCTCATTTTTGGTCAAGTTTCCAAAAGGCAATGGGAACCAAGTTAAAGTTAAGTACAGCTTATCATCCTCAAACGGATGGACAAAGCGAAAGGACAATTCAAACAATGGAGGACATGCTTAGAGCTTGTGTAATTGATTTTGGAGGTAATTGGGACGATCACTTACCTTTAATAGAATTTTCTTATAATAATAGTTATCACACAAGTATTAATGCTGCACCATTCGAAGCACTTTATGGACGAAAGTGTCGAACCCCAGTCTGTTGGGCAGAAATTGGGGAAAAGCAACTATCTGGACCTGAGATAGTGCAAGAGACAACCGATAAAATTATTCAAGTCAAGGAACGACTGAAAGCAGCACGTGATAGACAGAAAAGTTATGCTAATAACAGGCGAAAACCATTGGAGTTTCAAGTAGGAGATAGAGTATTGTTAAAAGTCTCTCCTTGGAAAGGAGTGGTAAGATTCATCAAACGGGGAAAGCTAAGTCCCAGGTATGTTGGACCTTTTAAGATTATTAGAAGAATAGGACTAGTAGCCTATCAGCTACAACTGCCAGAGGAAATGGCAGGAATACATGATGTATTTCATGTATCAAATCTTAAAAAGTGTTTAGCTGATGAATCATTGATAGTACCTCTTAAGGATATAGAGGTAAATGAACAACTCAAGTTTGTAGAGAGGCCTCTACAGATTGAAGACAGGAAAGTCAAGAATCTCAAACACAAAAGACTAGTTCTAGTCAAAGTGAAGCGGGACTCCAAAAGAGGACCAGAGTACACATGGGAACTAGAATCAGAAATGCAAAGGAAATATCCTCATTTATTTCAGTAGATCTTGAGGACGAGCTCTAAAACAAGGTGGGGAGAATGTAACAACCCTTGGTAAAACTGACACCCTTAGTATAATTCCAATACTCTATTATATCTTAAAATATTCTAATATGTCTTATATTACACCCCGTATGTAAAAACCGAGCCCAAATTATGTTATAGTATTTAAAATAAAATAAAAATAAGAAATATAGAGTTGAGGCGGGCCGCGTAGGATCCCACCTCAAACTCACGCGGGCCGTATTAAGACCAGACTTTGACTCCGCTGACTTCTTTAGTTCAAGCGGGCCGCGTAAGACCTCGTCTAAGTTGACGCGGGCCGCGACAGATCATGAAACGCGGAAGCATCCGGTGATGACACGTGTCGACATCGTGTCGAGTCTACTAGCTGACCCAGCTAAGCTATAGTGTTGACCGGTGTTGACGCGGGTCGCGTAAGGCTTAGCCTTACCTTACGCGGGCCGCCTGAAAGTCAATATCAGCAACTATATAAGAAGGCCATCAGTCTACGTTTTTCGTCGCTCACATTTCAATCTCAAATCTCAATTTCTGTAGTAGAGGAATTATAGTCGGGTATTATACCCCTAATTAGCGAAGTTCTGCTCTGTTGTAAGTGTTATAACCCCAGTTTCGTAATAGTTACGCTGCCCGATTGATTTAGGGTTCCGTAACAACTGTCGTGGTTCTGCCCGACGTAGTTGTTGGAATGCCGTCTCGGGGAGCGTATTATTAATAATTTCAAAGGGTTATGATACTAACCAATGTACATTTGTATAAATTATAGATTATATCCAGGAAACCCTTACGAAAAGCCTAAGACAGCAATGTGAGTTATCCTCTTTTTGTTAATCTTTTTGGTAATGTTTTACCAAACCTTAAATGTTTTACTATGAAATTTAGCAGTGATTGAGTCTTTGTAGTTCTTCAATTACTGCCGGTATGTTGGGGTTTTGTATACAAAATTTGTACTACTTGCGAGTAGTAAGTCGGGATGACAATACGTTACCATTGGACAATGAGTTAGCCAATGGGTAATATGACCCACAAGTCAGGATTGATAGTAACAAATGGAGTAATTGTGTAGACATAAACAATGTGATCCCTCTCAATACTGTTCACTATGACTTTAAACTTGATTAAACTGGGATTCACTCACCAGTATTTCTCGCTGACAAATATTTTTAAAACATGTTTCAGGTAACCCAATGTGAAAGCCAATTAGTAAAAAGCCAGCTGGAGAGCACTGAAGGCTTGGGAAAAATGTGGCTATAAAAGTTACCAAATAAACGATGTTTTAAATTCAATAAAATAGGGTGTGTCCCTATAAATGTATTGTAATAAGAAACTTGGGTTTTTCCCATGTGATTATTAAATGAGGTGGTTTTACTCTGATAAAACATTTCCTAACTACGGTCCTGAAGTAAATTCCGCTGCGAGATTAAACAAACTGATACCACCAAACTCTGAGCTCGCGTCCGCCCGTTCCCGGGGATCAGGGATCGGGGGTTGCGACAGAAGGTGGTATCAGAGCCTAGCCACTGGTCTGAGCCAAAGAAGTGTTCTGCTGACACTTAAATTCTATATTATATGTTAGGAAATAAATTACAGAAATACGTGTATAACTGTAATTATTTGTTATGTGTTATTTGACTATTTGTTAGTTTACAGTATGAGTGATCAAGGACCAGCAGACGTGAATCGTCAGTTGTCTGAATCACCTAGGAATGAGGATACATCATCCCAGCCTGCCCTTTCAGGGTATACTGCTGATCAGGAGGATGGAATATTTGCTTTTAGAGCTAAATCTGAAGAGCCATTTCCTAATAAGAAACGAGGATGGTTCAGTAAAGAAGCTTTTGCTCGTAGGAAGAGAATGAGCAAATTTTCAACAGCAAAGGGCTTTAGCAGCCATTAAGCGAGAGACAGATGCCCATACTTAAGATATACTTAATAGAAGCCTAGCTAATTTCCATATCTTAGCTACAACTGCTGCTGACCCAGGTCTGGAACAATTAGTAGCCCCACAACCACAAAACCCAAAACAACCCATGGAGATAGAAAATCAGGAAAACCAAGTGGAGATGCACGACTTTAACCCAGAAGAAATCCCTAGGGTACCTGCACCAAACCCTCTAGACCCGAATTATGACCCCTGGTGGGACGACAATAGGGATTTTGTGCAACGTTACCCTATCCAGGATTATCCACCTATACAGAACATAGAAGCTTACCCAGGTATGGACCCTTTAGATCCCTATTACCAAGATGATTATATTAGGGAAATATTAGAGGATCCTTACCAATTTCAGGCACATACACCCCCATATCAGGAACAGGCACCCCAAATTCCAAACCCAGTCCGAGAACCTGCAACCCCAATGAGTGCAGAAAACGTGCAAGAACTTAGGACTTTCGGGGAGGAAATTTTAGAAAGCAGTGAGAGGATGCGTCAGGTGGGAGAGCATCTCGTATGGAAATACGATGAGCGCAATATGGATTTTTGGATAAATCCATATCCGTGAATGTTAGAATGGAAGAATCAGTAGTGATAATAATAATAAGATAATAAAATAAAATAAAATATGTGTGTACGGATGCATATTACTATTTTATTTCTGTTGGTATTGTAATCTTTATTTCTGTACTAGTGTGTAATAGACGCATAGTATATGAAAAAGAGTACAAGTAGCAATGATCTACGTTTTTGGCTAGATTGCGTGTCATGTAAATTGCAATATTACTTATTATTTTGTGAAATTAATATGGATACTTGTTTAAAATTCAGATGGCCGACGAAGGAAACCAAGGAAATCTGAATAATGATAACCAGAGTAACATTAACGTGATTAATGAGAATCCAAGCATCAATAACAATAACAATCAAGTGGACAATAGTGCTATCCAACACATAGTAGCACAGGGAATTATAGATGCAATGCCATTTATACTTCAAACTGTTAAAGATGCTGAAAATAAAAGTAAGCATAGCAGTAAACGACCAAGTGAACCAGAAAACAGCGTGAACAATGGACCTGTACTTCAAATGCCCATTCCCAAAAGAAGAAGAACCGTGCCTTACGGTTGTTCTTATAAAGAATTTTGGTCTTGTAATCCAATGGAATTCTCGGGCAATGAAGGGGCCATTGCAACCTTACGCTGGATAGAAAAGACTGAGGCAGTCTTAAGGATAAGTAAGTGTGCTGAAGATGATAAAATACTGTTTGCTTCTAATCTATTTAAGAATGCAGCACTAGAATGGTGGAACACTATCCTCCAAACAAAAGGAAGTGATAGAACCTATAATATGGAATGGGTAGAGTTTAAGGACAAGGTAGAAAGGAAATTCTGTCCTCCTAATGAAAAAGAACAGATAGCAAACAAATTCCTAAATCTTAGGATGACTGGTGTCGATAGCAAGGGGTACACTAAGTTATTCTTCGAATATGCTAGAATAGTGCCAACTCTTGCTTCACCAGAACCAGTGTTAATTTCCCGTTATATTTGGGGATTAATTGGAGAGATAAGACACATAGTCAAGGCAGCTAGACCTCAAAATATAGAAGAAGCTGTAGAACTAGCAAATACCTTGACTGATGAGTTAGTCCGTACTAGAGAAGAAGATCAGAAGAAGAACTTAACCCAAAGGTTTACACAGGAATTCCGTTCTGGAAATTACAATCGTAGGAATATGGGTTCTACCTCTGCAACATACTGCAAGGTCTGCAAGAAAAAGCATTCTGGAAAATGCTCCACTCTCTGTAATTATTGCAAGATGCCAGGACACAAGGAAGAAAGTTGTAGGAAGAAAACCAGTAATGGATTATGCTACAACTGTGGAGAAAAAGGTCATATCAGGCCAAATTGTCCGAAATTAGTCCCAGCTGCAGACAACAAGAATACTAAAAATGCTAGAGCATTTGTTCTGACTGCAGAAGAAGCCTAGATGATTCCAGATGTCATAGCTGGTACGTTTTTAGTTAATGATGTTTTTGCTAAAGTATTATTTGACTCTGGTGCAAACCAAAGTTTTATTAATACATCGTTTTGCAAATTTCTAAATCAATCATTAACTAAACTACCACAAGAATGCTTAGTAGAGACAGCTAATGGGGAAACCGTTAGAATTTCTGAAATCTTGTAGGGAGCAAGTATAGAAATTTCAAATCAGAAATTTATTGCAAATCTTTATCCTATGAATCTGATAGGATTTGATGTTGTTTTAGGAATGGATTGGTTAATAGCCAATAAAGCTAGTATTTTGTGTGATCAAAAGTTAATTCAAGTAAATTCACCAAAAGGTAAAATGATCACAATTAAAGCAGATAAAACCTCTAAGTCCAATAAATTTATCTCTGTGATGAAAACTGCAAGTTGTATAAGAAAAGGTTCTATAGTGTATTTGATTTCTATAATCACTAACACTAAAGGAAAGGATTTAAAAGATATACCAGTAGTATCTCAGTTTTCAGATGTCTTTCCAGAAGAATTACCAGGGCAACCTCCAGACAGAGAAGTTGAATTTAGGATTCATCTAATACCAGGAACATCACCAATTTCCAAAGCACCCTACCGTTTGGCACCCGCTGAAATGCAAGAACTAAAGAAACAATTAGATGAATTGTTGGAAAAAGGATTCATACAACCAAGTTCATCGCCGTAGGGAGCGCCGATACTCTTCGTTAAAAAGAAGGACGGATCAATGCGTATGTGCATTGATTACCATGAATTAAACAAAGTCACGATTAAGAATCGGTACCCATTACCGAGAATCGATGATTTGTTTGATCAACTGCAAGGAGCTCGATTTTTCTCTAAAATTGATTTAAGGTCAGAATATCATCAATTAAAAGTGCAGGAAGAGAACATTCCTAAGACCGCATTTAGAACAAGGTATGGCCATTATGAATTTACTGTCATGCCATTTGGTTTAACCAATGCCCCAGCTGCATTTATGGACATGATGAACCGAATATGTAAGCCATATTTGGATAAATTCATAATTGTTTTCATAGATGATATTCTAATTTACTCTAAGAGTAAAGAGGATCATGCTAAGCATTTGCACGCACTTTTAAGTTTGCTAAGAAAGGAAAAGCTTTATGCTAAGTTTTCAAAGTGCGAATTTTGGTTAGAACAGGTACAATTCCTTGGACACCTAGTCAACCATGAAGGAATTCATGTAGATCCAACAAAGATTGAAGCAATTACGAAATGGAAAACCCCTGAGTCACCAACTGAGGTTAGAAGTTTCTTAGGATTGGCCGGTTATTATAGAAGGTTTATTCAAGATTTTTCTAGAATAGCCATTCCCTTAACTAAGCTAACCTGTAAATCTGTTAAGTTTGAATGGGGATTAAAACAAGAAGAAGCCTTTAGAATTCTTAAGCAAAGATTAACCCATACACCCATACTAGCATTACCAGAAGGAACTGAAGATTTCGTAGTCTATTGTGATGCTTCTAAACTAGGTTATGGATGCGTGTTGATGCAACGTCAAAAGGTTATAGCCTATGCATCTAGACAACTTAAGTATCATGAAGAGAATTATTCAACCCATGATTTAGAATTAGGAGCTATAATTTTTGCTCTTAAGATTTGGAGACATTACCTTTATGGTAGTAAGTTTACCATATTTACTGATCATAAGAGTTTAAGGTATGTTTTCGGGCAGAAAGAATTGAATATGAGACAAAGATGCTGGATGGAATTTCTTAGTGATTATGATTGTGATATCCAGTATCATGAAGGAAAAGCAAATGTAGTGGCAGATGCTTTAAGCCGAAAGTATCATGAAAAGCCAAGAAGAATACGTTCTCTTAAATTAAATCTGCAAGTAGATTTAAATGAACAAATAAGAGAAGCACAAGAATCAGTAATCAAGGATGATTCTGAAAAATTAAAAGGTATGTTAAAAGAATTAAAACAAGGAACAGATGGAATATGGAGATTCCATGAAAAGAGAATGTGGATACCTAAATTAGGAAATCTACGACATTGTATATTAGAAGAAGCTCATAAATCTAAGTATACAATGCATCCAGGAAGTGACAAAATGTACCAGGATTTAAGGAAAAATTTATGGTGGATAGGAATGAAAAAGGACATAGCAGTCTATGTTTCTAAATGTTTAACTTGTTCACAAGTTAAAGCTGAACATCAGAAACCCTCAGGTTTGTTACAGCAATTAGAAATGCCAGTTTGGAAATAGGAATTAATAACAATGGATTTTGTTACTAAATTACCCAAAACTAAGAAAGGAAATGATACAATCTGGGTGATTGTAGATAGACTAACTAAGTCAGCTCATTTCTTACCAATGAAGGAAACAATTAGTATGGAACAATTATCTAAATTGTATGTAAATAAAATTGTTTCTTTACATGGCATTCCTTTATCAATTGTTTCTGATAGAGATAGTCGCTTTACATCTCATTTTTGGTCAAGTTTCCAAAAGGCAATGGGAACCAAGTTAAAGTTAAGTACAGCTTATCATCCTCAAACGGATGGACAAAGCGAAAGGACAATTCAAACAATGGAGGACATGCTTAGAGCTTGTGTAATTGATTTTGGAGGTAATTGGGACGATCACTTACCTTTAATAGAATTTTCTTATAATAATAGTTATCACACAAGTATTAATGCTGCACCATTCGAAGCACTTTATGGACGAAAGTGTCGAACCCCAGTCTGTTGGGCAGAAATTGGGGAAAAGCAACTATCTGGACCTGAGATAGTGCAAGAGACAACCGATAAAATTATTCAAGTCAAGGAACGACTGAAAGCAGCACGTGATAGACAGAAAAGTTATGCTAATAACAGGCGAAAACCATTGGAGTTTCAAGTAGGAGATAGAGTATTGTTAAAAGTCTCTCCTTGGAAAGGAGTGGTAAGATTCATCAAACCGGGAAAGCTAAGTCCCAGGTATGTTGGACCTTTTAAGATTATTAGAAGAATAGGACTAGTAGCCTATCAGCTACAACTGCCAGAGGAAATGGCAGGAATACATGATGTATTTCATGTATCAAATCTAAAAAAGTGTTTAGCTGATGAATCATTGATAGTACCTCTTAAGGATATAGAGGTAAATGAACAACTCAAGTTTGTAGAGAGGCCTCTACAGATTGAAGACAGGAAAGTCAAGAATCTCAAACACATAAGACTAGTTCTAGTCAAAGTGAAGTGGGACTCCAAAAGAGGACCAGAGTACACATGGGAACTAGAATCAGAAATGCAAAGGAAATATCCTCATTTATTTCAGTAGATCTCGAGGACGAGCTCTAAAACAAGGTGGGGAGAATGTAACAACCCTCGGTAAAACTGACACCCTTAGTATAATTCCAATACTCTATTATATCTTAAAATATTCTAATATGTCTTATATTACACCCCGTATGTTAAAACCGAGCCCAAATTATGTTATAGTATTTAAAATAAAATAAAAATAAGAAATATAGAGTTGAGGCGGGCCGCGTAGGATCCCACCTCAAACTCACGCGGGCCGTATTAAGACCAGACTTTGACTCCGCTGACTTCTTTAGTTCAAGCGGGCCGCGTAAGACCTCGTCTAAGTTGACGCGGGCCGCGACAGATCATGAAACGCGGAAGCATCCGGTGATGACACGTGTCGACATCGTGTCGAGTCTACTAGCTGACCCAGCTAAGCTATAGTGTTGACCGGTGTTGACGCGGGTCGCGTAAGGCTTAGCCTTACCTTACGCGGGCCGCCTGAAAGTCAATATCAGCAACTATATAAGAAGGCCATCAGTCTACGTTTTTCGTCGCTCACATTTCAATCTCAAATCTCAATTTCTGTAGTAGAGGAATTATAGTCGGGTATTATACCCCTAATTAGCGAAGTTCTGCTCTGTTGTAAGTGTTATAACCCCAGTTTCGTAATAGTTACGCTGCCCGATTGATTTAGGGTTCCGTAACAACTGTCGTGGTTCTGCCCGACGTAGTTGTTGGAATGCCGTCTCGGGGAGCGTATTATTAATAATTTCAAAGGGTTATGATACTAACCAATGTACATTTGTATAAATTATAGATTATATCCAGGAAACCCTTACGAAAAGCCTAAGACAGCAATGTGAGTTATCCTCTTTTTGTTAATCTTTTTGGTAATGTTTTACCAAACCTTAAATGTTTTACTATGAAATTTAGCAGTGATTGAGTCTTTGTAGTTCTTCAATTACTGCCGGTATGTTGGGGTTTTGTATACAAAATTTGTACTACTTGCGAGTAGTAAGTCGGGATGACAATACGTTACCATTGGACAATGAGTTAGCCAATGGGTAATATGACCCACAAGTCAGGATTGATAGTAACAAATGGAGTAATTGTGTAGACATAAACAATGTGATCGCTCTCAATACTGTTCACTGTGACTTTAAACTTGATTAAACTGGGATTCACTCACCAGTATTTCCCGCTGACAAATATTTTTAAAACATGTTTCAGGTAACCCAATGTGAAAGCCAATTAGTAAAAAGCCAGCTGGAGAGCACTGAAGGCTTGGGAAAAATGTGGCTATAAAAGTTACCAAATAAACGATGTTTTAAATTCAATAAAATAGGGTGTGTCCCTATAAATGTATTGTAATAAGAAACTTGGGTTTTTCCCATGTGATTATTAAATGAGGTGGTTTTACTCTGATAAAACATTTCCTAACTACGGTCCTGAAGTAAATTCCGCTGCGAGATTAAACAAACTGATACCACCAAACTCTGAGCTCGCGTCCGCCCGTTCCCGGGGATCAGGGATCGGGGGTTGCGACAGAAGGTGGTATCAGAGCCTAGCCACTGGTCTGAGCCAAAGAAGTGTTCTGCTGACACTTAAATTCTATATTATATGTTAGGAAATAAATTACGGAAATACGTGTATAACTGTAATTATTTGTTATGTGTTATTTGACTATTTGTTAGTTTACAGTATGAGTGATCAAGGACCAGCAGACGTGAATCGTCAGTTGTCTGAATCACCTAGGAATGAGGGTACATCATCCCAGCCTGCCCTTTCAGGGTATACAGCTGATCAGGAGGATGGAATATTTGCTTTTAGAGCTAAATCTGAAGAGCCATTTCCTAATAAGAAACGAGGATGGTTCAGTAAAGAAGCTTTTGCTCGTAGGAAGAGAATGAGCAAATTTTCAACAGCAAAGGGCTTTAGCAGCCATTAAGCGAGAGACAGATGCCCATACTTAAGATATGCTTAATAGAAGCCTAGCTAATTTCCATATCTTAGCTACAACTGCTGCTGACCCAGGTCTGGAACAATTAGTAGCCCCACAACCACAAAACCCAGAACAACCCATGGAGATAGAAAATCAGGAAAACCAAGTGGAGATGCACGACTTTAACCCAGAAGAAATCCCTAGGGTACCTGCACCAAACCCTTTAGACCCGAATTATGACCCCTGGTGGGACGACAATAGGGATTTTGTGCAACGTTACCCTATCCAGGATTATCCACCTATACAGAACATAGAAGCTTACCCAGGTATGGACCCTTTAGATCCCTATTACCAAGATGATTATATTAGGGAAATATTAGAGGATCCTTACCAATTTCAGGCACATACACCCCCATATCAGGAACAGGCACCCCAAATTCCAAACCCAGTCCGAGAACCTGCAACCCCAATGAGTGCAGAAAACGTGCAAGAACTTAGGACTTTCGGGGAGGAAATTTTAGAAAGCAGTGAGAGGATGCCTCAGGTGGGAGAGCGTCTCGTATGGAAATACGATGAGCGCAATAAAGTGTGTGATCTATTCTGATCACAAGAGCCTTCAACATCTGTTTAATCAGAAGGATTTAAACATGAGGCAGCGCCGATGGATGGAGACTTTGAATGATTATGATTGTGAAATCAGATACCATCCCGGCAAGGCGAATGTAGTCGCTGATGCCTTGAGCAGAAAGGAAAGGGTCAAACCCATCCGAATCAATGCCAAGAGCATTGAGATTAAGAACAGTTTGAATGAAAGGTTGTTAGCTGCACAGAAGGAAGCTGTGTTGGAAGCTAACTATCCTAACGAAAAGCTAGGAGTAACTGAGGAGCAGTTATCTCTTGGCAAAGACGGAATTCTGAGATTGAATGGACGAATATGGGTTCCAATTTATGGAGGACTTCAGGATGTTATCCTCCAGGAAGCCCATAGTTCCAAATATTTCGTTCATCCTGGAGCTGATAAGATGTACCAGGATCTAAGGGCAAACTATTGGTGGATAGGTTTGAAGAAGTCTGTGGCTACCTATGTAGCTAAATGCTTGACGTGTGCGCAAGTCAAAGCAGAACATCAGAAACCGTCAAGTTTGCTACAACAGCCTGAACTTCCCACTTGGAAGTGGGAAATGGTAACTATGGATTTTATCACCAAGTTACCTAAGACAAGGAAATGAAACGATACCATTTGGGTGATCGTAGACAGACTGACTAAGTCAGCACATTTCCTACCCATTAAGGAGACTTACAGCTCCGACATGTTAGCCCAGTTGTACGTGGATAATATTGTAGCCTTACATGGCATACCTGTGTCTATTATCTCTGACAGAGATACTAGATACACGTCACATTTTTGGAAAAGTTTCGAACAATCTTTGGGCACACGTTTGAATTTTAGTACGGCTTACCATCCTCAGACGGACGGTCAGAGTGAGCGTACTATTCAAACTTTGGAAGACATGCTTCGAGCATGCGTGATTGATTTAGGTGGTAGTTGGGATAACCACCTACCATTAATCGAATTCTCCTACAACAATAGCTACCATACCAGCATTAAGGCTACGCCTTTTGAGGCCTTATACGGTAGAAAGTGTAGAACGCCCGTTTGTTGGGCGGAAGTTGGAGATGTCCAATTATCAGGACCAGAGATAGTCTTTGAAACGACGGACAAGATTGTCCAGATTCGTGACCGTCTCAAAGCTGCCCGAGATAGGCAGAAGAGTTACGCAGATCCAAAGCGTAAACCTATGAAATTTGAAGTAGGTGACAAAGTCTTACTTAAAGTATCACCCTGGAAGGGAGTGATGCGGTTTGGTAAGAAAGGTAAGTTAAGCCCGAGGTATATAGGACCATTAGAGATTATCGAATGTGTTGGATCAGTGGCTTACAAGTTAAACTTACCTGAAGAGCTCAGTGGTATTCATAACGTATTCCACGTCTGCAATCTGAAGAAATGCCTAGCTGACGAGTCGCTAGTCATACCACATACAGATGTGCATATAGATGAGAGCTTGAAATTTGTGGAAAAACCATTGTCGATTGAAGATCGACAGGTTAAGAAGCTTCGAAGGAAGCATGTGCCTATTGTAAAGGTAAAATGGGATGCCCGTAGAGGTCCCGAATATACATGGGAGGTTGAGTCCACAATGAAAGAAAAGTACCCTCATTTGTTTCAGTAAATCTCGAGGTTGAGATTTCTTTTAAGGGGGTGAGGATGTAACACCTTGAAAATTCGTGTTCAATGAAATAACGACGCGTGTCATGTAAGACAAAAAGCGTTATAAACCCGGATTTAATAAAGATGTTTGGCAGGATTTAAAAGTGTCGTCATGTTAATTTTCACCTCTGAACGACCTCATTTATAAATCCCAAGACCCAATTATATATTATGAACATCTAATATACCTTCAATCCAGCAAATTGATGGCAGTAATTGAATTCAAAAGTGCAAAATAGGATCCTATGGAAATTTCTACGATAAACCTTCATTTTCGGCACTTTCAAAGGATTCAAGAAAACATATCAAAGTGGTAGGGTATATAACTGTTCAAGACCCAAAACATGAGGCCCCATACTGATAAAACATGGCCAAAATCGTTACACATCAGTTGCCCTTTCGAAATTTTAAAGAACAAAAGTTTTTGCTTCTGATCACAGGCTTACGGACCGTAAGCCACCCCCTTACGGTCCGTAAGAGGGTGCCAGCGACTGAAAACGGGGATGTTTGCTGTTTAAATGCAATAACTGACTTATATTCGATTTTCCTCATATTTGGACGACCCCTAAATGGCTCCTAGACACTAGGGACACGTGTTAGTGATCAGGGAACATTGCTAGATTTGTTTGTCAACAATCTATGAGTTCTTAAGCACTATATAAAGGGCCAAGGTTGCAACCAATTCTTCACACCTTCCTTCAGCATATCTGATCATTTCTGGAGCTCCAAAGCAGCCTCAAGTGATCACAAATCGTGCATAGGACTTCAGTAAGTGTGCTTAACCTTTCTTAGTTAAGTTTTTGCTTAGTTTTAGCTTAAAAGTCAAACCGTCGTAATTAACGGTTGACTTAGCGATTAATCATTGTTGGTCCAGTGATTAGTCGAATTGAAAGTAGTTATAAGTTGGTAATTATGTGGGCAATAAACCCTTAAAAGGGCACCCTCTGATTCCCACTCTAACTATGTCAAATGTCGGGTCAAACTTGTTATTAAAAAGTCAACAGAATGCTTAATTTCTAATTTATGCATAATTAGCAATGTAGAACACATACAACCTGTTTGATCATTAATATAACTTGGTAATTAGTGTAAGAACATGTCTAAACATGTTCAACCCGACAATTTTCTGTTTAGACCCGGTTCGAAACCGAAAGTCGCAAAGCTTTGACTTTTGCTTTGACTTCAGTTCTGACCCGTTTTGGTATGTTTTAGAAATTCCTTAGAGCTTTAATTGGACTAGGTTACATGCTAGTATAACCCTCTGTGATTATACACCTTGGTTCATTAGTTATCCAATTAATATACATGTTTCCGTTAATTGCTCATATGTTGACCATTATGCCCTTTTCACCTTAAAACGTGATTTTTGGAAATGTAAAAGAGTAGAAACCTTGGTTACTAAATTATAAACTTGCACCCAAAATTTGACATAAGTTTGAGGTGTAGATTGAGAGTTATGCTCATTAGCGTAATTAGAAAGCTTCTTTAGCGATTAAACGACATAATTAGCATATAGCCTATTTAAACATACTTTTTGATATCAAACTTATTACCCACTGATGTAATATATTATTTTGGGATTTTTGAAGATTTTTAATAAATTTTAGGCAACTTATAGTCATAGGATTAATCCGGTAATTGTCGGTTTTGCCCTTTCGGGCTATAAATGAGTTTTACATATCTATTTGACTCCAAATCTTTTGCTACTGATTACATATGATAAATAAATTATTTTAAGCCTTCTGGAATAATAAAAATATTAGTTTTCCATATAGAACCCGGAAACGGCTTCTAATCGCCTTATTAAGCGTTTTTAACGCATAGTATGTACTAAGACTATTTTAAACATACAAGGGTTGATACCTACTGATATTTTAAGTAAATTATAATATTTTAACAGTAAGCAAAAGTTGTTAAACTCAGACTTCAGTTTTGAGCTTTTCGGCTTATGTGAAATTACCAAAATGCCCCTACGGAGCATAGTTTGGTTATAATTGATAAATTTCACACATATGCAATACCATACTGTTATAACTTTGTAAACTAAGTATTTTTGCTGATTATATCAGACCTGTAACTCAGGTTAATACTTAAACTCTTTTATAACCTCTTAAATGACCAAACTACCCCTACGGGGCATAGTTTGTGTTTAAATTCGTTTCGGGCATAATAAAAGATATCTTACTGATGTCACAACATATTTGAGGCATATTAACTTAGGAAACCTGTATATGGCTCTTACGCTTACCCGTTACGCTTATTACGCGTTCGGTTCGGTTTATGTAACTAGTTTGCATAAATTAGCCGAAACGGGTCAAACCTTATCAGTTTTATCTCAAAATCCAGAATGTGTATGAAATACCCATATTAAGCAAGTCTTCAAACTTGTCGGGTCTAAATCACATCCTATTCAGGTCTTCGCTTAAACGTGCGTACGAACCGTATCTTTGAAACTAACCGGTCTAAGCTTAAGCTTAACTAAAGACCCGTTAGAATTCTAATAGGTTATTATAAACCTTCGTTCCAGAATAGGAGGACCAGTAAAAGCTACTTGCATTTGCTTATTGTGATTATTACTTTACTCAGGTAAATACTTTTAACTTATTTTCCCTATACGGGCTTGGGGTACGGTATATAAAATACCGCTTGGTCGGGCATTAAATCTTCCATCATATGGTGGTTAATTGAAATTTGATCGGCCCGTTTAAATTGTTTTGTTTACTTAAAGCCTTTGGGGGGTTAATGACCATGTCCCGGATATCCTTGGCATCATTTTACGAAATGACCACGACCTAAGCGCGGAGTGTAGGCGTACACTCGTCAGTGCATAAATAGATTATGTGGTGTGTCTATTGATCTTTAACCCGGCACGATCCGGGCTACTGAACGCATAAGGAACATGTAATTCTTTTACAAGTTTATATATTTAAATAATTATCCCAAGTTATAAAATGTTTATGCCATGTGCATCCAAATCAATTTTTAATCATTTTTAAAATGAGTCAGTTGATTGTATTTACCAGTGTAAACTGATGTATTTTCCCAAAAAGATTTAGTGCAGGTACTAATCGTAATTGGCTGGATATCTCCTTAGCATCAAAAGAGTCTCGCAAGCTTAAGATGGCTAAAGTCTGTTGAACTACTGTTTCCTATTTATTTCGATCCGTCTGTGGATAAACTTTCAACTGTTTGTGATACATGATATTACAATATTTTATTCGGTTGAAATATATCTTTCAATTGCTTCCGCTGTGCATTTAAATATTGTGTTGTTTGACTATTATGTTGCCAACCACGTCACGATACTCCCCACCGGGCCCACCGGTGACACGTGGAATCTGGGGTGTGACAATTCCAGCATACAAATGGCACCATTCGAGGCTTTATACGGAAGAAGATGTCGATCACCTATTGTGTGGCACGAGATCGGTCACTCGCAACTAACCGGTCCTGAGCTATTGCAAGAAACGACTGACAAAGTCCTCCAAATTCGAGACAACTTGTTGAAAGCTCGAAGTCGACAGAAAAGTTACGCCGATAGACGACGCAAGCCCCTTGAATTTGACGTTGGCGACTACGTACTCCTAAAGGTATCACCTTGGAAGGGTGTGGTCAAATTCGGCAAGAAAGGGAAACTAGCGCCTCGATATGTTGGACCTTTTAAGATTCTGGAAAGGATCGGAAAAGTCACCTACAGACTTGAACTACCGGAGGAACTTAGTAACGTCCACCCGACTTTCCATGTGTCAAACCTCCGAAAGTGCCTGGCTGAGCATGATTTAATTGTACCTCTCGATGACCTTCAAGTAAACGAAACACTGCACTTCGTGGAGAAGCCTGTCGAAATCATGGATCACCAAACCAAGCAGCTCAGACGCTCACGCATTCCTATTGTGAAAGTCCGATGGGAAGGCAAACGAGGCGCAGAGTTCACTTGGGAACTCGAAAGCGACATGAAGGCGAAGTACCCGCAGTTGTTTGTTACGGCTTCGGCCTAATTTCGGGACGAAATTCCCTCAACTAGGGGAGGCTGTAACACCCCGTGTTTCGAAAGTCAAAGTCAAGATTGAAGTCAAAGGAAGACAAGATTGCTAATTGCGATCTGTCTCTTCTTGCTCAATTCCTGTTTTGACTTCTTTGACTTGTAATTAGTCTATTTTATTTTCGCTTTAGTTGTATTATGTGGAGTATCTATTAATAATCGCTTGGTAATCGCTATATAATCGTTGTATCGCTATCTCAATCTCACTCGCAACTCGAATTACGCATTTTGGTTATTGTTATACGTGTGTGTGTGCCTTAAGTGTTACTTGTGCATGTTTTTATTTATGTTATGTCGTGGTAATCAATCGAAACGCAATCGAACTCAATCGCAATCGAAATGGTATGATAATTGGTGGAAAAGAGATAGTGCGAGATATGAATAGTTGGGATTAAAAGTAATTTGACTAGAAAAATCTATCGCATCGCAACGCTCGCAATCGCAATCGAAACATCAAAAATCGTCACGCCGAACACTCGAACGAGGTGACTGATCGACCAGGCGACCAGCCGACCGATCGGACTGCCGTCCGATCGGACAGGCTGTCTACACGGGCTGCCTAGCCGATCGACCAGCCCTTTCCTCTTTGGGTAACCCTATAAATACCCCTTGTCACTTTCAAACTTTCTACTTTTGGCAACTGACGTCCGACCAGCTCGTTTTCCTCACTTTTCTTCAGATTTCTCACGATTTCGGTAAGATCTCGTCCTAAATCTTGTACTTCCTTAATCTACACGCACTCCTACACCTTTCTATCTTTCGAATCTTTACTTTTAACCGTGAAATCATCAAGATTCAAGGTGTTCTAGGATGACGTCATCATGTGTTCTTGAAGAACTTCATGTTTTGGCCTCAATCCACCAAGAACAACTTAGATCTAACTGATTCCCACATAAACAAACAAAGATCTTTCATAGATCTAAACATATGCACAATAAAAAGGAGTGAAAGATGGTTTTCAACTTTCTTTTAACTCTTTTACACTCAATGCACTCAAAACCGATAGAACCGGAACTTGTGCCGGGTTACTACTCATTATTGTGGTTGTGTTGATTCAAGATCCGTATTCTATCCACGAGATTATCGATTCCGGGTTAAATGTGGAACGTCGTCTCGAACCGTCCACTGATCGGGTTTGGGTGATTCCTGTCCGATCAGAAGCACCAAGTATTGACGCGGTTTCTGTTGCTTAACACATTATCAAAATATCTCGATAAAACGACAAACTATCAAAAACAACCAAGTGTAAGACGAACAGGTTAACCAGGACGCAGTGCCGTCCGAACGGACTGCTGTCCGAACGGATAGCCAAACCGTACGACTGGCCACCCGTGCGACTTGCACCTTGGTCCCACACTTAACCATTTTTGCCAACACTTGAAGTCTGAATGATTGAACGAATTGCTGTCCGATCGGACTACCATCCGATCGAACTGCTAATCAAATCATGAGACGTTTAAACTTCAACATTTAAACAATTTTCAACATGTTCAATGCAACAAGGATGCCACCCGATCGAACAACCGTCCGAGCGAGTGACACCCTGCTGTGAACTTGTTCTCACTGAAGTGCCCAACCGAACGGGTTGTTGTCCGATCGAACGACCGTCCGATCGACCTACCTGAAAGGTAGAAACACTTCAATGTTTTCAAAATGCTACAACGAAAACTTCAAAAGTCAAGCCATCATACACAAACACATCCTTCCCAAAGGAAGAAACAATCCACTTGAACAGTCATCCGACCGGA
Source organism: Helianthus tuberosus (assembly GCA_030545235.1). NCBI lineage: Eukaryota > Viridiplantae > Streptophyta > Magnoliopsida > Asterales > Asteraceae > Helianthus > Helianthus tuberosus. The sequence goes on along the minus strand of CM060442.1, from coordinate 217,126,332 downwards.
CGACTTGTAACGCCCCGTATTCCCGTATTTATAGATATTCAGGAATTTCGTGTGCGTTTTTATTTATTTATTTATTTAGTATTATTACTAATATTATTATTATTATTATTATTATTATTATTATTATTATTATTATTATTATTCTATCTAAACTTTAGTTTACAACATTACGCATCGTTTGTGTTGCGAAAACGGGTCTCGTAGGAGCTTACGGGCCGTTCCAAATATAGAAAACGGGCTTGTGGGCCTTAGGCCCAAGCCCAAAGCTCACTAATCTACCCTAAGTATAAAACTTTAGCAAAACCCTAATCACATTTGTAACACCAGCCGCTTGTAAGTGTTTTCCCTGTCTCCTCTTGTTGCAACTCAAAACACAAGTTTACAAATCCTCAGGCCAAACAAGTGCATAACATCATCATCTTCAATTCACCCCTCTGCTCCTTCCTTTCGCCGACAACCACCCAGCTCCGGCTCCTCCTCCAACCCGACACCACCTGCAACACCTCCCCTCTTCTCATACACCTCACACTCGAACCCCTGTTACAATACAATCGTTCCTCCATCTCTGCTCGATTTAGACAACCGGCCACCATCTTAGTGGTGGCGTACGGCGGCGCGACGACCGAGAACAGGGAAAGGGAGAGACGAGACGAGAGAGAGAGAAGGCGTCGGCGGATCGGTCCTGATTCGGGTCAGGTTGTAATCCAGATTCGATTTTGGTTCCAGTTTGGGTCACCGGTTCTTTCGGTCGGGTTTCGAGTTCCGGTCATCACCCGGTTTAGTTCGAATCTCAGCTTTATTCTCGATTCGATTCAGGTTAGTTTTGGATTCAAGCTTTGTGTTGATTTTTATTCGATTCGAGTTCCGTTCGTCTCAGCTCCAGTTTGGGTTCAGATTTGGGTTCGGTCAACGCAAGTCAACAGCAGCCAAGGTTCGATTCAGCTCGGGTTCGGGCACAGACAACTGGCTCGACATGTTATGTTTCAGATTCGAGCGTTTCGGGTCAGCAGGTTCGGCTCGGTTCAGTTTTCTCGGGTCGGGTTTTAGCCTCGGTCATGTTCGGGTCCTCGGGTAACTTTGGTCAGCGGCTCAACCTACGGGACAGCTTGCTTCGGGTCAGTTTCGGTTCGGTCAACTGTAGTCAACATCGGTCAAACAGTCGGCTATCGAGTCAACGACTCATTTGAGATTGGTACAATTTAAACAAACGCCCATTTCTATTATTGTTTTGCATTACATATAACTTCAAACGTCAAACCGACACTATTAGTAAATATTCACATTTTTGTATGTGTTGTTTTACAAAGTTGTTACTTGTTGAATTTTGACAAAAATATCGGCAACTCGTATTGTCGGGATCGTCCAAAAACAGAGGAAACTCTGCCCGTTTTTCGTAAAATCCCGTAAAACGAAAAGCGTTAATTTTATATAACGAAACCTATCGAAGTTCTAATATTTTACTAAAGAAAATATAAATCTTATTGTTTTGTATTAATCAATATTTTATAGTCGAACCATTAACGAAAACGTATTGGATTCAAATAATTTTATAACAATGAATGACAAACGTATATTTATTTTTAACGATACTTCTATAATATTTTCGATAGAGTTAATTTAGAACTATTACACGAACTATATAAAATATATATATGTGTATAAAACCTGTCCATTAACTAGATACACTCTAAATCCCAACTCAATTCCTCCGTCTTAATTCCGAATTCTCTTACACCTTCGTTTGCCCATATAGGGTGACCTCGGTGTTCCAACCTCATAATCTTGCGCTCGTCAATACTCGGATAATCGGAAGAATTTGCAATACTGTGAGTATACTCGCAACCCCTTTTTATGTTTACCACTTTTTGGGGTGTAACATGTTTACTTATGAAAACTTACACATGAACATTTTGCTTAAACGCATGAACATTCCTATAACATGCTTGTATACCGTGATTACTTGATACTTTGAACTTGGGCGATCACACTCCATGTCCGTACAAATCAATCTTTGACATATGTAGCTGCTATAGGATTAACGACCCGCCATCTTATCTCGTGGTAATGTCAACATGCTAGTGCGTTCTTTGGTTTGATATGTGACACATGCCAATTTTATCGTTATCTTGAATCGCATGCTTGCTATGAGGAATTGTTCGAAACTTATCTTTTGCTATGTACGTATCAAACTTGTATACTCGCCTTTGCTTTTGCATTGACTTTTATTTTTAACATGTTACAGGTTGATGACGATGAAATGAAGTAGCATTGATGCCTAGATACGCACCTAGACGTTTAGGTCTAAAACGTTGTGACAAATTTTGATATGTTGATTTCGTAATTTGAAACTTGCTATTTGACATTCTTGTATTGTTGACAATGTAGTTATGAGATGAAAATGGGTTAAATTAAATATTGCCACAAATAGCGTTATGATGTCTCGAGCAATCTTCACACTTCGTCTCATCCCGATGTTTCCGCCATTGGTTGGGGTGTGACAGATTGGTATCAGAGCCATAACTATAGGGAATTAGGAAAAGTAGGAATGCTTTAACCTAGTCTATAGTTTTAGAACTTTATTCTTATGTTTTGCTTGAATTACTTGCATGATACCTTATTTGCTTTTATTTTTTTGATCCTTTAAACATTTATGTTCCTTACGTGTTAACACTTGACATGCTATACCTGTTTTATTAGGTGTTAATGCTTGTCCCATTGTTCGATTCTTTATGTGCATCCTTGACATATTTCCCTATGTGCTAGTACTTGTTTTATTCCTTACGTACCATTCTTAATATGCTTTCTTATGTGTTATTACTAGTTTGTGTATTCTTATAACATGCGTCCTTTTCTAAGTCATTCTACTTGATTTTTTTTTTAAACTAAAAAACACTCATATTGTACAAACGAGACGAGTTTACCAAAATAGGCGTGAAACCCACAATTTGGTGAACGACTCTCAATCTACCTATTCTTTTTACATGAAATCACACCATTAAGTTAGGAGTGAAATCCACATCTTAATGATAATTTCAAATCCCAAATTCTAGTGGACCCTCGTCAAAGTGTCGAAATTAACTTTTGACCCGACGAGTACCAACCACACTTGGGATACTAAAACGCAAGTTAGGGGTGAAACCCGCACCTTGTCGACTAGTTCCACTCCTTGACTTTCATTAATCCCGCCAAGTCTCGAAAATTCAATCGATTTGGGGACATGTAGTAACTGGAAGGGTAAATGCCGTTAACCGATTTGTCGGCAAGAGTATTTCACCTATTAGGCCAAAGCATGCTCCTCAAACTCGAAAGACTTTTCGACCACTTTGGTTAGTCAAAGTTCCGTCTCGGAACCATCCTAAATGTTAATCAAGCACGTGTTTTACTATTTATGTTATACGATGCAGTCTTTCGTATATGAATTTACTTTTGGTATTTTCTACTCACACACACAACATATTGAATCCTTTTCTTACATTTATACATATGCATGATTTCATATAATTTAAATTCATATTCCTTGTAACAATAAGTGGAAACATATCATCGAGATAGGAGTGAATTCCTTACCTTGACGATTAACTCCACTCTCCTTTTCTTAAAACGACCTCGCCAACGAGTTTGGGGTGATTCCCTTACCTAGGTGATCGTTACTAACGCTTTCTTTTAATAGGCTATATTATGTAAACACGATCATGTTTATACCTAAATCATTTATCATGTATCTCAAATGCATCATTTATTTAAACGTACCTCTTATCCTATAATCTAATTTCACATCACTCGCATACACAAAATTTTGATGTTACCAATAAACGCGTGTTCCTCGATTTCGAAAATTCACGAAATACTACTTGTCAGCCTAGTCGGTTTAATAAATCCGTTGCCCACAAATTCACCAATCAACGTAAACATTGAAACGCGCTCCTCGCACACCATTAAACTAGAAATTGTTATTCTCAATTGAGAATCAAATCAACTTTTTCGCACACCCATATAAAATATTACCAATATTATTCAATCAGTTACTAAAATTTCTTTTTTTAAAACCAACGGAATACTTTTCAACGATCACTAAGTTCATGTACCAAATTCCTTTTCTAAGGATCAACTTTTTCACAAAGAAACTGTAAGTTTCAAAATTTTCTAACACAAAGTTACTTAAAACAATGCCAACTTATTAATCCCTAGAACTTTTCAAAACCTCACTCGATACGTCAATTAAATTCAAAACACGTGGGCAAGGAAACTTCATAAGAACCGACAAATTTTCAACTTATGTAAACTCTTTTTAAAACCGCAGTAGCATTTCCATTCCTTTACAAAGTACTTTCCACATAACCAATAGACGCTTAATACCCCCTTTACAATTACAAACTAGAGTCTGTATTTCATTACAACTCGATCTATTTACATCCACAAACTATATATGCATATCATTTTACACGTTTTAATTGATATCTCACAACAATCTCGCGTGTGTCACCTGTTTTCCTTTCCTTTCATACTCAAAGCTTCTTAATATTTTCGTATTTGAACTAGTGTATACCAAATTTATACTATCAGCAAAATCATTATTCCTTGCATCCATACTTATACATTTTATGTCTTCACTTATGTCTACACTTACACATTTACGTTATACTCATGATTCAAAATTCGTACGTGTTACGTTAATACATACACTCACAATTATACACTTACGTTGTCCTTACAAACATGTCTATGCTACATTCGTATACATATTCATATTCATACGCCTTATGTTTTCATTTGCACGTACACAACTTTGTTACACTTACAGTCATACATTTTATGCTTATACTTATAATCGCATTCATGCTTATACTCATACATTTCATGATTTTACCTACACTCATATATTTCATGTTTTCACTACTACCCATACGAGTTACGTACCTACTCATACTACCCATACGAGTTACGTACCTACTCATACTATCCATACGAGTTTCGTACCTACTCATACTACCCATACGAGTTATGTACCTACTCATACTACCCATACGAGTTACGTACCTACTCATACTACCCATACGAGTTACGTACCTACTCATACTACTCATACGAGTTACATACATACTCATACTTATGTCTATGCTCATACTTACGTGAATAATCATATTTATGCTTATACCTTCATTCATACTCGTGATTCATACATTTGTAACCATACGCGAGCGTAATCCGAGTGATTCGCTTACGTGGTTCCTATACATACTTAAGCATGGACTTGCTTACATACTACATTCTTATACATACACATTCTTAATTTTAAATTTCGTATACCCTGATTCATACATAACTAGTACAAGCTGTGCGGATCATGCGACGGTTAATATAATCACGGGTGCACACGGGATTATAGTGATTGGCTCATGAGAACCATAGAGTGTACTACTGTGTATGATAAAACACAGAACGTAACATTTCACCGAATACGAAACGGACGTAATGTGGTTAAAACACGGTGGATACGCCATTGGTACTTCCTATATATAAGTGTTTTCACCATGATACCAAATTTTCGTAAGACGTGCCATGAGAAATTCAGTGTTTTGCAGACCTTTTTGGACCTAATACAAACTGTAAACAACTCACAAACGCATTATATCCGATTATCCATGATGAGAGTTCATTCTTAACACCTTGCGTTGCCTATCCGATACTTATGCTATTCTTATACTCATATTTGTGTATCAAAATCAATCGTTCGCTTTTATGCTCCCCTTACTCTCCATTAATCTTTGTCTTTGTACGAACCCCGTTCGCGATCAAGTCCGGCTAAACGTTCGAACCCTTTCAAGTCTTCGTTCTGAATAAATTTCGGGACGAAATTTCCTAAAGGAGGGGAGACTGTAACGCCCCGTATTCCCGTATTTATAGATATTCAGGAATTTCGTGTGCGTTTTTATTTATTTATTTATTTATTTATTTAGTATTATTACTAATATTATTATTATTATTATTATTATTATTATTATTATTATTATTATTATTATTCTATCTAAACTTTAGTTTACAACATTACGCAGCGTTTGTGTTGCGAAAACGGGTCTCGTAGGAGCTTACGGGCCATTCCAAATATAGAAAACGGGCTTGTGGGCCTTAGGCCCAAGCCCAAAGCTCACTAATCTACCCTAAGTATAAAACTTTAGCAAAACCCTAATCACATTTGTAACACCAGCCGCTTGTAAGTGTTTTCCCTGTCTCCTCTTGTTGCAACTCAAAACACAAGTTTACAAATCCTCAGGCCAAACAAGTGCATAACATCATCATCTTCAATTCACCCCTCTGCTCCTTCCTTTCGCCGACAACCACCCAGCTCCGGCTCCTCCTCCAACCCGACACCACCTGCAACACCTCCCCTCTTCTCATACACCTCACACTCGAACCCCTGTTACAGTACAATCGTTCCTCCATCTCTGCTCGATTTAGACAACCGGCCACCATCTTAGTGGTGGCGTACGGCGGCGCGACGACCGAGAACAGGGAAAGGGAGAGACGAGACGAGAGAGAGAGAAGGCGTCGGCGGATCGGTCCTGATTCGGGTCAGGTTGTAATCCAGATTCGATTTTGGTTCCAGTTTGGGTCACCGGTTCTTTCGGTCGGGTTTCGAGTTCCGGTCATCACCCGGTTTAGTTCGAATCTCAGCTTTATTCTCGATTCGATTCAGGTTAGTTTTGGATTCAAGCTTTGTGTTGATTTTTATTCGATTCGAGTTCCGTTCGTCTCAGCTCCAGTTTGGGTTCAGATTTGGGTTCGGTCAACGCAAGTCAACAGCAGCCAAGGTTCGATTCAGCTCGGGTTCGGGCACAGACAACTGGCTCGACATGTTATGTTTCAGATTCGAGCGTTTCGGGTCAGCAGGTTCGGCTCGGTTCAGTTTTCTCGGGTCGGGTTTTAGCCTCGGTCATGTTCGGGTCCTCGGGTAACTTTGGTCAGCGGCTCAACCTACGGGACAGCTTGCTTCGGGTCAGTTTCGGTTCGGTCAACTGTAGTCAACATCGGTCAAACAGTCGGCTATCGAGTCAACGACTCATTTGAGATTGGTACAATTTAAACAAACGCCCATTTCTATTATTGTTTTGCATTACATATAACTTCAAACGTCAAACCGACACTATTAGTAAATATTCACATTTTTGTATGTGTTGTTTTACAAAGTTGTTACTTGTTGAATTTTGACAAAAATATCGGCAACTCGTATTGTCGGGATCGTCCAAAAACAGAGGAAACTCTGCCCGTTTTTCGTAAAATCCCGTAAAACGAAAAGCGTTAATTTTATATAACGAAACCTATCGAAGTTCTAATATTTTATTAAAGAAAATATAAATCTTATTGTTTTGTATTAATCAATATTTTATAGTCGAACCATTAACGAAAACGTATTGGATTCAAATAATTTTATAACAATGAATGACAAACGTATATTTATTTTTAACGATACTTCTATAATATTTTCGATAGAGTTAATTTAGAACTATTACACGAACTATATAAAATATATATGTGTGTATAAAACCTGTCCATTAACTAGATACACTCTAAATCCCAACTCAATTCCTCCGTCTTAATTCCGAATTCTCTTACACCTTCGTTTGCCCATATAGGGTGACCTCGGTGTTCCAACCTCATAATCTTGCGCTCGTCAATACTCGGATAATCGGAAGAATTTGCAATACTGTGAGTATACTCGCAACCCCTTTTTATGTTTACCACTTTTTGGGGTGTAACATGTTTACTTATGAAAACTTACACATGAACATTTTGCTTAAACGCATGAACATTCCTATAACATGCTTGTATACGTGATTACTTGATACTTTGAACTTGGGCGATCACACTCCGTGTCCGTACAAATCAATCTTTGACATATGTAGCTGCTATAGGATTAACGACCCGCCATCTTATCTCGTGGTAATGTCAACATGCTAGTGCGTTCTTTGGTTTGATATGTGACACATGCCAATTTTATCGTTATCTTGAATCGCATGCTTGCTATGAGGAATTGTTCGAAACTTATCTTTTGCTATGTACGTATCAAACTTGTATACTCGCCTTTGCTTTTGCATTGACTTTTATTTTTAACATGTTACAGGTTGATGACGATGAAATGAAATGAAGTAGCATTGATGCCTAGATACGCACCTAGACGTTTAGGTCTAAAACGTTGTGACAAATTTTGATATGTTGATTTCGTAATTTGAAACTTGCTATTTGACATTCTTGTATTGTTGACAATGTAGTTATGAGATGAAAATGGGTTAAATTAAATATTGCCACAAATAGCGTTATGATGTCTCGAGCAATCTTCACACTTCGTCTCATCCCGATGTTTCCGCCATTGGTTGGGGTGTGACACGACTGTCCGAACGGACTACCAACCGCACGACTGACTGTCCGATAGGACTACCATCCGAACGGACTGCTGTCCGAACCACTTGTACTTTGCATCGTTTTACGCGTCGCTTATCTTTATGCTATCGATCTGTTCAGGCTAACCCTACTCTCTAGCGCTCCCTTCAATCCATCAATCGCTGTGAGTATACTCGATCCCTTTTTGCTTTACGCACTTTTGGGTGTTACATACGTTACTTATACAAAATCACATCGAACACACTACGCAATACTTTAAACGCTAACCGTTATCGCATATATACGTGGCTAAATGAATGCTTGTTTGTTATGTTTACACATGGAATGCTGTCTACCTGCCTTAGCAACGGTAGTACTATTAGTTTGGACTCAGCACCCGTTCACTCGGGGGTTGTTAAGGACAATTACTTACATGGCTCACAGTGGTGGGAATGTATTGCGAACTGCCTTGGGCAGTCAACCCGCAGTCATTGGTATCGATAGGTTCATGTCGATAACTAACATGCCTCATTTCACTATGTGTACGTGCTGGTTATGCGTAAACCTTTCGAACTCTATATGCTAATATCAAACTTGTATGCTCACACTTACACTATGTGTATTGACTGTTACTTTAACGTATGTGACAGGTGCTTAAGTTGTTTTTATGCTTAGCTTGTTGTGAACTTGAGGCAAGGAAAGGTCTAGAATGCTCTCTGTGCTGTGATGAAATCGGAACATAACTACTTGACTAGATTTGTCTGTAATAATTTGTTTGCCTTTTAAGACATGGTATGGACATGTTACTTTAAATTAATTGGTAATGATAATTGTTATGGAAACTTCTAGACAATCTGTTTCGCTCAGTGCCATGCCCCGATGTTTCCGCCATCGGTTGGGGTTGACAGTTTAGAATTAGGGTTTAGCTTTAGGGTTTAGGGTTTAGCATTAAGGTTTAGCTTTAGTGTTTATGGTTTAAGGTTTAGGGTTTATAACACATATTTTTTCAATTTTAAACATGTATATACATATATGTATAATTGACAATATACATATATGTATAGTTAAAAGATTAACAATATACAAATGTGTATAAATCCACAAAATTATTTAAAAAAAATAATAAAAAATTAAATCCTTAAAGAAAAAGCTGCGATTTTTTCAAAAAAAAAAATTACATTTTTTCACCTTTTTTTTTTTTGCATTTTTTGCTTAGGGAAAATGTGTGTTCCAGATTGCTTCTCAAGTTTCTCAAATAGAGTGGACTTTTCTTAGGATCCCTACCATATATATATATATATAGGGGAATGTTCAATGGGGAACACTAAAAAAGTGGGGAACAGCGGAGAACCGACTCAAACGAACTCCAATTGGACTCATTCCAGTGGCGGTGGAACCGGCTCGTCGAACCCTAACTAAGATCTCTTAACCCTAAATCCTAAATCCTAACTCCTAAACTATTCTTATGGTTTAATCGGGTACATCCATACAAACACCAACATATGCCCCCTTACAAAACCATTCTTATGGTTTAGATTAGTTATTAACCCCTTTGGCAAGGTTTAGACCTTTAGTGAGAGAAATAACAAATTTCGTTAAGACCTAATGGCACATTTTTTCGAGCTTGAACAGGGTACACAAATTCTTAGGGCCGGCCCTGGCTGGGATCGTCGGTTGAAGTCGGCTTTTTTGTTCGGGTGAGCGGTGATCAATTAAATCAAAGATATTCGGTTTTGGGATATTTTGTATCATCAAATTTAATGACATGATTTGTTGATCTTGTGGTGTCCCAACTTGGTTAGTTGTTTACTCGCAAAATGTATGTTCGTTTAAACACCCTATTGTTGGATTTTATTTTTGTATTTGGTTTGCATTTGGACTCTTGGTTAATCACTTTCATATTTAAGTATTTTGAAGGTATAAAATAAAATCAATAATCGGATAATACAAAAAGCATAACAAGAACGGGAATGTATTTTTAGGAAAACTTGTGAAATCAAATCAGAGACTTCCCTTTTATAGGTATGGAATATTCGCAAAGTTTTCATGAAAGTGTGTTAGTTGGCGGTTATTTAGTTACTTCAGAGGTGAATTATGTTAATAAGAAAAATCTATGAGTAGTAAGATAGTTACTACTAACGACCCAAGTTGCTGTTAATGACTAGTTACCACCAATGACCGGTTACTACTTATCATAGTTACTATTGCTCACCGGTGCTAATCATACTTAAAGATGGGGAAGTTTGTAGGTTGAAGAAAACTCTATACGGGCTAAAACAGTCTCCTCGGGCATGGTTTGGAAAGTTCACCTTGGCCATGAAAGAATACGGGTATCACCAGAGTAACGCTGATCATACCTTGTTCCTCAAAAGAAGGAACGGCCTCGTAACTTGCTTGATCATATATGTGGACGGCATGATTATCACCGGAGATGATGTAGAAGAAATAGCCCAGCTGAAAAGGAATTTGTTTTCAAAGTTTGAAATGAAAGACCTTGGGAATCTCAAGTATTTCCTTGGAATAGAAGTTCTCAGGTCTAAACGGGGGATTTTCATCTGCCAAAGGAAGTATGTTCTTGATCTCCTGGCGGAAACTGGGTTGATTGATTGTAAACCAGCAGATACGCCAATGGTGGTGAACCACAATCTTCACATGGAACTCGATGGAAAGCTCGCAGACAAAGAAAGATATCAACGGCTCGTGGGCAAGTTAATTTATCTCTCCCATACTCGCCCTGATATAGCGTACGCTGTTGGAGTGGTAAGTCAGTTTATGCACCAACCACAAGTTGCCCACATGGAAGCTGCTCAGAGAATTCTAAGGTATCTCAAGGGAACCGCAGGTCATGGAGTGTTGTTAAAAACAAATGGGCATTTAACTGTTGAGCTCTACACTGACGCAGACTGGGCAGGAGATAAGGGAAACCGAAGGTCTGCATCAGGGTACTTCTCCTTGGTTGGTGGAAACCTTGTTACCTGGAGAAGTAAGAAACAGAAGGTGGTTGCTCTGTCAAGTGCAGAAGCAGAGTTCAGAGGCATAGCTCGGGGGTTAAGCGAAGTTCTTTGGATCAGGAAGCTTCTAGAAGATATTGGTTTCTCCCAAAGGATACCCAGTAAAATTATGTGCGACAATACAGCTGCAATACAAATCTCAGAAAACCCCGTTCAACATGATCGAACGAAACATGTAGAGGTTGATCGGCATTTCGTCAAGGAAAAACTGCAGGAAAGGATCATAGAGCTCCCGTATGTAGCATCAAAAGATCAACTCGTAGATATCCTCACAAAGGCAGTCAACGGAAACGCGTTTAATAGCTGTTTGAGCAAGTTGAGTATTGGTAACCCCACTACTCAACTTGAGGGGGAGTGTCGGAAAGAAGATAATAGATAGTATAGGGGGCTAATATGTAACTTGGTGTTCTATATAAACACCATTCTTTGTAACCCTATTTTTTGATCAATACAATTCTCAATACAAATTCAAACCCCAATTGTTGTGTTTGTTCTCTACGCCAGACAACATGGTATCAGAGCAGTGTTTCTGATTCCTAAACACTTTGCTCATCATCTACAATCTATCCCAGCCAATCCAACCTCAAACCAGAGGAACCCGACAATCAAAAATCAACTCAAACGAAGGGAAAAAGAAAACAAACCGAAAACCTATCAGCTGGCCACCACTAATTCCGGCGAAGCTCCAACAGCTCCGGCGGCAAATCAGTCCAATCAACTCTACTGCAAAACCCTGCTGCACATCAGATCCGGCACGCTCCTGACACGGTTCCGGCAAAACAGTTCAATCCTCTCAGCAAAACCCTCAACTTTCAGCAAACCCTATTTTTTAACAAACCAGATCCGCCGCCCCTTCTTTGTAACCAACAAACCCTAAAGCAATTTCGCCCACTTAATTTCGCCCAGTCAGATCTTTATTCCGCCGCACAACCCTAGAAGTCCAGCAACTTAATTCCGCCCAGTAAAAATCTTGAATGCGAGTTCAAGTTGCCCAGCGAATTTAGTAAATACGCTGGTAAGATAACCTTTGTAGGTTGCCGGCGTATTTGGGGCAACCTTAAGACGATCTGTATACGGTTACCGGCGTAATTGGTACATCCCTGACGACTTAAATCTTGAACGCGAGTTCAAGTGTCCAGCATATTTATTAAATACGCTGGTCTGCTGTCTTATCTGTAACGACAGCGTATTTACAAAAAAAAAAAAAAAAAAAATCCGTCACATTCGTGTCAGGAAAGTGAATATGGCAATCAATCATGGAAAAAACAATTCTTGGATATTTGATTCTGGTGCCACTGACACCATGACATTTGAACCATTAGACATACGGTCAATGACCCAACCTCAAAAATCTCAAATACATACAGCAAACAACGGAACGATGCAAGTGAAATGAGGAGGAGTAATTGAAATTTCACCAACTATGAAATTGTCAAATTGCCTCTATGTTCCGTCCTTATCACACAAATTACTGTCAATCAGTCATATTACCAAAGAATTAAATTGCACGGTACTAATGCACCCTACTTTCTGCCTCCTACAGGATATCAGGACGGGTGTGATTATTGGACGTGGTACTGAGCGTCACGGATTGTACTACGTGGATGAAGTGACTCAACAGGGTACTGTAATGTTAGCACATGGAACCAAAAACCGGGAAGCCTGGCTATGGCATAGACGTCTGGGGCATCCATCCCATGGCTATTCGCACCTTTTGTTTCCAAAACTCTTCCCCTCGAATGGAAAAATAGATTGTGAAACCTGTCTTCGTGCTAAAAGCCATCGACAACCGTTTAAACCTAGCAATACGAAAGTTGCTTCACCTTTTTCACTAATCCATTCTGATGTGTGGGGTCCTGCTCCTGCGATGGGGGGGGGGGGGGGCAGGGTCTTCGGTACTTTATACTATTCATGGATGATTGCACTCGCATGACATGGGTATATTTTTTGAAAAACAAAGCCAAAGTTTACGAAAAATTTATCACGTTTTATGCTATGATTCAAACTCAATTCCAAACCCAAATCCAAATCCTTCGATCCGACAATGGGGGAGAATTTGTCAATACGTCCATGAAACAGTTCTTTAAAACCAAAGGATTAGTTCATCAAACCTCTTGTTCTCATACCCCCGAACAAAACGGTGTTTCCGAACGGAAAAACCGTATTATAATTGAAATGACTCGATCCCTTTTGATCGAATCTCAGGTTCCTAAATCTTTCTGGCCGGAGGCAGTTGCAACCTCTGTGTATCTCCTGAATCGGCTCCCCACAAAAGCTCTTAAATTTAAGACTCCCTTAGATTGTCTGTCTAAGTCTGCTAATATTCCCCATCCTCTTACACTTGAACCTCGAATTTTTGGGTGTACCGCATTTGTTCACATACCCAAAGTCAACCGAAACAAGCTCGGCCCATGTGCTGAGAAATGTGTGTTTGTCGGTTATGGGATCGACCAAATAGGTTATCGGTGTTATAATCCAAAAACTCGCCAAATGTTCACCACAATGAACGTTGACTTTCTTGAAACAAAATACTTTTATGACACCTAACTCAGTGGTCAGGGGGAGAACGAATGTATAGACCATCTGAGTTGGCTAACCCAACTTGCCTCGTCTGAAGAAGTAACAAAAGAACTTCCTCACAGTACTGCGAGTCCTTCAAACACAGACACACAATCTGTGGAGCTCAGTACCACTGAAGAAAGTCCATCCAACGTGATGCCTGAGGTAAGAAATACTGAGAACCCTGAATGTTCTACGTCTTATAACTATGAGACAACAGGGGAACACATAGAACCGACAACTACAGAACATGTTGATCCAGTTGCTGAACAGGTTGATCCAGTTGTTGAACATGTTGAACCAGTTGCAGCAGAGACTACCGAAAGATACTCTCTTCCACCTAGAGCCAATAGAGGGGTTCCTCCAAAACGGTACTCCCCAGAGAGGGAAACTAGAAATTCAAGATATCCTGTAGCTAATATGGTTGACGGGAACTTATCTAACAGTGCGAAAGCATTTGTTACTTCACTATACACTGAACAAATACCTAATTCCGTAAAGGAAGCTCAAGGTAAGAAGAACTGGGAAGAAGCAATGGAAGTGGAGATGCGTGCTCTTATGAAAAACAATACATGGGAGAAGTGCATTCTTCCTAAAGGAAAGAAAACAGTTGGATGCCGGTGGGTGTATTCGATTAAATATAAACCAGATGGTTCCATTGGAAGATACAAAGCCCGGCTTGTAGCCAAAGGGTACACTCAGACGTATGGGATCGATTACTCTGAGACATTTTCTCCGGTTGCAAAAATGGATACCATCAGAGTCCTCTTTTCCGTGGCAGCTAATAAGGATTGGCCCCTTCATCAATTTGATGTTACAAATGCATTTCTTCATGGAGACCTAACTGAAGAAGTTTACATGGAAGCACCTCCAGGTTTTTCAGGGGGTTTTAAAGATGGGGAAGTTTGTAGGTTGAAGAAAACTCTATACGGGCTAAAACAGTCTCCTCGGGCATGGTTTGGAAAGTTCACCTTGGCCATGAAAGAATACGGGTATCACCAGAGTAACGCTGATCATACCTTGTTCCTCAAAAGAAGGAACGGCCTCGTAACTTGCTTGATCATATATGTGGACGGCATGATTATCACCGGAGATGATGTAGAAGAAATAGCCCAGCTGAAAAGGAATTTGTTTTCAAAGTTTGAAATGAAAGACCTTGGGAATCTCAAGTATTTCCTTGGAATAGAAGTTCTCAGGTCTAAACGGGGGATTTTCATCTGCCAAAGGAAGTATGTTCTTGATCTCCTGGCGGAAACTGGGTTGATTGATTGTAAACCAGCAGATACGCCAATGGTGGTGAACCACAATCTTCACATGGAACTCGATGGAAAGCTCGCAGACAAAGAAAGATATCAACGGCTCGTGGGCAAGTTAATTTATCTCTCCCATACTCGCCCTGATATAGCGTACGCTGTTGGAGTGGTAAGTCAGTTTATGCACCAACCACAAGTTGCCCACATGGAAGCTGCTCAGAGAATTCTAAGGTATCTCAAGGGAACCGCAGGTCATGGAGTGTTGTTAAAAACAAATGGGCATTTAACTGTTGAGCTCTACACTGACGCAGACTGGGCAGGAGATAAGGGAAACCGAAGGTCTGCATCAGGGTACTTCTCCTTGGTTGGTGGAAACCTTGTTACCTGGAGAAGTAAGAAACAGAAGGTGGTTGCTCTGTCAAGTGCAGAAGCAGAGTTCAGAGGCATAGCTCGGGGGTTAAGCGAAGTTCTTTGGATCAGGAAGCTTCTAGAAGATATTGGTTTCTCCCAAAGGATACCCAGTAAAATTATGTGCGACAATACAGCTGCAATACAAATCTCAGAAAACCCCGTTCAACATGATCGAACGAAACATGTAGAGGTTGATCGGCATTTCGTCAAGGAAAAACTGCAGGAAAGGATCATAGAGCTCCCGTATGTAGCATCAAAAGATCAACTCGTAGATATCCTCACAAAGGCAGTCAACGGAAACGCGTTTAATAGCTGTTTGAGCAAGTTGAGTATTGGTAACCCCACTACTCAACTTGAGGGGGAGTGTCGGAAAGAAGATAATAGATAGTATAGGGGGCTAATATGTAACTTGGTGTTCTATATAAACACCATTCTTTGTAACCCTATTTTTTGATCAATACAATTCTCAATACAAATTCAAACCCCAATTGCTGTGTTTGTTCTCTACGCTAGACAACAAAGCTAAGGTATGGTCTGAGGAGGGTGAGATGTAGACAGTCTTACCTCTACCCGTTGGAATAGAGAGGCTGATTCCAGTGAGACCCCGACTCGATATACAAACATATAGTCATGTTTGTATATTAAGCTTTGAGCAGGTTCTGAAAATGGATATTCTAGTTGATATTCTAGTTCGGAACTATTTGAAATTTCAATTTTGGCTAATTGAGAACCACATGGTAAGCTATAGCTGCTCCAAGAATCAAGAACATGTGATTCTTTAAACCACGTGAAACACTTCCAAGAATGCATAGATATTACTGAATAAGGACGATTTTTTCTTGTATTTTTATGGTTCATATCAAAGTCATTGTGGTCTCACATAATAAATATTATTGAATCCAAAACTATTACCAAATTAAAGACAATATTTCATTATTGTACTTTTATTCAAATTAAAGGCATTGTGGTCACACATGATAAAAATTTTTGAATCAAAAAGGCAGCAACGCAGTTTGTTACCCGTTTACCTTCTATCTTGATGTAATTTCCTTTTACATTCCTTTCAAACTATATACGATTCAAAACAAAGGAATTGGAATATCTTACTTGCTCACCGCCCTACAATACATATTCTCGTCGAAGCAATCGTTGTCATTGCCACCACTACCACCCCCATCGCATTCCAACTTCTTTAACAATTTAGCAAACCAAACAAGATTAGTTTTGTCAAATAAATGTACCATAAATTCTAATCCCTTTAACAAATTTCAATTTCAAATCCAATTTCTTTGACAAATTAATTACACCCAACAAAATTCAATGAAACAAACGTAACCTTAGATTTTTCAAAATAAAAAGTGACACGTATGTGTTTTGATTCAAATCAAAGACATAGTAGTCACATAATTATAATTATTGCATCCATAGACACAAAGGCATTCCAATATACATCATGACATCAAAAGTTCAAAACCACTATTACATTAAGTGCAGAAAATCAAAATTACTTATAAAGAATCCAAACATATACAAAAAAAGAAAGCTAATGTTGTTACAAACTTACAATACTTCACCAATGAACTTGCTATTACAACACATTCACAAAATCAAAACCAACAATTAAACCCAAACAATTACCCTAAAACCACCCACTTATTGCACCCTAATTCAATCCCAAACCAACCCAAACTCAACACCACCAATTCTTTCAATCATATCATCAAACACATTATTTACAACAATCTCCAACTTTCTTCTCTTTCTCCTTAACCTTCTCATACTCCTCCAACTCCCTCACCCACACCTCCCCAAACTCGCAATCTCTCCACGCCTCAAACCACGGCCCACCCGACGTAAAATGTATCGCTTTGGGGCACGTCGTCTCATCCCCCTCCACAACCTTATTATGCCCAACCAAAAAGTTCCAAACAAACGGAACCGCCCCGATCTCCTCATCCTCCAACCACATAAACCGGTGCAAATACGCACCCGACTCACTATTCACCACCTCAGGCGTCAAAACCCTATTCTTCACATGCCCACAATTATACAACACCATCGACGACCAATTCTTTCGCGGGTAAACCGTCTGAACCGCCCCATCCATCTTCGTTGTTTCGGTAGGAACATACTCATGTTTCACACACATTAACGCATACTTGTCGTCAATAACATCATGCAATTCTTTTACGTCACCAAGGTATAAAAAATCACAATCTACAAACAATGCCCACCCTTCGTAGTTCGCTAGAAATGGCGTTAGGAAACGTGTGAATGAGAATTCAGTGCTCTCTAGCTTGTTGCGTTCGCGCCAAAAGTGGTTGTTTTTGCGTAATTCGGATTGTTTTATTGGGATGATTTCGACGGGGATAGTGGATCGTTTTAGGATGGAGTATCGGCATACTTCGTATGCGATGTGTTCGCGTGTGTCGTAACCGATGAAGATCCGGAATGGTTTGGGGGGATTGGTGGTGTTGTGGGTTGCTGACATTTTGATGGGTGAATGGGAATTAAGGCTGTAAAGACGGGAAGTTTTGTTAGAATAAGAAGTGATTTGGGGAAATGGAGGGTGTTAAGAAAGAGGTGGCGATCTTGCTTTTATTTCTTGAGATATGGATTGATACCGGTAGACAGGGCCGTTCCTACGTTTTCGGAGGCCCTAAGCGAAGTACAAAGTGGAGACCCTTTTGGAAAATTATTCTTTCCAACATATTTAGTAACAAAATCCCCCTTCTTTACCCGAGTTTGGGACAGGCAATTAAAAACAAAAAAATATATATAATTGGCGTAGTTAAAAAAAAATTAAGTTACATGTTTTTATAGATATAGTATATGTTCAAAAATAGTTATTTCTCTAGCTTTAATTGAGGCAAATTGTTTGATAAAATTATCGTAATCAAGTTATTCTAAAAACACTTTTTCGATTAATATGATAGCTAATGATTGTAGGCCTTTCAATTTGAGTAATGGACTAATGAGCTGTTTCAATTGCAAGCCTTTTTAGTGAGTTGTTTAGTGTAATATCTTGTAATAACTGAGCCTAGTATAAAGAAAAGACATCAAATTTTGGAGGCCTTCTAATTTGGGTGGCCCTAGGCCTGGGCCTAGGGTCTGAAACCCTTTGGGCCGGCCCTGCCGGTAGAGACCGATACCGATACCCAGTACCAAATGCTCATCTCTATTAATGTACCATGTAGTTTGTTATATAGTAGTTTTTTTTTTACGAAAAACAAGTGTTAGAAGATTACTATATCACTATCTCATCCTCCATTTTTGAACCTATGTTATACCCAATATTTTGAAAACCGGTTTTTAAACTATACAGGGATGGACTTATAAATGGTTTAACAGGTTGTAGCGGACGGTTCAACTGGGTAGACTGGTTGACCTTATAATTCCATAAAAATACAACTTCACCTTAAAAAATAATCTGAAAGTACATGATTCCATATTAATAAAAAAATAATTCCAAAATTTAATCCATAATAAAAAATTAATCCAAAAAATGCTCAATTTTCCAACAAAGTTTTTTTTTTAAATAAGTGTACAATACGTTTGTGACATTGGAGTGTTAAATGTATCAAGTTCATGATTGAATATGGAAGACTGGAAGGTCTTTAGTAACGTATGCAGGAACTGGGAACGCTGGATTTATTACCGAAAGTATGGAAGGTCAGTAATTACCTTAATATCATTTTTAATGAAATATGAAAATCAAATTTAAATATTTGGCAAAACAGTTCAGTGGTTAGAACCGGTAAAATCAGATACGGGCCCAAATTTCCTTGTTTGGAAATTAGTTTTGATTTGCAGATGAAGAAACAAACGCAAAATGGGGAAGAAGAATAGAAGATATCAAATTACTAAAATTGAAAAGCTAAAACTCAACATGCCTCTTTTTTTTTAATGATGCTTAATAAACCAAAGCCCTAAGGATTTGAAAACCTTTAATTTAAAAAATGTATCCTAGAAGCATTCAACCTACTTATCAATAAGAAGGTTTTATAGGTCAGGTTGGTTACTGGAAATTCAAGTTTCCTCTTATGCAACGTTAAGGTGTCGCCTGTCATGGCCTTTCGGCCCACAACATGACTTGTCGGATCAATGGTGAAGAAAGCGTCAAATTCTGGCCTACCTCTTACGGACGAATGCCAAATTCTTTCTGGGTAGAGGTCAAGGTTGGCCCTAGCATATAAATGATGACAGTGATATTTTTGAAATTGATATTTGATAAAATGTCACAAGACCATGTGGATTTTAATAAGTGATAGGTATTAGACGAGGGTAAGCTTTCACTAAAAGTGGTTATTTTGTTTTTTTCATTAGTTACTTCTTTTCAAGTACTAGATTTTATATAAATATTTTTTACTTTGTTTTTAGTTTGATGATAAGACAAATTGGTTATGAAAATGTTTTATATTGATCTTTTGCCAGTTGAATACATTTGAAAAGATATAAAAAACTACAGCTATCAAATTTGATATGGCCAGCAAGTGTCTTTGTACTGATAATTTGTCTTAATTTTTAGTTAAATCTATCTGAAAGCTTGCAAATTGATTACCTATTTAAAAGAAATATATATATATATATATATATATATATATATATATAGAGAGAGAAAGGTTAACGTACAAAACTGGTTAACGTACATCACGTACGCGACGAATTACAACGTGCGTGATTACCTTTCCAACGTGCGTGATTATATTTTGAACGATATTGCCATGCGTGATTATACACATTTGTGCGTGATTATGTACGAAACGTGATTAGGGTTTTTACTCATAACTTGCGTGATTTCCAACTTAACTAGCGTAATTCCGTCGCGTACGTTAACGTACGTTAACCAGTTTTGTACATTATACTTTTTCTATATATATATATATATATATATATATATATATAGGGGCTGGTTAACGTACAAATGCGCTTATCGTACATTACGTACGCTACAATCTCAGCCGTCAGATCATCTTCCCCATTGAAAATCGCATGTTGTTTTTTTGACCACATGCGAAATTGTTACAAAAACCAACATGCTATTTCATCAAAATTATCACATGCGAAATTGAATTACCACATGCGAAATTGTTACAAAAACACAAACTGTTATTTCATCAAAATTATCACATGCGAAATTGAATTACCACATGCAAAATTGTTAAAAAACACAACCTTCTATTTCATCAAAATTATCACATGCGAAATTGAATTACCACATGCGAAATTGTTACAAAAAAAACACCTGCTATTTCATCAAAATTATCACATGCGAAATTATTACAAAAAAAAAAAAAAAAACAACATGCGATTTTCATTGCGGGAAGATGATCTGACGGCTGAGATTGTAGCGTACGTAATGTATGATAAGGGAATTTGTACAGTACCCTTTACCTATATATATATATAGGTAGCTGTAAAAAGTGCTCAAAGTGTGAGAAGTGTATTATAACACTATATATAATACTATATAACACCATATAAACACCGTATAACAATATGTAACACCATATAATACCATATAACACTTTGTAACACTATATATCATTATATAACAAATATAACACTATAGGTTGTCTGATAGCATGTCTATGATAGATGTATAGTGTTATATTTGTTATATAATGATATATAGTGTTACATAGTGTTATATGGTATTATATAGTGTTACATATTGCTATACGGTGTTTATATGGTGTTATATAGTATTATATATAGTGTTATAATACACTTCTCACACTTTAGGCCATTTTTACACTATCCTTACCCTATATATATATATATATAGGGTAGGGATCCTAAGAGAAGTCCACCCTATTTGAGAAACTTGAGAAGCAATCTGGACCACACATTTTCCCTAAGCAAAAAATGCAAAAAAAAAAAAGGTGAAAAAAATGCAAATTTTTTTTTTTTTTTTTTTTTTTGAAAAATCGCTGCTTTTTCTTTAAGAATTAATTTTTTTTTTAAAAAAAAAATTTTTTTTTTTTGGATTTATACACATGTGTATATTGTTAATCTTTTAACTATACATATATGTATATTGTCAATTATACATATATGTATATACATGTTTAAAATTGAAAAAATGTGTATATTGTTAATCTTAAACCATAAACACTAAAGCTAAACCCTAAAGCTAAACCCTAAACTCTAAACCCTAAAGCTAAACCCTAAAGCTAAACCCTAAAGCTAAACCCTAATTCTAAACCCTAAAGCTAAACCCTAATGCTAAACCCAAAAGCTAAAACTAAACACTAAAGCTAAACCCTTAATGCTAAACCCTAATACAAACCCTAAAGATAAAGCTAAACCCTAATGCTAAACCCAAAAGCTAAACCCTAATGCTAAACCCTAAATACTATTGCTAAACCCTAA
The DNA here is from genome assembly GCA_030545235.1 of Helianthus tuberosus. Classification (NCBI taxonomy): domain Eukaryota; kingdom Viridiplantae; phylum Streptophyta; class Magnoliopsida; order Asterales; family Asteraceae; genus Helianthus; species Helianthus tuberosus. The sequence continues at coordinate 217,104,347 of CM060442.1, read as the reverse complement.
TACTAAACCCTAATGTTAAACCCTAAAACTAAACCCTAAACCATAAAGCTAAACCCTAAACCCTAATGCTAAACCCTAAATACTAATGCTAAACCCTAAATAACACTTATTTTTCAATTTTAAACATGTATATACATATATGTATAATTGACAATATACATATATGTATAGTTAAAAGATTAACAATATACACATGTGTATAAATCCAAAAAAAAAAAAATTAAAAAAAAAATTTAATTCTTAGAGAAAAAGCTGCGATTTTTCCAAAAAAAAAAAAAAAAAAAAAAAAAAATTTTTTTGTATTTTTTCACCTTTTTTTTGCATTTTTTTGCTTAGGGAAAATGTGTGGTCCAGAATGCTTCTCAAGTTTCTCATTTAGCCTACTACTTCTCACATGATCCTTATCCTATATATATATATATATATATATAGGGGGCCGCTAGAATGAGAACCACCTCGAGTTATGAGAACCGCGAGAACCACACCGTACGGGGCGAGGTGGACCAATTTTTTTTTTTCAAAAACGTAGATGCATGTATTATAAACACATTCGTAAAAAAAAATTAAAAAAAAAACGTCGTTCGTGTAGTTTTTTACACCACAAGTTTGTGGTGTAAAAAACTACACGAACGGCGTTTTTTTTTTACGATTGTGTTTATAATACATGCATCTACGTTTTTGAAAAAAAAAATTTGGTCCACCTCGCCCCGGATCAAGTAGTTCTCGCGGTTCTCATAACTCGAGGTGGTTCTCATTCTAGCGGTCCCCTATATATATATATATATAGGGGAATGATCCACTAAAAAGTGGATTTTGCCTAAGTATAAGAAGGATTGTGATGATGACATGTGGCACTCCTAATAATTAGGAATCAAGGGCATTTTGGTCTTTATAAATAGGAGTGAAAATTACATGTGACACCCCTTTTGTTTTTTAAAAATACAAAAAAAATCTAGTACAAAAAAATCTAGCACAAAAAATCTAGTAAAAAAAATATAGCACAAAAAATCTAGTACAAAAAATATAGCACAAAAAATGTAGTACAAAAAAATATAGCACAAAAAAATCTATTACAAAAAATATAGTACAAAAAAATTTAGCAAAAAAATGTGTTACAAAAAAATACAGCACAAAAAATTGAGAAAAAAAATTTAAGACAAAAAAATCAGCACAAAAATTTTAGTACAAAAATATATTACAAAAATCCAGCACAAAAAAATGTTATACAACATAGAAATACAACACATTTTAGTGGGTTTTTTTATTCTTCATATTTTATATAGCAATATGGTATTCAAATTAAAGTTAAAAAGACGCTCGATTTTATGGTGAAATTTTTATGAAAAAATAATGTCGTATAAAAAAATTATGAACGTTTAAAAAATGGGGGTGAAATATGCATGTGTCTTGCATGTGGAGAGAGAAAGTCCAAAAATAGGATTTTCCCAAGATACCCTTGCACTCCTTATTTCTCCTACACTTTCATCTTAACCATTGATTTGAAAAATGAATGGTTAAGATTTCTTCTCATCCTACTTAGTCAAAATAAAATTTTTATTTGATTTTACCCCTATATATATAATATAGTTATTGATTAAAAAAATATATATCAAACTAAAAGGTTTAGTTGGTAAATTTTAAATATACGAGGGTAAAAGATAAATTTTTAGAATGTAAAAGTGGAGATCCTACACCGTCGGTGGGATAAAAAATATCTACAGAATTTAAATGCCCATGTTTTCGTCGTTTCCTAAAATAAGCCAACGACAAATCAGGGATTTGAATCATTTGATTTTTTTTTCGAAAGGCTCAGCGGAACACACCTAGACGAAGTACCTCCGCCCCCCAGGTTCGACCCCCGGGCCCCCCTAAGGTCCAGCCCACACCAGCTTTCGACCGGCTGGTAGTTGACCCCTTAGCTCACCCGTGCGGGAAAACCGCTCTGGCCCGGGATCGAACCCGTGACCAGAGGGTAAAACCCTCACACCTCCACCCAGCTGAGCTGGGCTTCATTGGCAAACCGTATACATATGGTATTTGATTTTTTTTTGAACGGCAACTTTGGGTTATCACTATATATGTTTGTGTCGTGTCATGTCATTAGTGGAATAATCTGATCATATTCATTTTTACTAGGCTTACTAGGCTATAATGCCTATCCATCAATCTAGAATGAACCCAATAAATCTGAAAAAAAAAAAAACCTCTTGTGAGAGTCAAACCCAGAATCTAATGATCTCTAAGCCTTATCCCACCCCAATATGCCGTTAAGCTACAATGCCATGGGCAATTTGAATCATTTGATTGATATAACGTAATGACAATATTTTAAAACTGCTTCTCGTTATACGTATCGTATTAGTATTTGGTCAGTATTAGTTTGGTTGTTATAAGACTGACATTTGTTATAGCAACCAAAAGAGAAGAAAAATAAATAAATTGTGATACGTCCAACAGGATAACGACGTGTTCACATCAATTGAAAACAATAAGACAAATACTGTGGAACCAATGTTGTTCTGTCGGAATATGTTACGTTCGTTTGGGTACTAGCACACGTATAACCTACGATATCAAAGAAATACTTTATTTTGAATGCAACTTTGATGACAAAAAATTTATACCAAAGTGTTAAGAACAAAAAAATTAAGAGCAACCTGGTTTGAGAAAAAAAAATTCATGCACAACCGCGTATTCAGTTTTTTTCCTTAGAAAGTTAACCAACGCGAGTTATTGGAAAAAAAAAACAAATTAATTGAAATCTAATTGAGTTAAATAAGTATATAATTAGAACTATATGAGGTGAAACTGAATTTTAAAAATAGATATAATAAATGATTTTAACATCCGTTTCTCATCTCTTATAATCGATATAGCTAGTGAGATTCTCTCGTGTGATGCAGCGAAAATTCGGACGGTATCATTTCGGTTTGTTATAAGAAAGAAATTTGGTGGGTATTAGTTTAGTTTGTTACAATATCAATATAGTGTCAGCACTCGGTATATCAATAAAGATAGAAGAAAAGGTAAAAAAGAAAGATAAAATAGGTTAAAAAAACCATAAAAAAGTTTAGTGCATGTGAGATGCAAACCAAAAAAGAAAAGTGTGTGAGATGCAAAACAAAAAAGAAAAAGAGAAGGGTAAAATAATCATGGACTGTACATAGCTTGATTTGTTTTAGTGGGGTAGAGATAAAACGAATACGCCTCCTTTACCTTTCTAGTAATATTTGAACTTTTATTAAGGTACACGGTATAGTATAGCCCCAATTTAAATACTAGTATATTTCATGTATCTCTCATTTACCCAATACGTGTCTTAAGTTTTATCTTTTATATCTCCTATATTTTCTATGTCTCCATCCGAAACCCAAAGCGTACCGAAACCCAACCCATTCTCAAAACCCAGCCCAATAGCCGTCAAACGTCATCCTCGCATAGACATCGTAGAAAGCAGCCGGATGAGACACGAGCTCCAAAGACACAAAAAAAGTGGTCAAGCAAAGAGGAGTTAGTCTTGGCATGAGCATAGGTCGACATATCCGAATATCTCATTGTTGGTAATATTTTAAAAATTGTTTAATTGTTTATTTAATAATATCTTAAATGTTTAAAATTCTATACTTTAAATATTCTTTTTTTTATAAAATGTTGTTTTAGAAAAAGTCAATTGTTAAAATAGGCAATGGTTAATATGCACCAGTTTTTATTTTTATGAGAGGAACTCAGTGAAAACTTTTTCTCATCATAAGTGCGAACGTATGGTACAAACGATTCATACTCGGGCAAATGGACATTAATGAAAACGAAGTGCAGCAACTTCAACAACATTGTTGTAACAATCCTCAATAAACCGACACCCTCATAATATTTTCGACACCCTAGTATATTTTAAAATGTCCCACTATGTCTTTAAATACACCCCTTATGTGAAAACCGAGCCCGAAATACAGTATAACATTTAAAATAAATTAAAAACAAGAAAATTTAAGTTGAGGCGGGCCGCGTAGACCCACCCCAACCCTTACGCGGGCGGTTTAAAGGTTAAAACCTGATTTCTGTGATTTTTAAGTTTAGGCGGGCCGCGTAAGACCCCCGGTAAGTTAACGCGGGCCGCGTGAGATCTAAAATGTGGCGCAGCCCGGTGATGACACGTGTCATCATCGTGGCGAGTCTAGTAGCTGATCCGGACAAGCTACAACGTTGACCCAGGGTTGATGCGGGCCGCGTAGGCCCTGTGCTTGTTTTACGCGGGCCGCGAGAAAGACAGATTTCAGCACTATATAAGCAGGCAATCGGATCTTCAGTCGAATCGTTCAAAGTTTCTTTCTTTCTCTCAAAATTAAATTGTAGGCATAATCTACGGGTATTATACCCTCCTAATTAGCGAAGTTCTGCTCCGTTGTAAGCAGTGTTGTAAAAGTCGGATTACTCGGCCGAGTACTCGGCGAGTACTCGGTCCTCGGACCCCCTCCGAGGCGACTTCCTTCTAGGCGGTCTCAATTAGTCGGCCTAGTCGGTGCCTAGTCGGACGTAGTCGGCCTAGTCGGTCTAGGCGGTCAACGTGGTTTGTTGACTTTTAATCGGTCAAACTCGGTCAAAATTGGCCTACTCGGCCTTGTACTCGGACTACTCGGCCTTCTACTCAGACTAGTCGGACTTGTATTCAGAATATTTGAACTTTAAACATGTTTCATTTTAAATTATACTCAGTTGACATGAATTATGCTTATTTTAACACATAAATAATATATAACAATTAATTTTCTTTATATTTACCATGTCCGCGTACTCCCTGAGTACTCTCCGAGTACTCCGATTACTCCCAACTCCCCAGTCGGCCGACTAGGGACCGCCTAGCGACTTTTACAACACTGGTTGTAAGTATTATAACCCCTGGATACGTATTAGATACGCTGCCCGATTGATCTAGGGTTCCGTAACGGCTGTCGTGGTTCTGCCCAACGTAGTCGTTGGAATGCCGTCTCGGGGAGGGCATTACTAATGTTAAAATGGGTTATTATACTAACGCGTGTGCATTTGTGTAAATTATAGATTGTCACCAGGAAACCCTTACGGAAAATCTAAGACAGCAATGTGAGTTGATCCGCTTTTTGTAAACCTTTTGTTAACTATTTTTACAAAACCTTAAATACTTTTCCATGCGAATAACAGTTATTGAGTATTTGTAAGAATACAATTATCATGAGTATGTTGGGGTTTTGTATACAAAATTTGTTACCACCTGGTCAAGGAGTAACATTTCCACAAGTCGGGTTCGACAGTACCATGGATGTTAATTGATATGTCTTGGAAACAAATATAATTGCGGGATCGTCCTCAATACTGTACACTGGGATTTGTTTTTACTTAAACTTGATTAAACTAGGATTCACTCACCAGTATTTCCCACTGACAAATGTTTTTAAAACGCGTTTCAGGTAACAAAATGTGAAAGCCAAATAGAAGCCAGCTGGACAACACTGAAGGCTTAGAAAAGTGGCAATAAAGTTACCTAAAAATAAAATAGATGTTTTTATTAAATAAAATAGGATTTATTCCTATGAAAATGTGTGTACTATTGATGTGCGAAGCGAGCTTGTTGAATTTGATAGTAATTATAATTTCCAAAATATGTTTTAAGCGTTGGAAAGCGTGATATAATTACATCATTGATTGAATTGCTTACAAGTTTTAAAAATGGAATCGCTAACTAAACCACACATAATCGGCAAGTGCACCGGTCGCGGTGTAGTTTTGTTGGCAAGACCGGATATCAATCCGTGGACACTATGGCGAGAAATATTGAAAATAACCTTTATCGAATATTTAGCTAAATTGATTTGAAATTTGATTTTTGGTTTTTTAGATTTATAGAAAATATTAATTTAAAATGAATTTGTATTTAATTAAAACAAACATTGATAATATACAAAATTCGGGAAAATAAGACGAGAAGCGTCGAATTAAAGAAAATAAACACAAATACAATTTAACAATTATACAAACAACAAGTAACAATTACTGAGACAAAGTATTATAAATATAATTTAATTTGGATTACAAATATATAATAAACGGACTACCTGGGTTTTAGAATCCATAAAATCATGCAATGCTAGTTTGATAATAATAACAGTTAAGTATCTTTTTCAATTGATTAATCCCCCGTTAGAGACGCTACTTAAACAATAGATAAAGACGAAATGTGAAATGCTAGAACAAACCGGCTCGAGCTATCGATACCAAATCCTACGTGAATCCAACCGTTGGAACCTCAGAGACTAAGTTGTGAGACGATCTTTTAAACACGTAAAGCGAACAAATCTTTGAAAATTAAAATCCCAAGAAACCTTAATCACGATGTAATAAAAGAGTTCGAGTTATCGATTACCCAAATTACCCACCAATGATTAGCTAATAACCTGGCTTACCCTAATCATATTTCTATTCATGAGGTAATGATGCATGTTTTATTATTTTGACTTGAATTATTATTAGACTTGGTTAATTTCTCAACACAATATTTAACCCGTAAACGAATTAAATTAAATTCTAAGTTTAAAGGGAATTTCTTCATGTTATAAACTTGATGAATTTATCGACAAATAATTAAATCAAAATTATAACAACATGCAATATCAAGATTAATTTCAAAGATAAAATTCTGTAAATCACATAAAATAACTGAAATTACATCAAACAGCATTACAATTCTTTATTTCATCATAACCTAGGTAGTTTGTAAGTTTAGCTACACATATTACACAATAACACACTTACAACAAGCATTACAACTACTGAAAACATAATAACAATACTTACTGGAATGGAAATTACGAGTATTAACCGAACCGGGTCGATTAGGATTAGAACCGACGGCCTCCAGACGTCTCGAGAGCTCCGAGGGACTTCACCGGCACTTCCGGGTGCTAAAACTCGCCTTAGAACGGAACTAGAACTGATATTTCGTGTTGTGTATGGTGTGTTTTCGACTTGGGATTGCATGGGTATTTATAGTAAAAATTTTGGAGCTGGGGACTAGCTTACGGACCTCAACCTTGTGGATGTTGAGGTCCGTAAACCAGCATACGGACCTCAACCTTGTGGATGTTGAGGTCCGTAAGCCCAATGTTTGCGACGCCGGCCAACTGCTCCATTTAGCGACGAGGAGTCGTTGCCGACACTAGCATACGGACCTCAACCTTGGTAACCTTGAGGTCCGTAGGCTTCCATACGGACCTCAACATTGTGGATGTTGAGGTCCGTAAAGCACACCTGCTCCACATCTAGAAGACTTCAAGCTTACGGACCTCAACATTGGTGATGTTGAGGTCCGTAAAGCAACCTTAAAGCTTATTTTCTTCATTTTCTTGACACGTTTCCCCATGTATTGATTTCTTGATCGATCCTTTACCGTTTTCTCGCGTAATCCACAGATATTTCACCAATTCCTGCAGATTCACAATTTAATCGATTCAGTACCAAATACACAAGATAAACGCACACAATTTCTCTGAAATTGGGGTTATTTGATACAGAAGATGTGTGTAATTCTGAACACATCAAATATCCCCACACTTATCTTTTGCTTGTCCCTAAGCAAAATCCTAAACAACATATCAAATTTAAATAATTAAACAATAATGCAAATTTCGAACAAATTTAAATATGAACTACAAAAATCTTTAAACACAGCGGTTTCACAAGACTTACAACGTTCAAAAGGTTGAGAAAATCAAGAAAATGAAACGATAAACCGAGAATACTTAGTCAAAATTTTCTCACTTCTAAGTAAGTAACTATGCAAAAACAACACCACTCACTGAATTCACTCTTCTCTCGGATGATATGTATATAATTTGAAGTGAACTCTCAAAACCAGACTGTGAAGCATGACTACTATAAGCTTGTACGTCAATCAAATCTCTACCTTATTGTTAAAAATTGATACAAAAATAGAGGACTATAGTAATAATGGTTGTGTAGGAATGGGTAAAAGGTAGGTTATTTATTTGGGGTGAAAATGGCTAACAAGAAATTTTACGATAAACCGGAAAATTACATAATAAGAAATACAACAAATTGGTCTTTTGACCATACTTTATTCTATTTTTTCATTTTTTTTTTTCATGATAATTTTTTTTTTTTTTTATTTATTTATATTTTTTTTTTCAACAAACTATAATTACAATAATAAACGTTCCGGTTTACAAAAGGTAATAATAGAAGGTAATAGGTACAAAGTGGTGTCTAAAGGAGAAAGGTGAATTTTTACAAAGAAATGGTGATCCTAATGCCTCTTGAGATTTTGTATCAATATTTAAACTAAAGGTTTTAAAATGTATCAAAACGTACAAGTTCTAAAGTAATGCAACACGTCGGTAACACACATGAAATGAAAGTAGTGTTTATGTATTTAAACACTTTTAGGAAAATCTTACTTCATGTGGTAATGTAAGGGTTAAAGATTTTGTTATTGCATAGTCAATTTACTTTAAAGTTAGAAAAATTTATCTTAAGTATCTCGTAAAAATTTTCACAAAAACTTGATTTAAACAACCTACTATCCCGCAACTTAAAGAAACATGTATTTTCAAATTTTGTAAATTCAGCATTTAAATTGTTTTTGACAGACATTTTTGCAAAATTATTCAAGTTTTATATGTGTTTAAAGGATCGGGACAAGTGTAGTATTTATGAAGTTTTTTTTTTTTAATGTATATACTAAATATTATACAAAATCCCTCATCCCCACACTTGAAAGACACATTGTCCTCAATGTGTGAAAATGAGAAATAAAATTAAACACACTTGCAAAGAAATTAAAAAATGTTACTTCCCTGATGTGTTGACGTATTCCTGAGTATGTGTTGCCTCGTCGCATTATATCAGTATTGGCTCAATTCTTGTATATGACTCTTGCAAAATAATAAGCCAACACATCAAATAAAAATAACCATAATAAACAAAATCACACAAAATCACACCACACCAAACCAAATGTAAAAATATATACAAAATACGTTTACCACTAAAAATTATTCACAAACCCAGGGACTTTCGTAACGTCTGTTTGTCAAGTCCAGTTTTATCAAAAATGTGCGCGATGTCTTCCTTTATCCTATAGTGTATATAACTTCCAACCCTAGTGGAGCGTTCGGCATCCAGCCTAATGGCACCCACCCTCATTAATTGAATGTACTCACTTTGGGATTCCGTCTGACTTCGTTTACATTTTCCCGTGTGTGACCAGTTTCCACAATCTATACATCTCTCGTAGCGTTTCGCTCTTCGCTTCATCGCACTTTTAGATGTTCCACAGAATGGTGGTACCTGCTCTTGACGACGATATTCTTTCCTTACCCCAGCGCTTAGGAGAAAGATTTTCTCCTTAAGTTCCGTAGGTAAACCTGGTTTTGCAAACTCTAAACAACAAAGAAGATTAAGATCAAACGGATGCATATTAAACCTAATTTACACTTAGGATAATGTTTCTGAGATTGTAGCAGCTCCAAGTCACCCGAATGGAGATTGAGTACGGGTGGTACGATCCAAACCTGCATACACAAAAACAAAGAAACCCCAGCGTAAAATTGATTTAAAATACCAACTATCTAAAACAATCCACACTTTCACACATAACACACAATCAATCCTAATATTTACACTACCTACCACTCACTATCTATGTCTACGTTCCTGTTTCAGGGAGGTACAACTCCTCCACCAGTTCAAGATTTGGTCCTTCAATGTAATGCTTGATTCGGTGACCTTTTACCTTGAACTTCCTTCCTTCCCCACACTTCAATTCAACCATACCGTACGGATTTACATGAACAACCTCGTAAGGATTCGACCTTCTCGTCTTCAGTTTTCCCGGGTATAATTTAAATTTGGAATTTAACAACTGAACCTTATCACCCGGTTTGAAATCCTTACTTCCCTTTAGCTTAGCGTTATGCATTTCCTTCAGCTTCTCTTTATATCCTGTATTCCGCGTATAAGCTTTTTCTCTCAATTCCTCTCGCTCTTTGAGTGATAATAACGGTGGTTCTTTAATTGATGGCATCTTTTTTGGACTCTCTTTCTCACAACTCTCATATTTTTGGGAAAGTTCACTTGTTTGTTCGATATCACTCCGTTGATCATCCTTGCCCAGAAGTTGTGTGTCAAACTCTTTCTCACATATTTCGCTAGGAAAGTTGTTTTCAAGAGTGTTGATAGAGTAAGCCGTATCGTCATTGCTCATAGAACGTTGATTGTTGAAGGTGACTTCTTCATTATCGACACAAAGAGTCAATTTGCCATCACGAACATTGATGATTGCTTGTGCAGTAGCAAGGAATGGACGACCTAAGATCAGCGGGATCTCAGAGTCTTCATCCATGTCGAGTATAACAAAGTCGACAGGAAAGGTGAATTTGTCCACTTTAACCAAGATATTCTCTGCAATACCCCTTGGAAATTTCTCCGATCGATCAGCAAATTTGATACTCATGAGAGTAGGTGATGGTTCCCCTAGGTTGAGCTTAGTAAAGACGGAATAAGGCATGAGATTTATACTAGCACCTAGGTCAGCAAGAGCATTTTTAACCGTAAGATTCCCAATCGAGCAAGGAATGGTAAAGCTACCAGGATCTTTTTCTTTCTTTGGTAGTTTATTCTGTAGGATAGCAGAACATTCCTCACTTAGAGCGATAGTCGGAATATCCTCTAATTTCTTCTTATTGGTAAGAAGATCTTTCAGAAACTTTGCATACTTTGGTATTTTGATCAAAGCTTCGACTAATGGGATGGTTATATGCAATTTCTTTAACATTTCCGCGAAACGACCATATTGCTCTGCATCTTTTGCTGCTATCAATCTTCCAGGATAAGGCGGTGTTGGTTTGTACTCTCTCAGTGGCTCCTTTTCCTTCTTTCTTGGAAGCTCGGAGTTCTGTGCTGTTCTTTCTAGGATTGGCTTGGAATGCGCTTTGTCAGACGGTTTTTCTATTTCATTTTCTTCGTTGACAGGCTCCTTTTCAAGTACCGGCTGGACTTCTGCAGTTCTTCGTCCACTTCTTGTAGTGATTGCCATTGCAGTGGCATTTGGATTTACGGTGGTGTTGCTCGGGAGACCTCCTTGAGGTCTCTGGTTCAACTGATCGGCCAGTGAACCTACTGTCCTCTCCAAGTTCTGCAGTGCAGTAGCCTGGTTCTTCATGAAGGCATCATTCTCTAAGAATCTCGACTGTGTTTCTTGATATCGAGTTTCTTGTTGTGTGATATACTGTGTAAGTAACTGCATCTGCTGGGATAGTGTATCTTGGGTTTGTTTTACTATATCCTCTATGGTTGCGTTCTTTGTTCCCGAACTTGGTCCTGCTGTGTCTTGAAACAGATTTTGACGTGGCTGAAACCCTGGTGGGTTGTTGTTCCTCCAGCTAAAGTTCGGGTGGTTTCTCCAATTCGTATTGTAGCCTCCTCCGAAATTGGTCTGATTTCGGTTGACTATGAAATCCACCTGCTCTGTTGACTCCGTAGGGGCAATGGGACACGAGGTTGTGTCATGCCTCCCTATACATATCTCGCACAATTGTTCCTTCTTTAGCTCCATATCATTCAGTTTCTTGTTCAGTGCATCGATCTGTGATTGCATCAAAGTGGTATCATCGATTTTATGTACTCCTCTTTGTGTAGAAGTTGAGTTTCTAGAATCAGGAAATTCATAGCTACTCATTGCAATATCTTCAAACATCTCAGTACATTCCTCTGGCGTTTTGGCAGTCATCAGATTTCCTCCAGCAGTAGTGTTCAGCATGTTTCGTGTGGCAGGCGTCGCTCCGTGGTAGAACTTCTCTACTAAGGCCCAGTCCTCGAATCCGTGGTGTGGACACTTGAGTAACAGCTCTTTGAATCGTTCCCATGTCTCGTAGAAAGACTCTCCTTTTCTTTGGCGAAATTCTTGAATCATGCTCCTCAGACGAGCAGTTTTAGAAGGAGGAAAGTATTTTCCTAAGAATTTTTCTTTCATACCAGCCCAAGTGGTGATTGATCCCGCAGGGAGGGATTCTAACCAAGCATGAGCTCGATCGGCAAGTGAGAATGGAAAAAGGCGCAGTTTACATGCGTCCTCGCTAACATCTTGTTCTTGAAACGTATCGCAGATAGCTGAAAAGCGAGAAAGATGGACATTGGGGTCCTCGGAAGGCAATCCATGGAATTGGATTGTATTTGTAACCATTGAGATGATTTGAGGTGGAATTTGCCACCTTCGAGCTTCAATAGCGGGTCGAGAGATACTGGATCGGCCATTTCCCGCATTCGGTCTGGCGTAGTCCGCAACAACTCTCCTAACAGGGGGATTGTTTTCAGCCATGTGTTCTTTACTATCTTGAGAATTTCGTAGGCGCTCATGTAAGTCTCGCTCGGGCTCAGGTGAAATTGCAATTAAAGCTAACCCTTTTGAACGAGTGTTGTGCATACAAGTACTAAAATTACTAAAGCAAATCTAACACTAAAGGCACAAATTTCAAGCAAAAGGCACCTAAAGGCAAATAAAATTCTAATAAAGCAAGTAAACTAAGAAAGGAAATAAACAACTAAATAAACGATTTGGGTTGTTTTCAAAATTTTTCTTAGTGTCCCCGGCAACGGCGCCAAAAACTTGATGTGCGAAGCGAGCTTGTTGAATTTGATAGTAATTATAATTTCCAAAATATGTTTTAAGCGTTGGAAAGCGTGATATAATTACATCATTGATTGAATTGCTTACAAGTTTTAAAAATGGAATCGCTAACTAAACCACACATAATCGGCAAGTGCACCGGTCGCGGTGTAGTTTTGTTGGCAAGACCGGATATCAATCCGTGGACACTATGGCGAGAAATATTGAAAATAACCTTTATCGAATATTTAGCTAAATTGATTTGAAATTTGATTTTTGGTTTTTTAGATTTATAGAAAATATTAATTTAAAATGAATTTGTATTTAATTAAAACAAACATTGATAATATACAAAATTCGGGAAAATAAGACGAGAAGCGTAGAATTAAAGAAAATAAACACAAATACAATTTAACAATTATACAAACAACAAGTAACAATTACTGAGACAAAGTATTATAAATATAATTTAATTTGGATTACAAATATATAATAAACGGACTACCTGGGTTTTAGAATCCATAAAATCATGCAATGCTAGTTTGATAATAATAACAGTTAAGTATCTTTTTCAATTGATTAATCCCCCGTTAGAGACGCTACTTAAACAATAGATAAAGACGAAATGTGAAATGCTAGAACAAACCGGCTCGAGCTATCGATACCAAATCCTACGTGAATCCAACCGTTGGAACCTCAGAGACTAAGTTGTGAGACGATCTTTTAAACACGTAAAGCGAACAAATCTTTGAAAATTAAAATCCCAAGAAACCTTAATCACGATGTAATAAAAGAGTTCGAGTTATCGATTACCCAAATTACCCACCAATGATTAGCTAATAACCTGGCTTACCCTAATCATATTTCTATTCATGAGGTAATGATGCATGTTTTATTATTTTGACTTGAATTATTATTAGACTTGGTTAATTTCTCAACACAATATTTAACCCGTAAACGAATTAAATTAAATTCTAAGTTTAAAGGGAATTTCTTCATGTTATAAACTTGATGAATTTATCGACAAATAATTAAATCAAAATTATAACAACATGCAATATCAAGATTAATTTCAAAGATAAAATTCTGTAAATCACATAAAATAACTGAAATTACATCAAACAGCATTACAATTCTTTATTTCATCATAACCCAGGTAGTTTGTAAGTTTAGCTACACATATTACACAATAACACACTTACAACAAGCATTACAACTACTGAAAACATAATAACAATACTTACTGGAATGGAAATTACGAGTATTAACCGAACCGGGTCGATTAGGATTAGAACCGACGGCCTCCAGACGTCTCGAGAGCTCCGAGGGACTTCACCGGCACTTCCGGGTGCTAAAACTCGCCTTAGAACGAAACTAGAACTGATATTTCGTGTTGTGTATGGTGTGTTTTCGACTTGGGATTGCATGGGTATTTATAGTAAAAATTTTGGAGCTGGGGACTAGCTTACGGACCTCAACCTTGTAGATGTTGAGGTCCGTAAAGCAGCATACGGACCTCAACCTTGTGGATGTTGAGGTCCGTAAGCCCAATGTTTGCGACGCCGGCCAACTGCTCCATTTAGCGACGAGGAGTCGTTGCCGACACTAGCATACGGACCTCAACCTTGGTAACCTTGAGGTCCGTAGGCTTCCATACGGACCTCAACATTGTGGATGTTGAGGTCCGTAAAGCACACCTGCTCCACATCTAGAAGACTTCAAGCTTACGGACCTCAACATTGGTGATGTTGAGGTCCGTAAAGCAACCTTAAAGCTTATTTTCTTCATTTTCTTGACACGTTTCCCCATGTATTGATTTCTTGATCGATCCTTTACCGTTTTCTCGCGTAATCCACAGATATTTCACCAATTCCTGCAGATTCACAATTTAATCGATTCAGTACCAAATACACAAGATAAACGCACACAATTTCTCTGAAATTGGGGTTATTTGATACAGAAGATGTGTGTAATTCTGAACACATCAAATATCCCCACACTTATCTTTTGCTTGTCCCTAAGCAAAATCCTAAACAACATATCAAATTTAAATAATTAAACAATAATGCAAATTTCGAACAAATTTAAATATGAACTACAAAAATCTTTAAACACAGCGGTTTCACAAGACTTACAACGTTCAAAAGGTTGAGAAAATCAAGAAAATGAAACGATAAACCGAGAATACTTAGTCAAAATTTTCTCACTTCTAAGTAAGTAACTATGAAAAAACAACACCACTCACTGAATTCACTCTTCTCTCGGATGATATGTATATAATTTGAAGTGAACTCTCAAAACCAGACTGTGAAGCATGACTACTATAAGCTTGTACGTCAATCAAATCTCTACCTTATTGTTAAAAATTGATACAAAAATAGAGGACTATAGTAATAATGGTTGTGTAGGAATGGGTAAAAGGTAGGTTATTTATTTGGGGTGAAAATGGCTAACAAGAAATTTTACGATAAACCGGAAAATTACATAATAAGAAATACAACAAATTGGTCTTTTGACCATACTTTATTCTATTTTTTCATTTTTTTTTTTCATGATAATTTTTTTTTTATTTATTTATATTTTTTTTTTCAACAAACTATAATTACAATAATAAACGTTCCGGTTTACAAAAGGTAATAATAGAAGGTAATAGGTACAAAGTGGTGTCTAAAGGAGAAAGGTGAATTTTTACAAAGAAATGGTGATCCTAATGCCTCTTGAGATTTTGTATCAATATTTAAACTAAAGGTTTTAAAATGTATCAAAACGTACAAGTTCTAAAGTAATGCAACACGTCGGTAACACACATGAAATGAAAGTAGTGTTTATGTATTTAAACACTTTTAGGCAAATCTTACTTCATGTGGTAATGTAAGGGTTAAAGATTTTGTTATTGCATAGTCAATTTACTTTAAAGTTAGAAAAATTTATCTTAAGTATCTCGTAAAAATTTTCACAAAAACTTGATTTAAACAACCTACTATCCCGCAACTTAAAGAAACATGTATTTTCAAATTTTGTAAATTCAGCATTTAAATTGTTTTTGACAGACATTTTTGCAAAATTATTCAAGTTTTATATGTGTTTAAAGGATCGGGACAAGTGTAGTATTTATGAAGTTTTTTTTTTTTTTTTTTTTTATGTATATACTAAATATTATACAAAATCCCTCATCCCCACACTTGAAAGACACATTGTCCTCAATGTGTGAAAATGAGAAATAAAATTAAACACACTTGCAAAGAAATTAAAAAATGTTACTTCCCTGATGTGTTGACGTATTCCTGAGTATGTGTTGCCTCGTCGCATTATATCAGTATTGGCTCAATTCTTGTATATGACTCTTGCAAAATAATAAGCCAACACATCAAATAAAAATAACCATAATAAACAAAATCACACAAAATCACACCACACCAAACCAAATGTAAAAATATATACAAAATACGTTTACCACTAAAAATTATTCACAAACCCAGGGACTTTCGTAACGTCTGTTTGTCAAGTCCAGTTTTATAAAAAATGTGCGCGATGTCTTCCTTTATCCTATAGTGTACATAACTTCCAACCCTAGTGGAGCGTTCGGCATCCAGCCTAATGGCACCCACCCTCATTAATTGAATGTACTCACTTTGGGATTCCGTCTGACTTCGTTTACATTTTCCCGTGTGTGACCAGTTTCCACAATCTATACATCTCTCGTAGCGTTTCGCTCTTCGCTTCATCGCACTTTTAGATGTTCCACAGAATGGTGGTACCTGCTCTTGACGACGATATTCTTTCCTTACCCCAGCGCTTAGGAGAAAGATTTTCTCCTTAAGTTCCGTAGGTAAACCTGGTTTTGCAAACTCTAAACAACAAAGAAGATTAAGATCAAACGGATGCATATTAAACCTAATTTACACTTAGGATAATGTTTCTGAGATTGTAGCAGCTCCAAGTCACCCGAATGGAGATTGAGTACGGGTGGTACGATCCAAACCTGCATACACAAAAACAAAGAAACCCCAGCGTAAAATTGATTTAAAATACCAACTATCTAAAACAATCCACACTTTCACACATAACACACAATCAATCCTAATATTTACACTACCTACCACTCACTATCTATGTCTACGTTCCTGTTTCAGGGAGGTACAACTCCTCCACCAGTTCAAGATTTGGTCCTTCAATGTAATGCTTGATTCGGTGACCTTTTACCTTGAACTTCCTTCCTTCCCCACACTTCAATTCAACCATACCGTACGGATTTACATGAACAACCTCGTAAGGATTCGACCTTCTCGTCTTCAGTTTTCCCGGGTATAATTTAAATTTGGAATTTAACAACTGAACCTTATCACCCGGTTTGAAATCCTTACTTCCCTTTAGCTTAGCGTTATGCATTTCCTTCAGCTTCTCTTTATATCCTGTATTCCGCGTATAAGCTTTTTCTCTCAATTCCTCTCGCTCTTTGAGTGATAATAACGGTGGTTCTTTAATTGATGGCATACAGATGCCTATGCCCAGGATATGATAAATAGGGGTATAGCCAATATTCACATCCTAGCAACCACTGCAGCTGACCCTAATTTGGAGCAAATAATAGCACCCCAACCACAGCTACCAATCCCTGACCAACCGATGGAGATAGAAAACCCTGAAAACCAAGTAGAGATGCATGATTTCAATCCAGAGGAAATCCCTAGGGTACCTGCACGAAACCCCCTAGACCCAAATTACGATCCCTGGTGGGATGAAGTTAGGGACTATGTGCAACGTTACCCGATACATGAAGACACACCCATGCAAAACATAGGAGCCTATCCAGGTATGGACTCTTTAGATCCCTATTACCACGATGAATACGTTAGGGAGATTTTAGAAGATCCTTACCGATTTCAGGCACCTACACCCCCATATCAGGAACACGCACCCCAGATTCCGAGCCCAGTCCTATAACCTGCACCCCCAATGAGTGCAGAAAATGTACAAGAACTTAGGACATTTGGTGAGGAAATTTTAGAAAACAGTGAGAGAATGAGACAAGTGGGAGAGCGACTCGTCTGGAAGTACGACGAGCGCAATATGGATTTTTGGATGAATCCATATCCTTGAATGTGATAGTAGGAGACGGTAATAGTAATAATAATAATAAAATAATAAAATAAAATATGTGTGTACGGATGCCTACTATTATTTATTTCTGTTGGTATTGTAATTTTTATTTCAATACTGGTGTGTAATAGATGCCTAGTATATAGATGAATAGAGTAAAGTCGCAATGATCGACGCTTTTGACAAAAATGCGTGTCATGTGATTGACTATATTAAATATTATTTTGTGATATTAATACGGGGTAAATGTTTAAAATTCAGATGGCCGACGAAGGAAATCAAGGAAATCTGAATAATGATAACCAGAGTAACATTAACGTGGTTAATGAGAATCCGAGCATCAATAACAATGGAAACCAAATGGATAATAGTGCCGTTCAACATATAGTGGCACAAGGAATCATAGATGCAATGCCATTTATTATTCAAACGATTCAAGAAGCGAATAATAAAAGTAAGCATAGCAGTAAGCGACCGATTGAACCAGAAAATAGCGTGAACAATGGACCCGTATTTCAAGCGCTCATTCCCAAAAGAAGAAGAACCATGCCTTATGGTTGTTCTTACAAAGAATTCTGGTCCTACAAACCAATAGAATTCTCGGGCAATGAAGGACCCATTGCAGCTCTACGCTGGATAGAGAAAACTGAGGCTGTTTTAAAAATAAGCAAGTGTGCTGAAGAAGATAAAATAATGTTTGCTTCTAATCTGTTTAAGAACTCAGCTTTAGAATGGTGGAACACTATCCTCCAGTCAAGAGGAAGTGATAGGATATACAACATAGGATGGGAGGAATTAAAAAATACGGTAGAAAGGAAATCATGCCCTCATAATGAAAAGGAACAGATAGCTAATAAGTTCCTAAACTTAAGAATGACCGGGGTAGATAGTAAGGGTTATGTGACAACCTGTGTTTTCAATACTTCTCTAGTTTCTTCGATGCTCGACGTGTGTAAACTAAATGAACTTGTTTATATAATTACTTGATTTTAATTGTGTATAATATATATACATGATTAAATGCATGTCATATTTGGTGGATATGAAAGGTAGGAACCGAAGTTGTTAGATGTTTTACGTTTATGTGCAACACTAACGGACCGCACCTACCTCAAACTCGAGCCACCCACTTAGGCCTAAGGCCGCACCCTCTCACACTTCCTCTCACATTAAATCGGCCCATGAGTGTTAGGCCCGAATCAACCCTAGCCTTTTTTTCCAATTATTTGTTTACGAGAAGTTTGGATAAGATTACTTGTAACATTACAAACCCTAACAACCATCACTCCATTCATCTTTTGCGACGGCAGAACCCCCCCCCCCCCAAGGCATTCTTCTGGTGGATCATATGATTCGGTTAGTCATATCATTATATCATTAGTTGCATTGTTTTGTGGGCTTAATATCTTGTAACATGAGTACATGTGATATGCATTGAAAGTACAACCAATTTGATAAGGATCACTACATATTGTCGGCCATTATGTTTCTAGTTTTCATGAGAATTTTTAGTTGACATGTGATGGTTAATAGCTCGATATGTGTGTGAATTATTAATGCTGATGCATGTATATATATGTGGGTTATATATGATGGGGTCATGAGTCGATGTATGTGATTCTTGTTTGTGGTTTGGATAGATTGGATATGATAGGAATCATTATAATCTGATGCATGATCGGTTGTGTTTTTGGCATATTGTTTATGTTGGATTGATGTTGATGGTATGTTAATAAATGTTTAGCAGATTAGGGTTATATGTTAAAGGATATGACAGTGCCTGATGATTTCAACAACCTATTGATGATTGAATGATGTATCTTGTAAGATATGATTGTGACCTACTGAAACCATCATGTGACCTACTGACAAATTGAGGGAACATGTGAAAATTATCATGCACAACAACTATTGTCGGCCATTATAAAAGAACAATATATATATATTATCGACACACTGCCATGTATATTGGATGATATGATCATTAGTGTATGTCTGTTAATGAATGATCTGCAAATTGATTTATGTAACTGTTGTTGAAGATGATGTCCAGCCAACGAAATCACAGCATTGGACGAAAACACTCATGTGTTTTCGTCACACTTGAGTCAACGAAAACAGGTGTTTTCGTAGCATAAGGGTTTTCGGCCCAAGCTTGGATTTCGGCCCAAGTGATTTCGACTCTGTTAGTTCCGTTAACTAGTTAACCTTATTAACTCTGTTAGTTATAACTCTGTTAGACATGTAACTATGATTAACCTATTAACTGAGTTAAGTTTATTAACTCAGTTAACTGTATTAACTCTGTTAGTTATTACTCATGTTATGCTTGTTAATTCTGAAAGCTTGTTATCTTTTCTTAATACATTAACCTGGTTAAGTCTGTTAAAACCATCAAGCATGTTAATTGATTAACCATGTTAGATATTACCAAGAACTCAGTTATATGGAGTATGACTGTGTGAACATGAACCCACTGTTATGTGCTACTTGATGAGAAATGCATAAACACACTATATGACATAGATTACCTGTGAAACATTGCGAGTTCGAAACTGATTATACATACGTGCGTACTATAGGTCGTGATTGATTAACTGTGAGCGTGCGTATTCCTTTAGCATACCGAGCAAACCAAGGTGAGTTCACACTCTTACCAAGGCATGGGATTCCCGGGGTTGGGAATGGGTTTGGATGATTACTTATGCTTAAATTGTTATCGGAATTACATACCATAGGCCTCGGGAGAGGACGGTTATTGGTAGGTACTGCTAGACTAGTGATACATATACTTCTCTTCGCACACACGCCGGGAATGGCTGCGATAATAGAACTAATCTTCGCACACATGCCTGGAATGGCTGCGAACCATACTCTAAACTTCGCACACATGCCGGGTGGGCTGCGATACAAATATACCTAGTCTAGAAAACATGGGAAACCCCCACAATCTTCGCACACATGTCTAGGAGACTGCGATTCAAGTACATACGATATATGGGTTACTAAACGAACATATGGTTTACAATACAATTACTATAACCGAACAACCAACTGTGAACTCGCTCAACTAGTTGTTGACTCTCTGTTACATGCCTTGCAGGACCATAGGTACTCATGGAGCTTGCACGGGAGGCGCGGTCGTTGTGGGCACGGATTGTGGGTGTTTTGATGAAAACTTTATGACTCTTTAAACTTATCACTTATGTTGGGTTTTACATTTATGCTTCCGCTAAACATTGATACTATACTTTGGTTTTCGAACACCTTTCATATTGTTTGGTTGATTTACATTTATTAATAACATGGTTCAATATGATTGGTGGCTTGATCCTGGTCAGTCACGCCTCCAAGCGGTGGTACTCCGCGTGTGGATTTTTTGGGGGTGTGGCAGATTGGTATCAGAGCCATTGGTTATAGAGAACTCGGTTTTAATAAGGGGAAAACGTTTTTATTAAAACCAGACTATAACCTGTACAGTGCTCAACGATCCACAACGACGCTTCGCTCCACGTGCAAGACTCAACACTATAGGTAATACTGTTCATGTTTACATTGCCTACTTGCTAGATTTCATAGAACTTTGCTCAGGGTATGCTTAGATAAACGTAACAACTATTTCTTGAGAACACTTGTGTGCTTACACTCTTCTGTCATCGCATTTCTCGCGAACCTCTCTCACTCATGTTTCCTTTGAGATGAAGATCATGAGTGGACGCGTTAACCTAACTCAAGCCCAGTTGGCTCCTTTGATCACTGAACAAGTTATTGCAGCACTCGCAGCTGTCCAGGCAGGGGGTATAACCTTCCATCACCACTTACTCTAGGATCTTTAGATCCTACTTTCGTAAACCAACACTCGTGCTCAAGTATGTTTACTCTTACACACACGACAGGTCAACACGCTTAGCCACCTGTGTGCACGTTCAAAACTTTCATGGACTGTTGTCCTAGTACTTTTAGTGGCACTGAAGGGGCCGTTGGACTCCTCCATTGGTTCGAGAAGCTCGAATCAGTCTTCGAAATGTGTGAATGCCCTGAGGCTCGTAGGGTGAAGTACGCCACTGGTACTCTCGAAGGCACTGCGCTAACTTGGTGGAACACGCAAGTTCAGATGCTGGGGCTGGCGGCTGCTAATGCCACCCCATAGAATGATTTTAAGAAACTGATCAAGCGAGAATACTGTAACCGTGATGACATCCACAAACTGGAAGTGGAGTTCTTTAACTTGAAGATGACGGGGTCAGAGATAGAGGCATATACGAAACGATCCAACGAACTGGCAGTGTTAGGTCCAACTATGGTGGATCCTCCCATCAAACGCATTGAGCTGTACCTCAAAGGCTTAGTACCAGAAATTCAAAGCCATGTGACTTCGGCTAATCTTGCTACCATTCAAGATGTTAATCGTCTAGCTCATCGTCACACAGACCAGGCAGTGGAACAGAACAGGCTGCCTAAACGTATCAGTGCTACTACTACAGCTATCCCTACTGCTACTCCCAGTGACAACAAGCGAAAATGGGATGGAACCTCCAGCAAGGGTTCAACTTCGGTTCAATCCCAGGCACAGCAACGAAAGACAGATAATTACCAGAGCCCCAGTCAGCAGTCTTCTGGTAGTCAAGGGCAGGGTGGATATCGAGGAAATCACCCAAAGTGCAACAGATGCAACAGACACCACAGTGGTCACATAGTCAAGGGTTGTAACCTCGTCTTAGCTGGTCAGACATTCTCCATCAACCTCATTTCTACAGTCTTGGGTAGTTTCGACATCGTCATTGGGATGGATTGGTTATCCCAACACCAAGCAGAGATCCTATGCAAAGAGAAGAGATTAGAGGATATTCCAATAGTACGCGATCTTCCTCAAGTGTTTCCTGAAGATTTACCTGGGCTACCGCCTCATCGCCAGGTCGAATTTCAGATCGAGCTAGCTCCAGGAGCAGCGCCTATAGCTCGAGCACCTTATCGCTTAGCTCCAACCGAACTGGAAGAACTGTCTAAGCAATTACAAGAACTCTTGGAAAAAAGGGTTTCATACGTTCTAGCTCTTCGCCCTGGGGAGCTCCAGTACTATTTGTGAAGAAGAAAAACGGTACCTTCCGTATGTGCATAGATTACCGCGAACTGAACAAGGTGACCGTGAAGAATCGCTATCCTCTTCCACGCATCGACGACTTATTAGACCAGTTGCAAGGGTCGAGCTATTACTCGAAGATTGACCTGAGGTCAGGCTATCACCAACTGAGAGTCCGGGATGAGGACGTCTCCAAAACAGCATTTAGAACTCGCTACGGCCATTACGAGTTTTTGGTCATGCCATTCGGGCTAACGAACGCGCCTGCGGTTTTCATGGATCTTATGAACAGGGTGTGCAAACCTTATCTTGACAAGTTCGTTATTGTTTTCATCGACGACACCCTGATCTATTCAAAGAGTCAGGAGGAACACGAGTAGCATTTACGACTCATTTTGGAACTCCTTCGAGCAGAACAGTTGTACGCCAAGTTTTCAAAATGTGACTTCTGGCTTCGTGAAGTCCACTTTCTAGGCCACGTGGTAAACAAGGATGGGATTCATGTTGATCCATCCAAGGTTGATTTGATCAGGAACTGGCCTGCACCTCGCACACCAACCGAAATACGCCAATTCTTGGGTTTGGCGGGTTATTACAGACGGTTCATCAAAGACTTCTCAAAGATTGTACAGCCGCTTACATTACTGACACAGAAAGGTGTTGTTTATCGTTGGGGTAATACACAGGAAACAGCGTTTCAGCACTTAAAGGATAGACTTTGTAGCGCACCTATCCTCTCATTGCCTGAAGGCATGGACGATTTTGTAGTCTACTGCGACGCATCTATTTAGGGTCTTGGATGTGTGTTGATGCAAAGGGATAGAGTCATTGCTTATGCTTCGCGCCAACTTAAGATTCACGAACGGAATTACACTACACATGATTTAGAGCTGGGAGCTATTGTTTTCGCGCTCAAGATATGGCGACATTACCTGTATGGCACCAAGTGCACCATCTACACAGATCACAGGAGTCTCGAGCATATTTTCAAGCAGAAAGAGTTGAACACGCGACAACGTCGATGGGTCGAACTACTGAACGATTACGAATGTGCTATAAAGTACCATCCGGGCAAAGCCAATGTGGTGGCCGACGCCCTCAGTCGAAAGGATACTACACCTAGGCGTGTACGAGTGTTGCAACTCACTATTCAGTCTAGTCTTCTTTCTCAGATACGAGATGCTCAGGTAAAAGCATTGAAATCAGAAAACGTCAGGGCTGAAGCTCTACGCGGCTCAAGGCAACAGTTAGAACAAAAGGCAGACATCGCCTACTATGTAACAGGACGCATTTGGGTCCCACTCTATGGCAACTTACGCGAGCTGGTAATGGATGAAGCTCATAAGTCTCGTTACTCAGTACATCCTGGTTCGGATAAGATGTACCACGACTTGAAAACTACATATTGGTGGCCTAGCATGAAAGCTCATATAGCAACTTACGTTAGCAAGTGTTTGACTTGTGCGAGAGTCAAATCGGAATATCAGAAACCATCGGGCCTACTCCAACAACCAGAGATACCACAATGGAAATATGAGCAAATTTCCATGGATTTCGTTACTGGCCTACCTAGATCTCAACGTGGTAACGATACTATTTGGGTGATCGTGGACCGACTCACAAAATCTGCACACTTCTTGGCTATCAAGGAAACGGATAAGTTCTCCACTTTAGCAGACGTGTATCTTAAGGAAGTTGTCTCGAGGCACGGGGTGCCCACCTCTATTATCTCTGATCGTGACGCACGTTTTACTTCAGAACTGTGGCAAGCAATGCATAAATCTTTTGGTTCTTGTTTAGACATGAGCACAGCTTATCACCCTCAGACGGATGGGCAATCTAAACGCACTATTCAAACTTTAGAGGTCATGCTTCGTGCATGTGTAATCGATTTCGGAAACGGCTGGGAAAAGCATCTGCCACTTGTGGAATTTTCGTACAATAACAGCTACCACACCAGCATTAAAGCTGCTCCGTTTGAGGCATTGTACGGGCGTAAATGCCGGTCACCTCTTTGTTGGACAGAGGTGGGAGATAGTCAGATTACTGGTCCAGAGCTTGTGGTAGACACAACAGAATGAATTGCTCAAATATGACAACGCATGGCGGCAGCTCGCGACCGTCAGAAAGCATACGCCGATAAAGACCGGAAACCACTCGAGTTCCAGGTTGGGGATCGAGTGCTACTCAAAGTTTCACCCTGGAAGGGTGTGGTCCGTTTTGGCAAACGAGGCAAGCTCAATCCGCGATATGTCGGACCGTTCGAAATCATTGAGAAAATAGGCAAAGTGGCCTACAGACTGAACTTACCAGCTGAACTCAGTGCAGTTCACAACGTTTTCCACGTGCCGAATCTGAAGAAGTGTCTATCAGATGAGACCCTCATAGTTCCTTTGAAGGAGCTCACTATCGACGATCAGTTGCGATTCGTCGAGGAACCAGTTGAAATCACGGACCGGGATGTTAAGGTCCTCAAACACACCAGAATATCTCTTGTTCGAGTTCGTTGGAACTCCCGTCGTGGCCCAGAGTTCACCTGGGAATGAGAAGATCAAATGAAACTTAAGTATCCCCAGTTGTTCGAGAACAATGCAACTACTACTGAGGCTGAAGCTACTGCGGAATTTCAGGACGAAATTCCAAATCAACGGGGGGATGATGTGACACCCCAGGAAAAACCAGTAAACCACGCAAACTTAACTAGCTTCCTCAGTAACCACGTGCTAAATTTCGGGACGAAATTTCTTTCAAGTTGGGGATAATGTGACAACCCGTGTTTTCAATACTTCTCTAGTTTCTTCGATGCTCGACGTGTGTATACTAAATGAACTTGCTTATATAATTACTTGATTTTAATTATGTATAATATATATACATGATTAAATGCATGTCATATTTGGTGGATATGAAAGGTAGGAACCGAAGTTGTTAGATGTTTTACGTTTATGTGCAACACTAACGGACCGCACCTACCTCAAACTCGAGCCACCCACTTAGGCCTAAGGCCGCACCCTCTCACACTTCCTCTCACATTAAATCGGCCCATGAGTGTTAGGCCCGAATCAACCCTAGCCTTTTTTCCAATTATTTGTTTACGAGAAGTTTGGATAAGATTACTTGTAACATTACAAACCCTAACAACCATCACTCCATTCATCTTTTGCGACGGCAGAACCCCCCCCCCCCCAAGGCATTCTTCTGGTGGATCATATGATTCGGTTAGTCATATCATTATATCATTAGTTGCATTGTTTTGTGGGCTTAATATCTTGTAACATGAGTACATGTGATATGCATTGAAAGTACAACCAATTTGATAAGGATCACTACATATTGTCGGCCATTATGTTTCTAGTTTTCATGAGAATTTTTAGTTGACATGTGATGGTTAATAGCTCGATATGTGTGCGAATTATTAATGCTGATGCATGTATATATATGTGGGTTATATATGATGGGGTCATGAGTCGATGTATGTGATTCTTATTTGTGGTTTGGATAGATTGGATATGATAGGAATCATTATAATCTGATGCATGATCGGTTGTGTTTTTGGCATATTGTTTATGTTGGATTGATGTTGATGGTATGTTAATAAATGTTTAGCAGATTAGGGTTATATGTTAAAGGATATGACAGTGCCTGATGATTTCAACAACCTATTGATGATTGAATGATGTATCTTGTAAGATATGATTGTGACCTACTGAAACCATCATGTGACCTACTGACAAATTGAGGGAACATGTGAAAATTATCATGCACAACAACTATTGTCGGCCATTATAAAAGAACAATATATATATATTATCGACACACTGCCATGTATATTGGATGATATGATCATTAGTGTATGTCTGTTAATGAATGATCTGCAAATTGATTTATGTAACTGTTGTTGAAGATGATGTCCAGCCAACGAAATCACAGCATTGGACGAAAACACTCATGTGTTTTCGTCACACTTGAGTCAACGAAAACAGGTGTTTTCGTAGCATAAGGGTTTTCGGCCCAAGCTTGGATTTCGGCCCAAGTGATTTCGACTCTGTTAGTTCCGTTAACTAGTTAACCTTATTAACTCTGTTAGTTATAACTCTGTTAGACATGTAACTATGATTAACCTATTAACTGAGTTAAGTTTATTAACTCAGTTAACTGTATTAACTCTGTTAGTTATTACTCATGTTATGCTTGTTAATTCTGAAAGCTTGTTATCTTTTCTTAATACATTAACCTGGTTAAGTCTGTTAAAACCATCAAGCATGTTAATTGATTAACCATGTTAGATATTACCAAGAACTCAGTTATATGGAGTATGACTGTGTGAACATGAACCCACTGTTATGTGCTACTTGATGAGAAATGCATAAACACACTATATGACATAGATTACCTGTGAAACATTGCGAGTTCGAAACTGATTATACATACGTGCGTACTATAGGTCGTGATTGATTAACTGTGAGCGTGCGTATTCCTTTAGCATACCGAGCAAACCAAGGTGAGTTCACACTCTTACCAAGGCATGGGATTCCCGGGGTTGGGAATGGGTTTGGATGATTACTTATGCTTAAATTGTTATCGGAATTACATACCATAGGCCTCGGGAGAGGACGGTTATTGGTAGGTACTGCTAGACTAGTGATACATATACTTCTCTTCGCACACACGCCGGGAATGGCTGCGATAATAGAACTAATCTTCGCACACATGCCTGGAATGGCTGCGAACCATACTCTAAACTTCGCACACATGCCGGGTGGGCTGCGATACAAATATACCTAGTCTAGAAAACATGGGAAACCCCCACAATCTTCGCACACATGTCTAGGAGACTGCGATTCAAGTACATACGATATATGGGTTACTAAACGAACATATGGTTTACAATACAATTACTATAACCGAACAACCAACTGTGAACTCGCTCAACTAGTTGTTGACTCTCTGTTACATGCCTTGCAGGACCATAGGTACTCATGGAGCTTGCACGGGAGGCGCGGTCGTTGTGGGCACGGATTGTGGGTGTTTTGATGAAAACTTTATGACTCTTTAAACTTATCACTTATGTTGGGTTTTACATTTATGCTTCCGCTAAACATTGATACTATACTTTGGTTTTCGAACACCTTTCATATTGTTTGGTTGATTTACATTTATTAATAACATGGTTCAATATGATTGGTGGCTTGATCTTGGTCAGTCACGCCTCCAAGCGGTGGTACTCCGCGTGTGGATTTTTTGGGGGTGTGACAGATTGGTATCAGAGCCATTGGTTATAGAGAACTCGGTTTTAATAAGGGGAAAACGTTTTTATTAAAACCAGACTATAACCTGTACAGTGCTCAACGATCCACAACGACGCTTCGCTCCACGTGCAAGACTCAACACTATAGGTAATACTGTTCATGTTTACATTGCCTACTTGCTAGATTTCATAGAACTTTGCTCAGGGTATGCTTAGATAAACGTAACAACTATTTCTTGAGAACACTTGTGTGCTTACACTCTTCTGTCATCGCATTTCTCGCGAACCTCTCTCACTCATGTTTCCTTTGAGATGAAGATCATGAGTGGACGCGTTAACCTAACTCAAGCCCAGTTGGCTCCTTTGATCACTGAACAAGTTATTGCAGCACTCGCAGCTGCCCAGGCAGGGGGTATAACCTTCCATCACCACTTACTCTAGGATCTTTAGATCCTACTTTCGTAAACCAACACTCGTGCTCAAGTATGTTTACTCTTACACACACGACAGGTCAACACGCTCAGCCACCTGTGTGCACGTTCAAAACTTTCATGGACTGTTGTCCTAGTACTTTTAGTGGCACTGAAGGGGCCGTTGGACTCCTCCATTGGTTCGAGAATTAAAAGACATTCCAGTAGTGTCTCAGTTTTCAGATGTATTTCCAGAAGAATTAACAGGACTACCACCAGATATAGAAGTTGAATTCAGAATTCATCTATTACCAGGAACAGCACCAATTTCCAAAGCACCCTACCGTTTGGCACCCGCAGAAATGCAGGAATTGAAGAAACAATTAGATGAATTACTGGAAAAAAGGATTCATACAACCAAGTTCGTCGCCATGGGGAGCACCGATATTATTCGTTAAAAAGAAGGACGGATCAATGCGTATGTGCATTGATTACCGTGAATTGAACAAAGTCATGATTAAGAATCAGTACCCATTACCGAGAATCGATGATCTGTTTGATCAACTGCAAGGAGCTCGATTTTTCTCTAAAATCGATTTAAGGTCAGGATATCATCAATTAAAGGTACAGGAAGAGGACATTCCTAAGACCACATTCAAAACAAGGTATGGTCATTATGAATTTACTGTCATGCCATTTGCCCCAGCCGCATTTATGGACATGATGAACCGAATATGTAAGCCATATTTGGATAAATTCATAATCGTCTTCATAGATGATATTCTCATTTATTCTAAAAATAAGGAAGATCATGCAAAGCATTTGCACACACTTTTAAGTCTATTAAGAAAGGAAAAGCTTTATGCTAAATTTTCAAAGTGCGAGTTTTGGCTAGAACATGTACAATTTCTTGGACACTTAGTAAACCATGAAGGAATTCATGTGGATCCAACAAAGATCGAGGCGATTACCAAATGGAAAACCCCTGAGTCACCAACTGAGGTTAGAAGTTTCTTAGGATTGGCCGGTTATTATAGTAGATTTATTCGAGATTTTTCTAGAATAGTCATTCCTTTAACTAAGTTAACATGTAAATCCATTAAGTTTGAATGAGGACCAAAACAAGAAGAAACATTTAGAATTCTTAAGCATAAATTAACCCATACACCCATATTAGCATTACCAGAAGGAACTGAAGACTTTGTAGTCTATTGTGACGCTTCTAAATTAGGTTATGGATGTGTGTTGATGCAACGCCAAAATGTTATAGCTTATGCATCTAGGCAACTTAAAAATCATGAAGAGAATTACTCAACACATGATTTGGAGTTAGGAGCTATAATTTTTGCTCTTAAGATTTGGAGACATTACCTTTATGGTAGTAAGTTTACCATATTCACTGATCATAAGAGTTTAAGGTATGTTTTTGGGCAAAAGGAGTTGAATATGAGACAAAGACGCTGGATGGAGATGCTTAGCGACTATGATTGTAATATCCAGTATCATGAAGGAAAGGCAAATGTAGTGGCATATGCTTTAAGCCGAAAGTATCATGAAAAGCCAAAAAGGGTACGTTCTCTTAAATTAAATCTGCAAGTAGATTTAAATGATCAGATAAGAGAAGCACAAGAATCAGTAATCAAGGATGATACTGAAAAATTAAAAGGTATGCTAAAAGAATTAGAACAAGGAACATATGGAATTTGGAGATTCCATAAAAAGAGAATGTGGATACCTAAATTAGGAAACCTACGTCATCATATATTAGAAGAAGCCCATAAGTCTAAGTATACGATGCATCCAGGAAGTGATAAAATGTACCAGGATTTAAGGAAAATTTTCTGGTGGATAGGAATGAAAAAGGACATAGCAGCCTATGTTTCTAAATGTTTAACTTGTTCACAAGTTAAAGCTGAACACAAGAAACCCTCAGGTTTGTTACAGCAGTTAGAAATGCCAGTGTGGAAATGGGAATTAATAACAATGGATTTTGTTACTAAATTACCCAAAACAAAGAAAGGTAATGATACAATGTAACACCTCGAAAATTCACGTCCTATAATGTGTTGACACGTGTCATATGTTTGAACGTGTGAAAGAATGTTCTGAAAGGACTAAAGTTGACAATCATGGAAAGTATGAGAATATACGAGTTCTAAATGTCAACAGTGAATAAATATATTATATATTAACCCTACAAGATGCTCATACCTTCAAACGAATAAATCATGGATTATACGAAGCTAATTATGAAAGAAAGTGAGAGATTACAAACTACAGGGGTTAAATGTGTCAACATGTTTAAGTTGTACCTCTGAGTGACCTTTTGACAAACCCGAAGCTTTGTAATGGTTAATTATGCTCACTAGAATGCACTATATAAATTTCATAAAATTTCGTTATCGTATGAGAAAGTTGTGATCAAATTCGTGTGCGAGGGGTTCAAAGCGTCAACGTTGAAGTTTAGGACTTTTCGGGTGACAACAACGTTAACCGAGGACTAAACAAAATGGGTATATGTCTTGGAGCCCTTATATGTCAAATAGGAGGGTTCATAATGCAAGAATTGAAGTCTAAGCAAAGTTTGAAGAGCCAAGGATCAAAATGCAAAAATAAAAAATATAAGATCTGGTGCAGAAGGGTGTCGCGCGACGCGAAGCCCCAGGGGGGGTCGTCGCGTGACGCGAGGGCCTATCTGGTCCGATTTTCTTGGGTTCTTGCCTGCCATAGCCCTTGCAATCGACTTTTATCCGATTTTCCTCATCTTTCTTGACCCCTAAACAACCCCTAAACATCTAGGGACACTTGTGGATGAGTTGTGGTCAGTTGTAGACTTGTGTGTCAACATGTTATGGTGATTAAATCACTATATAAAGCTCTAAGTTACAACAAGTTCTTCACACCTTCATTCTTGCATTCCTGATCACTTCTGGAGCTCAAGACTTCTCTCAAGTGATCTCTGGTCGTTCATAGGACTCTTGTAAGTTTGCTTAACCTTTCTTAGTTAAGTTTTTGCTTAGTTTTAGCTTAAAAGTCAAACCGTCGTAATTAACGGTTGACTTAACGATTAATCACTAATGGTCCAGTGATTAGTCGAATTGAAAGTAGTTATAAGTTGGTAATATTGTGGGTAATAAACCCTTAAAAGGGTTCCCCCTGATTCCCACTCTAACTAGGTCAAATGTCGGGTCAAACTTGTTAATAAAAAGTCAACAGGATACTTAGTTTCTAATTTATGCATGATTAGCAATGTAGAACACATATAACCTATTTGATCATTAATATAACTTGGTAATTAGTGTAAGAACATGTCTAAACATGTTCAACCCGACAATTTACTGTTTAGACCCGGTTCGGAACCGAAAGTCGCATAGTTGGACTTTTGCTTTGACTTTCAGTTCTGACCCGTTTAGGCATGTTTTAGAAATGCCTCAGAGCTTTAATTGGACTAGGTTACATGCTAGTATAACCCTCTGTGATTATACACCTTGGTTCATTAGTTATCCAATTAATATGCATGATTCCGTTAATTGCTCATATGTTGACCATTATGCCCTTTTCACCTTAAAACGTGATTTTTGAAAATGTAAAAGAGTAGAAACTTTAATCACTGATATATAAACTTGCACCCAAAATTTGATATCAGTTTGAGGTGTAGATTGAGAGTTATGCTCAATAGCGTAATTAAGAAGCTTTATGTTAATTAAACGGCGTAATTAGCGTATAGCCTAGTTAAGCCTACTTTTTGATATCAAAATCTTTACCCACTGATGTAATATATTATTTTGGGATTTTTGAAGATTTTTAATTAATTTTAGGCTGAGCATAACTCATAGTCGTAGGCTTAATCCGGTAATTGTCGGTTTTGCCCTTACGGACCATAAAATAAGTTTTACATATCTAATCAACTCCAAACCTTTTGCTACTGATCCTAAATGATAAATAAATTATTTTAGGCCTTCTAGAATGATAAAAATATCAGCTTTATATATAGAACCCGGAAACGGCTTCTAATCGCCTTATTAAGCGTTTTTAGCGCATAGTATGTACTAAGACTAATTTTAAACATACAAGGGTGATACCTACTGATATTTTAGGTAAATTATAATATTTTAACAGTAAGCAAAAGTTGTTAAACTCAGACTTCAGTTTTGAGCTTTTCGGCTTATGTGAAATTACCAAAATGCCCCTACGGTGCATAGTTTGGTTATAATTGATAAATTTCACATATATACTTTACCCTACTGTTATAACTTAGCAAAATAAGTATTTTTGCTGATTATAGCAGACCTGTAACTCAGGTTAATACTTAAACTCTTTTATAACCTTTTAAATGACCAAACTACCCCTACGGGGCATAGTTTGTGTTCAAATTCGTTTCGGGCATAATAGAAGACATCTTACTGATGTCACAACATATTTGAAGCATATTAACTTAGGAAACCTGTATATGGCTCTTACTAATACCCGTTACGCTTATTACGCGTTCGGTTCGGTTTATGTAACAAGTTTACATAAATTAGCCGAAACGGGTCAAACTTTATCGGTTTTATCTCAAAATCCAGAATGTGTATGAAATACCCATATTAAGCAAGTCTCCGAAATTGTCGGGTCTAAATCACATTCTATCCGGTCTTCGCTTAATCGTGCGTACGAACCGTATCTTTGAAACTAACCGGTCTAAGCTTAAGCTTAACTAAAGACCCGTTAGGATTCTAATAGGTTATTATAAACCTTCGTTCCAGATTAGGAGGACCAGTAAAAGCTACTTGCATTTTGCTTATTGTGATTATTACATTGCTCAGGTAAATACTTTTAACTTATTTTCCCTATACGGGCTTGGGTTACGGTATATAGAATACCGCTTGGTCGGGTGTCAAATCTTCCATCATTAGGTGGTTAATTGAATAATTTGATCGGCCTGTTTAAACAGTTTTGTTTACTTAAAAGCCTTTGGGGGGTTAATGACCATGTCCCGGATATCCCTGGCATCATTTTACGAAATGGCCATGACTTAAGCGCGGGGTGTAGGCGTACACCCGTCAGTGCACAAAAGAATAATGTGGTGTGTCTATTGATCTTTAACCCGGACACGATCCGGGCTACTGAATGCATAAGGAACATGTAATTCGTTCACAAGATTATATATTTAAATAATTCTCCCAAGTTATAAAATGTTTATGCCACGTGCATCCAAATCAATTTTCAATCATTTTTCCAAAATGAGTCAGTTGATTGTATTTACCAGTGTAAACTGACGTATTTTCCCAAAAAGATTAAATGCAGGTACTAAGCGTAATTGACTGGGATTTCTCCTTAGCATCAATAGAAGTCTCGCAAGCTTAAGATGCCTATCGTCTGTTGAACTACTGTTTCCATTTTATTTTCGATCCGTCTGTGGATAAACAATCGACTATTGTGATACTTGATATTACAACATTTTATTCGGTTGAATTATATCTTACAATTTGCTTCCGCTGTGCATATTAAATATTGTGTTGTTTGACTATTATGTTGCCAACCACGTCACGATACTCCCCACCGGGCCCACCGGTGATGTAGTGGAAACCGGGGTGTGACATACAATCTGGGTGATTGTAGACAGGCTAACCAAGTCAGCTCATTTCCTACCAATGAAATAAACTTTCAGTATGGAACAGCTAGCTAAATTATATGTAATTGAAATAGTTTCTTTACATGGAATACCTTTATCAATCATTTCTGATAGGGATAGCCGATTTACCTCTCATTTTTGGTCAAGTTTCCAAAAGGCAATGGGAACCAAGTTAAATATAAGCACAGCTTATCATCCTCAAACGGACGGACAAAGTGAAAGAACAATTCAGACAATGGAGGACATGCTTAGAGCTTGTGCAATTGATTTCGGAGGTAATTGGGACGATCATTTACCTTTAATAGAATTTTCTTATAATAATAGTTATCACACAAGTATCAGTGCTGCACCATTCGAAGCACTTTATGGACGAAAGTGCCGAACCCCAGTATGTTGGGCAGAAATTGGGGAAAAGCAACTATCTGGACCTAAGATAGTACAAGAGACAACTGACAAGATTATTCAAGTCAAGGAACGACTAAAAGCAGCACGTGATCGACAGAAGAGCTATGCTGATAACCGACGCAAACCATTGGAATTTCAAGTAGGAGATAAAGTATTGTTGAATGTCTCTCCTTGGAAAGGAGTAGTAAGATTCATAAAAAGGGGAAAGCTAAGTCCCAGGTATGTTGGACCTTTTGAGATTATTACAAGAATAGGACCTGTAGCCTATCAGCTACAACTGCCAGAGGAAATGGCAGGAATACATGATGTGTTTCATGTATCTAATCCCAAGAAATTCTTAGCTGATGAATCACTGGTAGTACCTCTTAAGGATATAGAGGTAAATGAACAACTTAAGTTTGTAGAGAAGCCTCTACAGATTGAAGACATGAAAGTCAAGAATCTCAAGCATAAAAGACTAGTTCTGGTCAAAGTGAAGTGGGACTCTAAAAGAGGACCTGAGTACACATGGGAGCTCGAATCAGAAATGCAAAGAAAATATCCACACTTGTTCCAGTAGATCTCGAGGACGAGCTCTAAAACAAGGTGGGGAGGATGTAACAATCCTCAATAAACCGACACCCTCATAATATTTCCGACACCCTAGTATATTTTAAAATGTCCCACTATGTCTTTAAATACACCTCTTCTGTGAAAACCGAGCCCGAAATACAGTATAGCATTTAAAATAAATTAAAAACAAGAAAATTTAAGTTGAGGCAGGCCGCGTAGACCCACCCCAACCCTTACGCGGGCAGTTTAAAGGTTAAAACCTGATTTCTGTGATTTTTAAGTTTAGGCGGGCCGCGTAAGACCCCCGGTAAGTTAACGCGGGCCGCGTGAGATCTAAAATGTGGCGCAGCCCGGTGATGACACGTGTCATCATCGTGGCGAGTCTAGTAGCTGATCCGGACAAGCTACATCGTTGACCCAGGGTTGACGCGGGCCGCGTAGGCCCTGTGCTTGTTTTACGCGGGCCGCGAGAAAGACAGATTTCAGCACTATATAAGCAGGCCATCGGATCTTCAGTCGAATCGTTCAAAGTTTCTTTCTTTCTCTCAAAATTAAATTGTAGGCATAATCTACGGGTATTATACCCCCTAATTAACGAAGTTCTGCTCCGTTGTAAGTATTATAACCCCTGGATACGTATTAGATACGCTGCCCGATTGATCCAGGGTTCCGTAACGGCTGTCGTGGTTCTGCCCGACGTAGTCGTTGGAATGCCGTCTCGGGGAGGGTATTACTAATGTTAAAATGGGTTATTATACTAACGCATGTGCATTTGTGTAAATTATAGATTGTCACCAGGAAACCCTTACGGAAAATCTAAGACAACAATGTGAGTTGATCCGCTTTTTGTAAACCTTTTGTTAACTATTTTTACAAAACCTTAAATACTTTTCCATGCGAATAACAGTTGTTATGGGTGAAATTCTGAGCTCATATCCTGGATAATATCTTAAATTATATCTTGCTTGTATGATATATGTTCATGTCCGGGATGCTGATTCAGGATATTGGTAACATCCTGAATGGTATCCTGAGGATTACTAACGGATTATGTGCAGGAGTACGAGTCCAAGCTGGTAACGTTCATGAGGACCCTTTCCCCAGAAGACTCAGTCTAAGTCGTTCAAAGGAAGACGTTGAACCCGCTTTACCTGGTCTCCAACGGCTACTAGGGAATATTCAAAGGCATCCCATACTTATAGCAGATTTTGTTTTCGTTTGCTAGCTATAAATAGGTGGATAAATCAGATCGAATAGGACATCACAACTACACTCACTACTCTCTCACACTTACTCTCTCGCAACTTTTACTTTCACAAAAAGCATTGTAACACTTAGCGATCTGATCAATATCCTGCACTGTATCCTGACGTTTAAAGCAATAAGAAGAACAAGGCAGCTGCGATTGTCAGCTCCCGAGATTTTGTGCCGGCGATCTAGATTGATCAAGGGCTTTCCTCGTATATCTCGTGTCACCCCCTTTACTTTTTGCTCATAGTTTGATCGTAGATACAGCTCAATATCCTGAGCCGTATCCTGGAAACTGTTTTTACAAATAACTTAATCAGCATATTTTCAACACATTTTCTTAGCACACTACCTCACTTGACTAATTTGATCACTTAATTGCTTCGGTAATTTTTGACCAAAACAATTTGGCGCCCACCGTGGGGCAAGTGGTGCTATCTTTGCTAAAAACCTTTGTGAAATCGTTACTTGGTTTTCTATTCTCAAAACTTTTTTCCACATTATTCACAATGGCCTCAAGATCAAACATGAGCTCCTCCACAGTGTCTGCTACAACCTCTGCAACAGTTGGTTCGGTGCTTCCACCACCTCCTCCGAGAATGCAAACCTCTTCACAAGGAACTGAAAGTCATGTGGCTCAGGATGTTATCCCTACTCGGAGCACTCAGGGATCTGGTCCTATTTTGGCTTCTAATGATGAAATTCTAACCTTATTTGGTAGTGTACATGAACAGATGAGGCAGCAACAGGAAACAAACCAAATCCTAATGAGAGAAATACAACTCTTGAAATCTAGTTCAAGCAGACCCGCTGAGGATATTGTCACTCCTTTACAGCCCAGAACTTTGAACTTCAGTTCGGCCGTATATACTGAGGATAACAGGGGAAATATCGTACTTAGCCATTCTCAGAATCATACTCCTGAAATACCCTCCTCAGTCAGGATGTCAACTGTGAAGAGCTCAGGATATGCTTCAGGATATGGCCAGAATCCTCAGACCGGTAACGTGTCAAATAATAATAATATTCTTGCTACTAACGATAGTGGATCTTTGCAGGATGCAGGTATGACGTCAACATTTACTATCTGTGATGCTGAAATCCCAAAAAGATTTCAAACCCCCAACATGAAGCTCTATGATGGGACTACGGATCCTGAAGAGCATATCGCCCAGTATAGGGAAAGAATGGAAATCAACCCTATCCCTCCAGATCTTAAGGAAGCATGCCTATGCAAGGGTTTTGGTTCTACCTTAACAGGATCAGCCTTAAAATGGCTCTTAAATGTTCCCCCTTATTCGATTACATCATTTGCTCACCTAGTGAATTTATTTAATAGTCAATTTTCTTGTAGTCGAAGTTTTGAAAAACTAACAAGTGATCTCTACAGGATAACTCAAGGACCTCAGGAATCCTTAAGAGATTATGTGAACAAGTTTAGCCGAGAACCCTTAGACATTCCACATCTTGATGTTGCAACAGCTGTGCAAGCTTTCAAGATGGGGCTGCAAAAAGATTCTCAATTTTTCCAAGATCTTGTAATGAACCCATGCAGGAACTTGGACGAAGCTCGAAACAGGGCCCTAAGATATATTCGACTGGAGGATGACAAGAAGATGCAAGAGAGGATGAACTCGTCCACCACTTATGAGTCAACCAATAGGAAGTCAGAATCCTCGTTTAAACCATATCGCTCTAAGCCGTATGGCAGAAATGACAACAAGAAAGTGAATGCTGTTGAAGACGAGGATCCTGAAGAGTATCCTGAATTATCTGAATATTGCTTTTCTGTTAACATACCTGAATTAATGTATGCCATGCAGGGTTTAGGAGACAAAGCCAGGTGGCCTCGAAAGAATCAAAAGAAAGCTGATTGGAAGGATAAATCCAAATGGTGTGCCTTCCATGAAGATTTCGGACATGTGACTGAGGATTGCATTGCTTTAAGAAAAGAAATAAGTTATCTTCTAAGCAAGGGATATCTGAAGGATCTCCTAGGGAGAAAAAAGAATAAGGGTCAGGATACTGAGAAGGATCCTGAACGAGCAGCATCACCTCCTGCGGATGCCAAGATAATCAACTTTATTTCAGGAGGATCCGACATTTGTGGGACTTCGTATTCTGTGGACAAGAGACATGCAAAGGAAGCTAAGGCCGAAAGGGGAGACAAACCAGCCAGGATGACTACTCTCACAACTGATAAAGTGAAAACTTTCAACGCTGATGACAAGGATACTGTCCAGGATCCTCACCATGATGCTCTGGTAATAACATTATATGTGGCTAACCATTTTGTACGCAGGATATTGGTGGATAATGGCAGCTCCGTCAACATAATCCAACTAGAAACTCTGAAAGAATGAATGTATCTCCAATGGATATCACTTCGAAATCCACCGTGCTTGTTGGATTCAGTGGAGAAGCTAGGAACACAGTGGGAGAGATAAAGTAACCGGTATATGTTGAAGGGGTCAACTTAATACAACGTTTCTGTGTGATGGACTCCCTATCCTGCTATAACATCATATTGGGCAGACCGTGGATCCATGATATGAAGGCTGTGCCATCAACTTATCATCAATGCGTCAAGATCCCTACCCCTTGGGGGGTTGTTAAGGTTGATAATGATCAGCAGGAGGCAAAGGAATGTTACTCATCCTCAATGAAATCCTCAACCAAGCCTAATGCAGCATAGCAATAAAGATGCGGGCCCAGGATATCGTGGAGGCTTCAGAGCAGGATGTAAAGAAAATTATCCTGAATCAGGATAATACGGATATCTCGGTGCTCATAGGAACCAATATTTCTCAGGATATTGAAGAACAATTGTCACACCCCGATTACCACACGTTTGACCGGTGGGCCCGGTGGGGAGTATCGTGACGTGGTTGGCAACATAATAGTCAAACAACACAATATTTAATATGCACAGCGGAAGCAAATTGTAAGATATAATTCAACCGAATATAATGTTGTAATATAAAGTATCACAATAGTCGATTGTTTATCCACAGACGGATCGAAAATAAAATAGAAACAATAGTTCAACAGACTTCGACATCTAGAGCTTGCGAGACTTGAGTAATGATGCCTGGAGTAGCCAGCCTATTTCGTCTAGCACCTGCACTTAACCTTTTTGGAAAATACGTCAGTTTACACTGGTACATACAACTCAACTGACTCGTTTTGAAAAGAGTTTGTAAATTGATTTGAATGCACTTCGGCACAAAATATCTTTATAACTTGGGACAATTATTTGTGTATAATCTTGTATACAGATTTACTTATTTGCCGTCCATTAGCACCGGTTAGAAGAGCCGGTTTAAGTTAATTGACACGCCACAAGTATAATGCCCACAAGGTTGATTCCTTTACGTGGATTACCAGTTTTTACATAATGCATCTGTCAGGTGTACGCCTACACCCCGTGCTTAGGTCGTGGCCATTTCGTAAAATGATGCCAAGGATATCCGGGACATGGTCATTTAACCCCCAAGGGCCATACATCAAATAATACAGAACAAAGCGGGTTATGTAAATACATTAATCACAATCCGATTTAAATGACTACATACCCGACCAAGCGGTACTTTTATAGTACCGTATCCCAAGCCCGTATAGGGAAAATAAGTTAAGAGTATTTACCTGAGCAAAGTATCAATCAAATACAATAAATGCAAGTACTTTTACTGGGCTCCTAATCTGGAACGAAGGTTTATAATAACCTATTAGATTTCTAACGGGTCCTTAATTAAGCCTTAGCTTAGACCTGTTAGTTTCAATGATACGGTTCGTACGCACTATTAAGCGAAGACCGGATAGAATGTGATTTAGACCCGACAAGTTCGAACACTTGCTTAATATGGGTATTTCATACACACTCTGGATTTGGAGATAAAACCGATAAGGTTTGACCCGTTTCGGCTAATTTATGTAAACTTGTTACATAAGCCGAACCGAACGCGTAATAAGCGTAACGGGTATCCGTAAGAGCCATTTACAGGTTTCCTAAGTTAATATGCTTCAAATATGTTGTGACATCAGTAATATGTCTTTTATTATGCCCGTAACGAATTTAAACACAAACTATGCCCCGTAGGGGTAGTTTGGTCATTTAAAAGGTTATAAAAGAGTTTAAGTATTCACCTGAGTTACATGTCTGATATAATCAGCAAAAATACTTAGTTTACCAAGTTATAACAGTAGGGTAAAGTAGATATGTGAAATTTATCAAATATAACCAAACTATGCGCCGTAGGGGCATTTTGGTAATTTCACATAAGCCGAAAAGCTCAAAACTGAAGTCTGAGTTTAACAACTTTTGCTTAGTGTTAAAGTATTATAATTTACCTAAAATATCAGTAGGTATCACCCTAGTATGTTTAAAATAGTCTTAGTACATACTATGCGCTAAAAACGCTTAATAAGGTGATTAGAAGCCGTTTCCGGGTTCTATATAGAAATCTGATATTTTTATTATTCCAGAAGGCTTAAAATAATTTACTTATCATTTTTGATCAGTAGCAAAAGGTTTGGAGTCGATTAGATATGTAAAACTCATTTTATGGCCCGTAAGGGCAAAACCGACAATTACCGGATTAAGCCTACGATTATTAGTTATGCTCAGCCTAAAATTAATTAAAAATCTTCAAAAATCCCAAAATAATATATTACATCAGTGGGTAAAGATTTTGATATCAAAAAGTAGGCTTAACTAGGCTATACGCTAATTACGCCGTTTAATTAACATAAAGCTTTCGATTTACGCTAATGAGCATAACTCTCAATCTACACCACCAATCGATCTCAAAGTTTTGGTGCAAGTTTATATATCAGTAATTAAAGTTTCTACTCTTTTACATTTTCAAAAATCAAGTTTTAAGGTGAAAAGGGCATAATGGTCAACATATGAGCAATTAACGGAATCATGCATATTAATTGGATAACTAATGAACCACAGTGTATAATCACAGAGGGTTATACTAGCATGTTACCTGGTCCAAATTAAGCTCTAAGGCATTTCTAAATCATGCCTAAACGGGTCAGAACTGAAAGTCAAAGTAAAAGTCAAACTGTGCGACTTTCGGTTCCGAACCGGGTCTTTACAGGAAATTGTCGGGTTGAACATGTTTAGACATGTTATAACACTTATTACCAAGTTATATTAATGATCAAACAGGTTGTATATGTTCTACATTGCTAATTATGCATAAATTAGAATTTAAGGATCCTGTTGACTTTTTCTTAACAAGTTTGACCCGACATTTGACCTAGTTAGAGTGGGAATAAGGGGGAACCCTTTTGAGGGTTTATTACCCACATAATTACCTACTTATAACTACTTTTTATTCGACTAATCACTGGACCATTAGTGATTAATCTTAAAGTCAACCATTAATTACGACGGTTTGACTTTTAAGCTAAAACTAAGCTAAAACTTAATTAAGAAAGGTCAAGCAAACTTACAAGAGTCCTATGAATGAATTTGGATCACTTGAGTCTGCTTTGGAGCTCCAAGAATGATCAGAAGTGCAAGAGAAAGGTGTGAAGAATGAGTTTCAACTTCATGGCTTTATATAGTGATCAAATCACCACAAATTGTTGACACACAAGTCTACCACTGACCACAACTCATCAACAAGTGTCCCTAGATGTTTAGGGGGTGCCTAGGGGTCGTCCAAGATGAGGAAATTCGGTTAAAAGTCGAATACAAGGGCAAGGGCAGACAAGAAACAAAAAAATCGTATCAGATAGGCCCTCGCGTAGCGTGAAGACCCCCCCCCCCTGGGGCTTCGCGTGGCGCGACACCCTTCTGCACAGAATCTGAATTTTTAGATTTATTGCGTTTTGATCCTTGGCTCTTCAAACTTCGATTAGACTTTTGTTTCTTGCATCTTGAACCCTCCAAATTGATTTATAAGGGCTTTAAAACATATACCCACTTTGTTAAGTCCCTGGTGAACTTTATTGTTACCCGAAAAGTCCTAACTTTCAACGTTGACGCTTTAACCCTTCGCATACGAATTTGATCATAACTTTCTCATACGATAACGAAACATTATGAAATTTTGATCGTGCATTCTAGTGAGCATAATTAACTGTTACAAAGCTTCGGGTTTGCTAAAAGGTCACTCAGAGGTATAACTTAAACATGTTGACCCATTTAACCCCTGTAGTTTGTAATCTCTCACTTTCTTTCATATTTAGCTTCGTATGATCCATGATTTATTCGTTTGAAGGTATGAGCATCATGTAGGGTTAATGTACAATATATTTATTCACTGTTGACATTTAGAACTCGTATATTCACATACTTTCCATGATTGTCAACTTAAATCCTTTTATAACATTCTTTCACACGTTCACACATATGACACGTGTCAACTCATTATAGGACGTGAATTTTCGAGGTGTTACATCCTCACCCCCTTAAAATAAATCTCGACCCGAGATTTACTGAAATAAATAAGGGTACTTTTCTTTCATCGTGGATTCTACTTCCCACGTATATTCGGGTCCTCTACGGGCATCCCATTTTACCTTTACAATAGGCACATGCTTCCTTCGAAGCTTCTTAACCTGTCGATCTTCAATCGACAATGGTTTTTCCACAAATTTTAAGCTCTCATCTATATGCACATCTGTATGTGGTATAACCAGTGATTCATCAGCGAAACACTTCTTCAGATTGCAGATGTGGAATACATTATGAATAGCACTGAGCTCTTCAGGTAAGTTTATCTTATAGGCAACTGACCCGACACGTTCGATAACCTCGAAAGGTCCTATGTATCTCGGGCTTAGCTTGCCTTTCTTACCAAATCGCATCACCCCCTTCCAGGGTGATACTTTAAGTAACACTTTATCACCTACTTCGAAGTGAAAAGCTTTACGCTTTGGATCTGCGTAACTCTTCTGCCTATCTCGGGCAGCTTTGAGACGGTCACGAATCCGGACAATCTTGTCCGTCGTTTCAAAGACTATCTCTGGTCCTGATAATTGGACATCTCCAACTTCTGCCCAACAAACTGGCGTTCTACACTTTCTACCGTATAATGCCTCAAAAGGCGCAGCCTTAATGCTGGTATGGTAGCTATTGTTGTAGGAGAATTCAATCAAGGGTAGGTGGTTATCCCAAGTACCACCTAAATCAATTACACATGCACGTAGCATGTCTTCCAACGTTTGAATAGTACGCTCACTCTGACCGTCTGTCTGAGGATGGTAAGCCGTACTAAAATTCAAACGTGTGCCCAAAGATTGCTGGAAACTTTTCCAAAAATGTGACGTGTATCTAGTATCTCTGTCAGAGATAATAGACACAGGTATGCCATGTAAGGCTACAATCTTATCCACGTATAACTGGGCTAACATGTCGGAGCTATAAGTCTCCTTGATGGGTAAGAAATGTGCTGACTTAGTCAGTCTGTCAACTATAACCCATATTGTATCATTTCCTTTCCTTGTCTTAGGTAACTTGGTGATAAAATCCATGGTTACCATTTCCCACTTCCACGTAGGAAGTTCAGGCTGTTGTAGCAAGCCTGACGGCTTCTGATGCTCGGCTTTGACTTGCACACATGTCAAGCATTTAGCTACATAGGTGGCTACAGACTTTTTCAAGCCTATCCACCAATAGTTTGCCCTTAGATCCTGGTACATCTTATCAGCTCCAGGATGAACGGAATATTTAGAGCTATGGGTTCCTGGAGGATAACATTACGAAGTCCTCCATAAATTGGAACCCATATTCGTCCATTTAATCTCAGAATTCCGTCTTTGCCAAGAGATAACTGCTCCTCAGTTACTCCTAGCTTTTCATTAGGATAGTTAGCTTCCAACACAGCTTCCTTCTGTGCAGCTAACAACCTTTCAGTCAAACTGTTCTTAATCTCCATGCGCTTGGCATTGATTCGGATGGGTTTCACCCTTTCCTTTCTGCTCAAGGCATCGGCAACCACATTTGCCTTGCCGGGATGGTATCTGATTTCACAATCATAATCATTTAAAGTCTCCATCCAACGGCGTTGCCTCATGTTTAAATCTTTCTGGTTAAACAGATGTTGAAGGCTCTTGTGATCAGAATAGATCACACATT
The DNA here is from genome assembly GCA_030545235.1 of Helianthus tuberosus. Lineage (NCBI taxonomy): Eukaryota > Viridiplantae > Streptophyta > Magnoliopsida > Asterales > Asteraceae > Helianthus > Helianthus tuberosus. The sequence continues at coordinate 217,059,940 of CM060442.1, read as the reverse complement.
TGATACCATACAAATAATGCCTCCACAGTTTTAGTGCGAATACCACGGCACCCAATTCCAAGTCGTGGGTGGTGTAATTCTTTTCATGCACCTTTAACTGTCTTGAAGCATAGGCAATAACCTTGCCTCTCTGCATAAGCACACACCCCATGCCAGTGTGAGATGCATCACAGTAAACTACGAATTCTTCTATTCCATCTGGCAATGTCAGTATTGGGGCGTTGCTCAACTTTTGCTTTAGAATATCAAAGGGCTCTTGCTGCTTAGGGCCCCAAACGAACTTTACCTTCTTCTTAGTCAAGGACGTTAAGGGTGCAGCAATCCTTGAAAATTTTTCAATGAAACGCCTGTAATATCCTGCCAATCCCAGGAAGCTACGAATCTCTGTAGGCGTCTTTGGCTCTTGCCAGTTCATAACTGCTTCAACCTTAGCGGGATCCACTTGGATACCACGCTCACTAACCACATGTCCAAGGAATTGGACTTCTCGAAGCCAGAATTCACACTTAGAGAATTTGGCGTAGAGTTTCTCACGATGTAGGAGTTTGAGAATACAACGAAGGTGTTTCTCGTGGTCAGCTTGGCTCTTAGAATAAATGAGATTGTCGTCGATGAAAACGATGACGAATTTATCTAAGTACCGCTTGCAAACGCGATTCATGAGATCCATGAACGCGACGGGTGCATTAGTGAGCCCAAAAGGCATCACTAGGAACTCGTAATGACCATATCGAGTCCTAAATGCTGTTTTGTGCACGTCTTCATCTCTAACCTTCAGTTGATGGTAGCCTGACCTCAAGTCAATCTTCGAGAAATAACTTGCCCCTTGCAATTGATCGAACAAATCGTCGATTCTGGGCAAAGGATACCTATTCTTTATCGTGACTTTATTAAGCTCACGATAATCGATGCACAGACGCATCGATCCATCCTTCTTCTTGACAAACAAGACTGGTGCTCCCCAAGGAGACGAACTAGGTTTGATGAAACCTTTGGCCAGCAATTCATCCAGTTGCGTTCTTAATTCCTTCATTTCTGTGGGTGCTAACCTGTAAGGTGCTCTAGCAACAGGTGCTGCTCCGGGAATGATGTCAATTCTGAATTCCACTTGCCTATCTGGTGGTAAGCCAGGTAGATCTTCAGGAAACACTTCAGGGTATTCAGAAATGACGGGGATGTCTTCGATCTTTGGTTTAGGCTCATCAATAATCACTTGTGCCATGTAGATGACACAACCCTTCTTTAAACACTTGGAAGCCTTGAGCATAGTCACTTGCTCAGGCAATCCATATTGGGTATCTCCCCGAATGGTAAGTGATTCACCAGACGGAGTCTTAATCACCACTTGCTTATTGTTACAGACAATTTGGGCCTGGTTATGAGATAACCAGTCCATACCCAAAACTATGTCAAAACCGGCCAACTTAAAGGGAAGTAGAGATAGAGGAAAAGAGTGGTTCTTAATGGATATGACACATCCATCTAACACAGTTGAGACGGTTTCTATGGTGCCATCTGCTAACTCTACCTCATAATTTATACTCAAGGTTTTGACAGGTAAATTCAGCAATTTGCAAAACTTATGGTCTACGAAAGACTTATCAGCGCCTGAATCAAAAAGTACCCTTGCATAGACATCATTGATGAGAAAGGTACCTGTGATTACGTTGTCATCCTGGACTGCTTCCTTTGCATCCATTCGAAAGACCCTTGCATTGGTCTTCTTGACCTCTTCAGGCTTCTTGGCATACTTAGGGCAGTTGGTCTTAATGTGCCCTTTCTCATTGCAGTTGTAGCATGTGGCATCTCTTATCTTCTTGCACTCTATCGTCTTGTGCTCTTTAGACTTGCATATCCCACATGCAGGTGCTCCTGACTTAGAATCGGACTCAAGTCTGCACTTTCCAAAGTGGCGTTTCTGGCAAGTCGTGCACTTTGGCTTTTCCTCTGTTCGCTGACTATTCCTTCCAGACCCAAACTTCTTAGAATCGCTGTTTCCCTTGTGCTTCTTCTCTGACCCTCGTGAGTTATCATCCTCACGCTTCCTCTTACTTTCTTCAGATTTCTTTAGCGATCTCAACCTGACCGCATCTAAAGTAAGGGACAAAGAGAGATCAGCTGCTGACCTAAATGTAGCAGGTCTTGAAGCCTTAACACTGGCTTTGATTTCTGGGGCTAAACCCCCAATGAAGCGAGCAATTCGCTTGGGCTCTGGTGTTACAAGGTAAGGAACCAGTCTGGACAGGGTATTGAAACTGGTGAGGTAAGCTTGACAATCTAAGTTTGTCATCACCAATGATAAGAAATCAGATTCAATTCTTTCGACCTCATGTTGAGGGCAGTAGTTTTCCATAATGAGAGTAACAAACTGCTCCCATGACATGTTGTAGAGCGGGATCTTCCCAGCAGCTTGAATGAGAGACCTCCACCATGCCAGTGCCTCTCCTTTGAACGATTGGGATACATACTTCACTACATCCCTTTCAGCACAACCGCTGATATCGACAACCGTGTCCATTTCATCCAACCAGATCATACAATCAATTGCCCCCTTCTCCCCGGTGAAATCCCGGGGTTTGCAGGAAACAAAGTATTTATAGGTACAAGATTTGGTATGCGGTTCATTATCGAACTCTATCTTCTTGGATGGAACATTGTTTTTAATAGATGAATGTCGATCATCATCCTTCTTTGACTCATCTTTCTTTGAGGGCGGTGGCTTGCTGTGAGCCTCCGAATGAGTCTTAGGGACAGACTTAGAGTGGGGTACAGATGAGGCTTTACTATTAGTCCCACTATACTCCCTGAGCTGTTCCTCTACAGCTTTAGATACAGCTGTATCAATCAATGTACGAAGCTCTACTTTGGTTATATTAATCCTATCATCATCATCGCGGTTTTCTAAAGGATGACTGTTCTCTTCCTCGGACCTAGCCATGTAGCTTTAATTGCTACATAAAATTAAACAAGGACAAGGTTTATACGGAAGCTTATATAGTTTTATCGTTTTAAACGATTTATTAACCATGTTTTTAATACACATATTAGTTAATTTGATAAATATATAATTATTCAGGATCTTTATCATAATCCTAAATTATAAGTTAATAATAGCACAAAAGGCCTAGTCACGTAGACAAGTTTAATTTATAAGCCTTGATTTTACAGAATCGAGGCATTAAGGTTTGAATCAAAGTTCATTACCTTTTCTTGACAGGGAGTTGTAGGCTACCACTGTCTTTAGTCCAGAGGACGTTAATTATAGCCCGTGGGCACTTCATCCATAAGGGATGATTATATAAATAAGGGAATTTAGAATAACCCAAAATGACTTATGTGATTTTATCATATCACATTTTGTCGAGCATGTTAATATGCTTTCATATGTTTAATAAGGATTTGAATCTCTTGAATAGGTTCTACCATCTTGGCCTTGTATGCCGTGACATTTAGGCTAGGATTTACCTTTAAGATTCTTTTTACTATTTAACGCAGAACAATCCTAAATTGAACTGTTAACAAGGATCTGAATCTAATTGTGGATCTACCATCTTGGCCCTGTCTTAAGATGACATATGTCTAGTGTAACACCTCGTAAAATCACGTCCAATGATGTATTGACACGTGTAATAAACCCTAATGAAGCCAAACACTGAAATTGAGGGACTAATTTTTCGAAAAATCGAAAACTTTGATTATGAAAGGACTGAAAGTGTAACATACCTAAAAAAAATAAGTTTCTTACGATGTTTATATTCACAAATGTGCCACTTGATGATTAAGTGTAGCCGTTTGCATAATTAATTGAAAGTTTGCGCAATAAAGGGTTAAAAGCGTCAACATGCTAATTCTTACCTCTGAGTGACCTTTTAAGAAACCGGGAGCTTCATAATATTTAATTATACTCTCGGGAATGCCAATTAATGGCCGTCTAAAGTTTTTATGCCTATAAGTAAAATTACGCGCAACTTTGCAAGTTAGAGGGACTAAAAGTGTCAATATGTTTAATTACACCTCTGAATGACCTTTTAGCAAACCCAAAGCATCATGATGATTAATAATACTTTCAAGAATGCCTAATATGGGTTAGATGAGGCTTCAATACTATTAGATGATGAAATGCGCAAGTTTGCGCAATAGAGGGACCTAAAGCGTCAACTTTTGAATCTACGCCCTTCGGTGACCATTTAAGCAAACGGGAGCGTAGTAACATGTATGTATATGCTTGGGAATGATCAATATGGGCCATGGAAGGCTTAGATATCATTAAACAGCATTTCGCGCCACTTTACGTAATTAAGGGACTAATTATGTCAAACTATAAAAGGAGGTCAAATCGTATGGTAACGGACCTTCCGGAATATGTCCATAAGTTAAACATACCCTATTTTATCCTTTATATAGCTTAGACATAGGTTTAGAGGTGTTAGTGCGTAAAAATAAACTTTTATGTCATTCAGGGACTAAAAGTGTCAAAAAGTGCACAAGTTTGCACTTTCGCGCATATCTCGCATTCGGTGTATCTCCGGACACCCAAAAATTTATGTAAGCACTAAAATATTTTATTTTAGTGACCGCCTTGATAAAATTCCATCCGTCGCGTAATTTGGATCGTTTTTCGCGTCCGTTCGTGTTTCGTCGTAATTCGACGCACAACGTGACCGTACGGCCAAACGAAACGACATCCGACATGTTTTTAAGCATGTTTCATGTCCCCTATGTTTAAACATCATAGTGGTGCCTTAAAATGAGGATAACGGGCCTTGAACGTGCCTTAAATGACATTAAAGACTCACAGGGACCATTTCTGTCAATATTGAAATTTCTGTTGCTGTGCTGGGCTGGTAGGCGGGCCGCGTAAGGTCACACAGACCCTTACGTGGGCCGCAAGACATGGTCAGATGCAGAAAACAGCTTGCAACAGCCTGTTTCTTGCTGTTTTCATGTGCAAACTGGTTCCTAACTCTCACAATCGATACTAGGGGCTTGCCCACAGAATTATCAAACCTCTTGACACCTGTTTTGATCAGATTACCCCTCCCGACACTTGTCGCGATCTCATGAGGACCCGAAAACTATATAAAGGAGCTAAGTTCACTTGATACTTCACTTGCATTCTCAATTCTGAAGCTCTCTGGTCAAACTCAGGCCTTCTAAGTGATCTATAATCGTAATTAGGACTCTTGTAAGTGTTCATAACCCTTTCGTTTTCGTTTTAGCTTGGTTAATTAGCTATTAGTCAAACCGTCGTAATTTAAATTTGACTTTGCGATTAATTGAAATCCGCTCAGTCATTTCTCGAATTGAAAGTACCTACAAGTAGGTATTTATGTGGGTAACAAACCCTTAAAAGGGTATTTTCAGATTCCCACTCTAACTATGTTAATTGTCGAGTCAAAGCTTGCTTTAAAAAGTCAACAGAATGATTATTTGCAAATTTAAGCATAATTAGCAATGTAGGGTACATGCAACCTGTTTGATCATTAAAATAACATGGTAATTAATGTAAGAACATGTCTCAACATGTTCAACTCGACAATTTTCAGTTTAAACCCGGATCGGAACCGAAAGTCGCATAAATTGACTTTTTCTTTGACTTTCAGTTCTGACCCGTTCTTACATGTTTGAGATCTGCCTTAGAGATTATTTTGGACCAGGTTTCATATATGTATAACTCTATGAGATTGTACAACTTGGTTCAATACCTATCCGATTCATATGCATGTTTCCGATTTATGCTTAAATGTGACTATTATACCCTTTTAACTATAAAACATGATTTTTGAAAAAGTGAAAGAGTAGAAACATTTGTCACTGATTTATAAACTTGCACCTAAAATTTGATATCAGTTTGAGGTCTAGATTAAGAGTTATGCTCATTATCGTAATTTGAAAGCCTTATGTTAATTAAATGGCGTAATTAGCGAATAGCCTATTTTAACCCACTTTTTAATATCAAAATTTTTACCCAATGTTATAATATAATATTTTGGGATTTTTAAAGATTTTTATTTAATTTTTGGCTGAGCATAACATAGGTCTCTAAGTTTAATTCAGTTAATACCGATTTTGCCCTTTTAAGCCATAAAACGAGTTTTATAAATCCTTTTGACCCCAAACCTTTTTCTACTGATTTTATTTGATAAATAAAATATTTTGAGCATTCTGGAATTATAAAAATATCAGCTTTCTTTTACAAACCCGGAAACGGCTCCAAATCGCCTTTTTAAGCGTTTTTAACGCATAGTATGTATTATAACCATATTAAACATATAAGGTTGATACCTACTGATGTTTTTAGTATATTTTTATAAAATAACAGTAAGTACAAGTTTTTGAACTCAGGTTTCCAGTTTTGACCTTTTTAGCCCTTGTGAAATTACCAAAATACCCCTAAGAAGCATAGTTTGGTTTTAAATGATAAATTTCATATATGGGTCATACCCTATTGTTATAACATGTTAAATTAAGTATATTTACTGTATGAACCAGACCTGTAACTCAGATTTCCAATTAAACTCTTTTATAATCTTTTAAATGACCAAAATGCCCTTATGAGGCATAAATTGTGTTTAAATCCGTTTTGGGCATAATAGAAGATATCTTACTGATATTATAACTTATTTAAGGCATATTAACTTAGGGGACTTGCATATGACTCTTTTGGTTACCCGTGACGCCCTTTTCGCGTTCGGTTCGGTTTATGTAACTAGTTTGCACAAATTGATCGGAACGGGTCAAACATTATCAATTTTGTCTCAAAATCCAGAATGTATTTAGTATACCCATATTATACAAGTATTCAAACTTGTCGGGTCTAAATCACATGCTATCCGGTCTTCGCTTAATCGTGCGTTTGAACCGTGTCTTCCTGTTGAAAGTTAACCGGTCTAAGCTTAGGCTTAATTAAAGACCCGTTAGGAATCTAATAGGATATTAAAAACCTTCGTTCCAGATTTAGGAGCCCAGTAAAAGCTATCTGTACTTGCTTGGTGGTATACGGCTGGGATTGAATTTATATTTAGCTCAGGTAAATACTTTTAACTTATTTTCCCTATACGGGCTTGGGTTACGGTATATAGAATACCGCTTGATCGAGCATCAAATCTTACATCTTTGGGTGGTTAATTGAATAATTTGATCGGCTCGTTTAAACAGTCTTGTTCACTTAAAGCCTTTGGGGGGTTAATGACCATGTCCCGGATATCCTTGGCATCATCTTACGAGATGGCCACGACCTGAGCACGGGGTGTAGGCGTACACCTGTCAGTGTATAACTCAAAATTGTGGTGGGTCTATTGATCTTTAACCCGGACAAGATCCAGGCTACTGAACGCACAAGTAACATGTAATTCGTTCACAAGATTATATTACATAATTATCCCAAGTTATAAAAAGGTTTTGTGCCACGTGCATTCAAATCAATTTTTAACCCTTTTCAAAATGAGTCAGTTAAATTGTATTTACCAGTGTAAACTGACGTATTTTCCAAAAGGTTAAGTGCAGGTACTACTCGTAATAGGCTGGCTGTCTTCTAGCGTCCACAATAAGTCTCGCAAGCTTGGATGCCTTAAAGTCTGTTGAATAAAGTTTCTTTTTATCTTTTGATCCGCCTGTGGATCTTTTACAGTCCGTTGTAATACTTTGATGTTACTTTATATCGGATTGTAATATATTTATCATTTGCTTCCGCTGTGCATTTATATATTGTGTTGTTTGACTATGATGATGTCAACTACGTCACGATACTCCCCACCGGGCCCACCGGTGATACGTGGAAATTCGGGGTGTGACAGGTTGGTATCAGAGCCAACATTGAGTGAATTAAACACTATCCTTTTTGTGTTTAATCTCAATGACACAGTAGCACATTCCTTAACTTTCTGAGTCTAGACTTAACATTGGAATACTCTCGTCTCTATTCGGAGGATTATTACTTTCAATTTATATATTTTAATATGTCGTCAATCAAAGAGCCGTGGATGGAGATTCTTCCCGTCAGAAGCCAAGAAATGCTAAGTTTCATACCATGACTAGGATAAGCATGCGACTGGTTGAAGGAGAAACCAAACTTGTTTAAACTCTTAACCAGACTACGGAGTCCATACCAGAAAGTCCCTGAGGCTCCCATATTGAGGATGATACATATAGATGTTATTAAATCCCTATTTCTTACCTTTGAATTTTGAGACTTCAGACTTAGATTATACCAGTCAAAACCTAATCCGTGATCCATGTCGTTTCTTAAATCATTGAATCCTTGGATTCTACTTCTGCTATGGATCCTGAATTGAATTAATTCTTTATTCACTAAAATCTTTAGAGTCGCTACTGCATACGATTTATAGAGATGAAGAAGCAATCAGAATAAAGAGAGGAAGACATTAGAAGACCCTCCATCATACTTCTTTTCATTAAAATCCTTGTTTGGGTATTTGTTTATTGTAGTCCTTTGTGGACGTAGTAATTCATTATAGTCCTTGCGGACCTACGTCTCCTAATAAGACTTGGTATATACTTATGTTTATCATAGTCCCTTCAAGGGCATTATATTTCAATATAGACCTTTTATGGACATGTTATTTTATTAAAAATCCTTTCGGGAATATGTTTTTTTTAAATAATCCTTCCATGGGCATGAGATTTCATTATAAGACCTTCAGCGGATATGACATCTCCTTGTAACCCTTCGTAGACCTGATACTTTATTATAGTCCCTACATGGGCAAACTGTAATTTTATAATCCCTATACTTATAATTTTCCTTTTAAAGTCCTCAATGGACAAGTATGATACTAAAAGTCCTGTTTAAGGCATTATGGTAAATTTCCTAATGACTTATTGAAGGTTTTGGAAATTTTATATAGGCATTCATTTCATCCTTTATCAACCATTAGTATCACTTGATTCGAATTTTATCGATCTGCTAAATGATTTCAAAAGATCTTCTTAATGGTTTACCGCTGCCAAGTGGCAAGTCCACATTAATTGGCCAAAGCTTTTGGTAGTTAAGGATGATTATTCCTTCTACTATGATAGTTAAAGAGAGATACCCCTTTCTATCTAGAGGTGGGGAACTATGTTCAAGCCTCCAAACCTATATGATCAATGCGATCATGGTAATATTGTGTAACCATTAAGACAAATTAATCCTTGTTAACATCTGAGAACGTGTTAACACTCCTGGCAGTGTGACTTGAGAAATCACACTAGCCGTCAAGGTAATTGGACTGCGTCCAAGCCTTAAAGCCTATGTGATCAAATTTGATCATGGCAAGTATCATCAATGTGATGATCAAAATATAAACATCCATTTGTGATGAAGTGCCTACGGGCTAAACTTGTTGTTCAATTAGACAACACGACAGTTGTGGTCTACGACTCCCTGTCTAAAAATATTGGACTAGGTCCAAACATAATAGTCTATATGATCAATGCGATCATGACTAATATCATCTAATATGATGATCATGTTATTTAACATCCCTTAGTGATGTTTTGCCTACGGGCTATAATATATTGTCCATTAGTGACATTGACATTGTGATCCTTATGACCCCCTGTTCAAGGTAGTGAGCTATACTCAAGCCTAATAGTCTATATGATCAATGAGATCATGACTAAAAATCATCAATATGATGAATAAATTTAATATCCTTAATAATGTTTTGCCTACGGGCTATATTATATTGTCCAATAGTGACAAGGCAATTGTAATCTTTTATAATTCTTTGCCCAAGGGGGTGAGCTATGCTCAAATTCCCTAGTCTATATGATCAATGCGATCCTGACCAGTATCATCAGTATGATGATCATAATATTAACATCCCTAGTAATGAAAAGCCTACAGGCTATACTTTATTCTATTGGAGATAAGACAAAGTTAGTGGTGATCTTTATGATCCCCTGTTCAAAGTGGTGGGTTATACCCAACCCTAACGGTCCATATGATCAGTGCGATCATGACTAATATCATCTGATGCGATGATCATAATATTTTATAGGGTATTTGAAGTACAATCTTGGGTCTTCCTATCTTCATAGGGAGATTTCAAGAAGTACTTTCCGACTCAATGGTTATGATTATATGTATCTTGACGGTGATTTAGATAATGAAACTAGAGTAATACAATAAACACATGGTGGATACGCCGCTGGTACTTCCTATATATAAGTATGTTTATTGTATTACCCTTCGTAGTGTTATCCTGAATCACCCATATGATCTATATCACCTACGGGTTATATACTATATTGTCCATCAGAGACATTGTCAAATATGACCATTATAGTACATCGTCGAAGGTGATGGGCAATGCACAAGCCTTAAAGTCTATAAGATCGATAAGATCATGACTGATATACTCAATGACGATAATTATATATATATATATATACATATAGGTATATATGTAAACATCCATTAATGATGTCCTAGGATTTGCCTATATGCCAAAATAAATCGCCTTTCGAGACGATCACAATGGTAGTTTATGACTCCCTGTCCAACAGTGAAGAACTAGGTTCAATTCTTAAAACCCATAATCTAATAAGATTGAGGTTTATACATTAATGCCCTCCGTGACAAGGCCTTCATGCCATATAATTATTTATGTCCTTCCTGACGGACTAATGTTTCATATTTTAGAAAGCCATTATGGCAAGCCTTAGAGCTATCTGAAATCATCTACATACCGAAGACTGTTGGGACATGTTGATCCCCTGTCAAAAGGGTAACGGACTCGGTCAAAACCCTAAAGGCCATTAATGATCTTTTTGTGACTTAGGCTGAATATGATTGATGTACAATCAAATAACACTCCTTAGGAATGTTCATATGGTTTAATAATACCATGATTGATGTATGATAAGTCGTCAGGATGATGACTAAGCTGTGAAATGCACTCAATTAATTGTTAAATTGGTATTTAATACCAAAAGATTTGAGTATGGAAAACTCAGAAGAGACAAACAACAGTCGCAATCCTAGAGATGCGACAAATGTTAATAGTGCATCAAGTGTGAACCTCAATGTTAACGGAGTTAACCACCAAAACTATAATTATCACTGCTGAGAAGGGCTATGAGAAAAGCCATGAAGAGCCAAACACTGCTCGCTCTAAAACTCATGACACTGCTCATGAGAAGAGTTTTATTCATACCCCATATGCGAAGAATGACCCAAATAAAATCATATGTGGCAAGGAGCCCATTCTTTTTAGGATGTATTTAAAAAGTACTTCGTCTTTTGGAAGTCAAGAGACTTCAATAATTAAAAGGGGCCAGTGATTGCAAGGAATTGTTAAGAGAAGTAGAAACCATTAGGTAAATCAGTGGTTATGCTGGAAAGCACACGGTAATGTGTGCGTCACAATCATTCGATAGTAATACCCTTGATTAGTGAGGACACTAATGGAGTCCACAAGAAATATCCCCTTATACAGTATGGGATGGTCCAAATTTTAAGGACCTTATTAGAAAAACCCGGTATCCGCTTTGCGAGATGGAAAAGATGGAATAAGAATTTTTTTTTCCGACTCCCCCATAAGAGCTATAAACTATCGACAGTAGGTTGCAAACCTTGGTCCATTGGTTGAAATAGTGCTCTTATTCGGTTAACCTAGAACTTAAGCATAATGCACTATATATATCGATGATTTAGCATCGACTATAAAAGGAACTTTAGGGTTTCAAAACCTACTCATTATAAATCCATTATGGACCTAACTCAGCTACTCATGTTATATAGATTAAGAAATAACCAGTCAAAGTTGAGACTGCCCTAACACTACTACAAAACTAAGCATCTGCCACCAAAATTTGCTACCGAAAAACATGGTAGCAAACTTAGCAACTATATGGTACGTAACGTAGCTAATACAACTAAAAAGACGGTTAAAACTCCTCTGTTGCCTCCAATTAATTTGCCCTAAATCTAACCCCCACACAATACAATCGTCGCACCTCCAACATCGCTCCTCCACCTCCACCGTCGCACCTCCGTCATCACACCATCTCCACCGTCGCATAGCCACCACCGTAGCACAAGTGCACAACCTCCACCGTCGCACCACCTCTGGCTTATTGAAGAAAGCTCACGATCTCCGTACGATTTCTCACTCTACTTTCCTAATTTTGCCCTAATTTGTTCGTAATTTCTGTTAGTATTAGTTCGATTGTGTTCGTAAAGTTCATCTTATGATATTTTGACCTAATTTTCTTCGTAATCTCTGTTATATTTAGTTCGATTGTGTTCGTATAGTTCATCTTATGATATTTTGACCTAGTTTGTTAGTAATTTTTGTTAGTTTTAGTTCGATTTTGTTCTTAAATTTCTATATAATTGTTGATAACAAGCTGTTCTTTTAGTTTCAGGACACTCAGAGTACATCAGCTAGTTTACTCGATGGATGTGAGCCAAAACCCTAATTGATCAGTAATGCTGTGTATATATAATTGTTTGATGTGATGATGCCATGGATTAAGGATATCCTGAAGAATTTTATTCCTAATTGAAAGTATTCCGGTTCTTATTGATTAAAATTGATTTCAGTGTTGTGTTTTGTTTCATTTATCATACATATGGTTCTTGACAGGTGCCTCCATGTGTGAGATTAGTCAGATTACACAGTTTGATATCAGCTAAGAGCTTAAAGTTCACCAATAGTCAGAGCTCGTTGTGATTGTTCTAAGACATAAATTTCTTGGCTTGTTAAATGCCAGTGGTTTAATGATTGCAGCGATGACATCGGAACCTTTTGATGTTTAAGTGCTGTAGATAATCTTCATAAATGCTACTGATGGCAAGTACTTATACAGACTCATAGCAAACTATCATTTTACAAAGTACAACACGTGAGAGTACTAAAATTCATTCTCTCGTCTTTATGTAATAGGTTCAGAATGTTCATATTTTCTTTCTCATCATATGGACAACCAGTAAGTATCTTAACTTAAACACATCAACTATTTAGAGATTTTAAAAAATATGCCTGATATTTTGATCGGAATTGACACAGTAACAAGTCAGAACCGGGCTCAGGTGTAAGGTAGCATTTTTTGTATACGGAGCTTTTAATAGCCAGGGATTAGCTTAATGCACAGCAGATAAGGTACAACCTTTTTGCCGATCAACCCTTGTATGTTCACTTAATTTTATTTTTTATTTTTTTGTAAATGATTAAGGTGTTCATTAAGATTGCAAAAACTATACTAGTACAATAATGATATAAACCTTTAAATAAAATGATTTGGGGCGTTGTATGCATTAAATGATAGATGAATTGTTTCGTGTTCTTAGACCGTGGGGTATGGTAGGGCGTGGGTTGGGGGCATGGTGCGACACGTGGAGTATGGGGCACCCAAGACCAAAAGTCAATTTCAAAGGGGTATGGTGGGGCGTGGCTGGGGTGGCTTGGAAAAAAAACCAATTTCAAAGGGCTAGTGCTCTTGGCCAATGAGGTTCCGCCATGTCATGTGGGTAGCCCCGCCCAACGCCCGGGCTGAAACCCCCGCCCAAGGGGCCACGCCCAAACCCAAGCCCACCTGGGGTGGTGACTTGGGCATTTGTACCCAACCCACGCCCCAACCCCCGCCCCATACCCCATAGTCTTAATAGGGTAACAACATATAAAATAAAGGATGATGTGATGTTCAAGAGACTGGAGAATTGGACTACATTAATGGAGGTATGAATTGGAATATATCTTTATTCCACACTTGAGCTTTGCTTTTGACTTCGATAACTCTTTTCTCTTAGCTGCGCTCATTCGATATTTTATAGCTGGAAACTTTCTAGGACTGCCAGTTGTGAGTGTTTATCTTCATTCCACAGTTGAGCTTTGCCTTTGTTTTAGTAATGTTTTTTTAATTTTCTTGTGCAGGCTATTTATAAGGAGGATGCAAAATAGGATGTTTACAGTATGTGCTTTTAAAAACAGATATTGGTGGTAGAAAGAAGATTCCTCCAGCAATACTAGCTTGCTGAAACAAAACATATGATCACTGTAAACCTTTGAAGAAAAAATAGATTTTGATGTACTAGCTTGTTGAAACATATGTATAAAAATAATATATCTATTTTGGGTTATTTAATGTTTTGATTTGGATGTTATTGTGTATGTTTGTTATGATTTTGAAAAGCTTTGCAAAGAATATAAATCGCTAAGAAATGGTAGCATATATAAATAGGTGGCAAAACAATGGCAAAGCGGTAGCAAAATGGTGACAAAATGATGGTAGCAAAACGGTAGCAAAAAATAAAATGGTAGCAAAATGGTGACAAAAAAGCGGTAGCAAAATGGTGACAAAATTACGGTAGCAAAATGGTGACAAAATTACGGTAGCAAAAGCGGTAGCAAAAAATAAAACGGTAGCAAATAGGTGGCAATAGGGCAATTGCTACGTGTGTATTTCTTACCGATTTTTTGGTAGCAAAACAGTGGCAATAGGGAAATTGCCACCGTTTTGCGACCGAAAACGTGGTGGCAAAAACCCAATTTTCTAGTAGTGTAAAAGTTTGTCAAAGATTTTGTAGCTAAGTTTAAAAGGATTAAGAATGGAGGCGTTTAACCCTCCTGATGAATAATTAGAGGCAGTTCACATTAATAATAACGCCAGATAAACCCTTATTGTGATTTTTGGCTAAGAGTTACGTTTGGATTCAGGTACTGCTAAGTCTCTCATAAGATTTTACGCTTAGCAAACTTTTAGAAATTTTCCCGTAAAAACCCCAGATATTAAGTGTAAAGTAAAACTTACAGGCGGAATCATAAGAACCATTTCTTCTGTTCCTGTTAGAAATCTCTAATTATGAAATTCTAGAAGTATCCTCTCTCTAGAAGAAGTGCGTCAGCATATATAGTTGATATCTCTTTGATCTCTATCGATTGCGAACACCAAATGGTATGACAAAAGCACCACATGAGGATTGATGTATCTTAATAAGTCCCATAGATTTCTTCCATGCCTGATCAGTATGGAGGTTTAATGCATGGGACCCCAAAGATATTCCGATGGTCATATGGTACTAAAGTCAACTAATGGTATTCAAAGAAGATATCCAAAGTGGAGTTGTCCAAGTAAGTGTCTTCGATTAAGAAATTCATGGACTCGTAACATATATGTGTCACTCATTTGACACAAGCAGGGATGGATGAACTGGAGCCTCAGATTTGAAAAAAAAAATCTCTGTAACCCCCTTATGACTTGATTATCTTCTCCTAAGATTACCCTGTTTACCCCTGAAAGACAGGTAGAATTAAGATTTATATCCCATTTAGGGCTGTATCATTATGAAATCTCCAAGACGGCTAGTGCCATTATTGGAAGAATCAAAACTCTAATTAAATAAGTTTTAAAATAAAGAATTCATATAGCCTAACCCTATATTCTAAAAATTCGGTATTGTTAATTAAGAAAGACGGTTCATTTTGCTTATGCATAGATTACCGCGACCCAAATTAGGCAACAATTAAGAATTTCCATCAGCTGCCCAGGATCGTCGATTTATTCGACTAACGGCAAGGATTAGCTAATTCCTTAAGATTAGTTTTAAGCAATGGTTGGAATAACCATCTCACCTTAAATTAAGCTTTTCTATAATAGTTGATATATAAGTATCAAGGCTGCTCTTTTGGAGACTTTGTATAGATGGAATGTTAAACATCTATTTAGTAGACAGAAGATTGGTAAGTCCAATTATCAGGATCTGAAAATTTCATTGACGGGTAAGATCAAACAAACCCATAATCATCAGTAAGAGGCCAGTATTCGGCAGAAAGTCAAGGATTAATAAGAATATCAACCCTCTTGAATTCCTGTTGAGGAAGAAAGTTCAACAAAAGACATCACCCTGAAGGGTGTGCCAAATTGTTAATTATCAGACTAGTTGAACTCTGAATATATGGAATCATTCAAGGGAATCGAATGTACCAAGATCAAATAGCTTATAAGCTACAACCTATTTACGGAGCTTGGCGGAGCTCGCAATACATTGCACACTAATGACTTAAGGCTGTGTTTTCACCAATAAGTCAAGAAGCATTATCACATATTGATATGCAGATTTATGATATGATGAGCAACCTATATCGATTAAGGATCGACAGGTTAAGAAGCTCCAAAAGGATACATGTACCAAATATAAAGGTCACTTTGGGAATTTAGAGAGACTCCATATATGCTATAGAAGTTAAGTCCGTCATGTGACAAAAGTACTTCCAGCATTTTAGCAAATCTCGAGGTCGAGATTTCTTTTAAGGGGGTGAGGATGTAACACCTCGTAAAATCACGTCCAATGATGTATTGACACGTGTAATAAACCCTAATGAAGCCAAACACTGAAATTGAGGGACTAATTTTTCGAAAAATCGAAAACTTTGATTATGAAAGGACTGAAAGTGTAACATACCTAAAAAAAAAATAAGTTTCTTACGATGTTTATATTCACAAATGTGCCACTTGATGATTAAGTGTAGCCGTTTGCATAATTAATTGAAAGTTTGCGCAATAAAGGGTTAAAAGCGTCAACATGCTAATTCTTACCTCTGAGTGACCTTTTAACAAACCGGGAGCTTCATAATATTTAATTATACTCTCGGGAATGCCAATTAATGGCCGTCTAAAGTTTTTATGCCTATAAGTAAAATTACGCGCAACTTTGCAAGTTAGAGGGACTAAAAGTGTCAATATGTTTAATTACACCTCTGAATGACCTTTTAGCAAACCCGAAGCATCGTGATGATTAATAATACTTTCAAGAATGCCTAATATGGGTTAGATGAGGCTTCAATGCTATTAGATGATGAAATGCGCAAGTTTGCGCAATAGAGGGACCTAAAGCGTCAACTTTTGAATCTACGCCCTTCGGTGACCATTTAAGCGAACGGGAGCATAGTAACATGTATGTATATGCTTGGGAATGATCAATATGGGCCATGGAAGGCTTAGATATCATTAAACGGCATTTCGCGCCACTTTGCGTAATTAAGGGACTAATTACGTCAAACTATAAAAGGAGGTCAAATCGTATGGTAACGGACCTTCCGGAATATGTCCATAAGTTAAACATACCCTATTTTATCCTTTATATAGCTTAGGCATAGGTTTAGAGGTGTTAGTGCGTAAAAATAAACTTTTATGTCATTCAGGGACTAAAAGTGTCAAAAAGTGCACAAGTTTGCACTTTCGCGCATATCTCGCATTCGGTGTATCTCCGGACACCCAAAAATTTATGTAAGCACTAAAATATTTTATTTTAGTGATCTCCTTGATAAAATTCCATCCGTCGCGTAATTTGGATCGTTTTTAGCGTCCGTTCGTGTTTCGTCGTAATTCGACGTACAACGTGACCGTACGGCCAAACGAACCGACATCCGACATGTTTTTAAGCATGTTTCATGTCCCCTATGTTTAAACATCATAGTGGTGCCTTAAAATGAGGATAACGGGCCTTGAACGTGCCTTAAATGACATTAATGACTCACAGGGACCATTTCTGTCAATATTGAAATTTCTGTTGCTGTCCTGGGCTGGTAGGCAGGCCGCGTAAGGTCACACAGACCCTTACGCGGGCCGCGAGACATGGTCAGATGCAGAAAACAGCTTGCAACAGCCTGTTTCTTGCTGTTTTCATGTGCAAACTGGTTCCTAACTCTCACAATCGATACTAGGGGCTTGCCCACAGAATTATCAAACCTCTTGACACCTGTTTTGATTAGATTACCCCTCCCGACACTTGTCGCGATCTCGTGAGGACCCGAAAACTATATAAAGGAGCTAAGTTCACTTGATACTTCACTTGCATTCTCAATTCTGAAGCTCTCTGGTCAAACTCAGGCCTTCTAAGTGATCTATAATCGTAATTAGGACTCTTGTAAGTGTTCATAACCCTTTCGTTTCCGTTTTAGCTTGGTTAATTAGCTATTAGTCAAACCGTCGTAATTTAAATTTGACTTTACGATTAATTGAAATCCGCTCAGTCATTTCTCGAATTGAAAGTACCTACAAGTAGGTATTTATGTGGGTAACAAACCCTTAAAAGGGTATTTTCAGATTCCCACTCTAACTATGTTAATTGTCGAGTCAAAGCTTGCTTTAAAAAGTCAACAGAATGATTATTTGCAAATTTAAGCATAATTAGCAATGTAGGGTACTTGCAACCTGTTTGATCATTAAAATAACATGGTAATTAATGTAAGAACATGTCTCAACATGTTCAACTCGACAATTTTCAGTTTAAACCCGGATCGGAACCGAAAGTCGCATAAATTGACTTTTTCTTTGACTTTCAGTTCTGACCCGTTCTTACATGTTTGAGATCTGCCTTAGAGCTTATTTTGGACCAGGTTTCATATATGTATAACTCTCTGAGATTGTACAACTTGGTTCAATACCTATCCGATTCATATGCATGTTTCCGATTTATGCTTAAATGTGACTATTATACCCTTTTGACTATAAAACATGATTTTTGAAAAAGTGAAAGAGTAGAAACATTTGTTACTGATTTATAAACGTGCACCTAAAATTTGATATCAGTTTGAGGTCTAGATTAAGAGTTATGCTCATTATCGTAATTTGAAAGCCTTATGTTAATTAAATGGCGTAATTAGCGAATAGCCTATTTTAACCCACTTTTTAATATCAAAGTTTTTACCCACTATTATAATATAATATTTTGGGATTTTTAAAGATTTTTATTTAATTTTTGGCTGAGCATAACATAGGTCTCTAAGTTTAATTCGGTTAATACCGATTTTGCCCTTTTAAGCCATAAAACGAGTTTTATAAATCCTTTTGACCCCAAACCTTTTTCTACTGATTTTATTTGATAAATAAAATATTTTGAGCGTTCTGGAATTATAAAAATATCAGCTTTCTTTTACAAACCCGGAAACGGCTCCAAATCGCCTTTTTAAGCGTTTTTAACGCATAGTATGTATTATAACCATATTAAACATATAAGGTTGATACCTACTGATGTTTTTAGTATATTTTTATAAAATAACAGTAAGTACAAGTTTTTGAACTCAGGTTTCCAGTTTTGACCTTTTTAGCCCTTGTGAAATTACCAAAATACCCCTAAGAAGCATAGTTTGGTTTTAAATGATAAATTTCATATATGGGTCATACCCTACTATTATAACATGTTAAATTAAGTATATTTACTGTATGAACCAGACCTGTAACTCAGATTTCCAATTAAACTCTTTTATAATCTTTTAAATGACCAAAATGCCCTTATGAGGCATAAATTGTGTTTAAATCCGTTTTGGGCATAATAGAAGATATCTTACTGATATTATAACTTATTTAAGGCATATTAACTCAGGGGACTTGCATATGACTCTTTTGGTTACCCGTGACGCCCTTTTCGCGTTCGGTTCGGTTTATGTAACTAGTTTGCACAAATTGACCGGAACGGGTCAAACATTATCAATTTTGTCTCAAAATCCAGAATGTATTTAGTATACCCATATTATACAAGTATTCAAACTTGTCGGGTCTAAATCACATGCTATCCGGTCTTCGCTTAATCGTGCGTTTGAACCGTGTCTTCCTGTTGAAAGTTAACCGGTCTAAGCTTAGGCTTAATTAAAGACCCGTTAGGAATCTAATAGGATATTAAAAACCTTCGTTCCAGATTTAGGAGCCCAGTAAAAGCTATCTGTACTTGCTTGGTGGTATACGGCTGGGATTGAATTTATATTTAGCTCAGGTAAATACTTTTAACTTATTTTCCCTATACGGGCTTGGGTTACGGTATATAGAATACCGCTTGATCGAGCATCAAATCTTACATCTTTGGGTGGTTAATTGAATAATTTGATCGGCTCGTTTAAACAGTCTTGTTCACTTAAAGCCTTTGGGGGGTTAATGACCATGTCCTGGATATCCTTGGCATCATCTTACGAGATGGCCACGACCTGAGCACGGGGTGTAGGCGTACACCTGTCAGTGTATAACTCAAAATTGTGGTGGGTCTATTGATCTTTAACCCGGACAAGATCCGGGCTACTGAACGCACAAGTAACATGTAATTCGTTCACAAGATTATATTACATAATTATCCCAAGTTATAAAAAGGTTTTGTGCCACGTGCATTCAAATCAATTTTTAACCCTTTTCAAAATGAGTCAGTTAAATTGTATTTACCAGTGTAAACTGACGTATTTTCCAAAAGGTTAAGTGCAGGTACTACTCGTAATAGGCTGGCTGTCTTCTAGCGTCCACAATAAGTCTCGCAAGCTTGGATGCCTTAAAGTCTGTTGAATAAAGTTTCTTTTTATCTTTTGATCCGCCTGTGGATCTTTTACAGTCCGTTGTAATACTTTGATGTTACTTTATATCGGATTGTAATATATTTATCATTTGCTTCCGCTGTGCATTTATATATTGTGTTGTTTGACTATGATGATGTCAACTACGTCACGATACTCCCCACCGGGCCCACCGGTGATACGTGGAAATTCGGGGTGTGACAGCTAGGTCTTGTCCTTTTTAGATTTTGCCATTTTTATCATAATGGTAGATCTTATAATATAGGAATGATATTTTAAATATATAATCATTCCTTTAAAATTTAAACAAGTATATGGTTGCCCTAAACGGGACTTCTAATAAAAATGACTTGCCCATGCAAGGGCTAATCAGAAAAATAACAAAGGGATCAAATAAGGACAAAATAAACGAATTAGAATTTGTCCTATGTTCTTGTCTAGACTCAAGAATGTGCAATTGTGTAACTGAGATTAAACACAAAAGACTAGTGTTTAATTCACTCAGTGTTGGCTCTGATACCAACCTGTCACACCCCGATTACCACACGTTTGACCGGTGGGTCCGGTGGGGAGTATCGTGACGTGGTTGGCAACATAATAGTCAAACAACACAATATTTAATATGCACATCTGTTTTGGTCAAAAATTACCGAAGCAATTTAGTGATCAAATTAGTTAAGTGAGGTAGTGTGCTAAAATTATGTGTGAAAAATATGTTAACCAAGTTAGTTATAAAAACAGTTTCAGGATACGGCTCAAGATATAGAGCTGTATCTATGATCAAACAATGAGCAGAAAAGTAAAGGTTGACACGTGATGTACGAGGAAAGCCCTTGATCAATCTAGATCGCCGGCACAAAACCTCGGGAGCTGACAATCGCAGCTGCCTTGTTCTTCTATTGCTTCAAATATCAGGATACAGTGTAGGATGTGGTGCAGATCAACTAGGTGTTACAATGTAATTCGATTACAAGTGTTTGTGTGTAGTGACTGCTGAAAGCTAGAGAGCAAAAGTATTCGAGAGTGTGTGAAAGTTTCGTTGTGCCTTAATCTGATCCGCCCCCATCTATTTATAGTAAAACAAATGTAACAAACTATCCTAAATAACCGGGATCCAGCGAATATTCCTCAGTCGAACGTTGTAGACCTAGTCTTTCGGGTTCAACGTCTCTCCCATAACAAATACGCCAGAGTCTTGAGGAGATGAAGTCCATTTGACCGTTGGCAAGTCCCAGTCTTTAACCTGCACGTGATTAATTCGATCAACCTCAGGATATCGCCCAAGATGTTAGCAATATCCTCGTCCAGCATCCTGGTCACAAATAAACAATAAAAAACAGGATATTGGTCAAGATATGTATGTTTAGAAAATGACCCATAACAATTGTCCCCAAATATATCGGTTGGTATACCAATCCAACGGATATATTTTAAAAGTTTTATCTCATAACTTAAGGCAATCAATACGACGAGACCCTTGAAATGACAGTGTGCAACTTCCAAGGCGCTATTTACTCTTTACCCCCTACATTTAGCCTATATCAACCGAGGGACTTCTCATTATGATTATCTTTATCTTCAACCGAATATCAGGTTCTTTTCTCTCTCTCTTTTCTATTTTCCTTGTTTACATCTCTTGTTCTCCGATTGTGATCCTCCATGGCGACCCGTACTAGATCGCAAATGGCGGATTCTGTTTCCCCTTTCCACAAACAAAATTTGCTTCAGAAACCTTCAAAGGAGGTGTGTTCTTTCGATAATTCCGACATCGCAGCCCTACGAGCTTCCAGTGCCTTTCCCGCCGGGACAATCTTCCGTCCATTCGACCGAGAGCTCCGATCGGATTTTTGTTCCGACGAATGGGTCTGCTTTTTTGCCTACCCTTTCTCCATAGGACTTCAATACCCGTTTTCACCTTTTATTTCTCGTTTCTTCGAACTTACTGGCCTTAGCTTTGCCCAAATCATGCCCATGGTTTGGCGTATATTAGTTACCTTGGAAGGAATTAAGGCTCGCCATGTGCCTGACCTGTGCATCGAAGATTTGCCGATGGCTTATCGTTTAAGATCTCATGGTTCCAGCCGATTCCTTCTATTCTCTATTTCCAAAGATCCTCTCATCCTCAAAGCTACCAAGAACGAGGATAAGTGGACAAGAAAATTCTTCTTTGTGAAAAGAGACTCCATTGATAAGGGTTTTGACCTCCCTAAAAGATGGTTGACTTCTGGTAGGACTTAGGGTTTTAGGAATATCCCCAATCATATCCCGAACCTCCATCCTGAACCAATATCCTGATGTGTCTATTTCCTTTCTTGCAGCAAACTTCAAGGAACTAGCTCCCCCTAGTGCTGAATCAGAAGGAAGAATAAAAGAAATCTACAAGCTTCCAGAGGGTGAAAGAACCTTTAACCTGCTACTCACAAGCTCAAGTCAAAGATCAAGTTCCAACATGTTTGGTAAGCATATTTTCAGGAATTATCTTTATATTAAATCGATTATTATTTTTAGAGGTATAATAAGCCTAAAACATCTTCCCTTGTGCAGTGCCAGTTATTAACCTCGAAGGCTTCCAACTCGACGAGTTGGATAGCTACTCTAGCCTCGCGCCTACCAAGCAAGAATCCAATCCAAAGTCATCCGTCACACTGAAGCCTACCAGATCGAAGACCACCACTGCTCCCAAAGCTCCACCGGCATCCCGTACCCGGGCCTCTAGTTCCCGAAAGAGAAAAGAAGTTGAACCTCCCGCTACACTTCACGAGTTCCCATTTGAGAACCACGGGTTTACTGAATCCAACAAATTTATGACCGGCTTTCTTAACCAGGTTAGTATCCTGACCTGTATCCTGCACCATATGCTAAGTAGAAATGTTCATTTAGAATAATGCCTGTTTCTTTACCTTGCAGGGCCTTGAACGCCTGGTATTCCTTTATGAGGACACATGTGGGTTAAACGTCATGCTAGAAAGCAAACTAAAGAAGGCTGAAGCTACCATCAAGGATCAAGCAGCAATCGCCACCGCCAAATCTGAACACTACGAAGCTAAGTATAAGGCCATGACCCAAGATCACCAAGCTGCCATCCAAAAGATCACCCAAGAGGCTCAAGCTAAGTCTGACGCGGTCCAGGTTCAGCATGAACAAGATATGGCTTCATACCGGGAGAGCCTTAAGAATTCAGTCATCATCTCCCTCCTCCAGGCCAGACTGAAAATGGCTTACGAAGCTAGGGCTTTGGGCGTTGAATGCCCCTCATGGAACATCAAAGCCTGGGAGATGAAATTGAAAGATCTTGGCGGCAATCCGGTGGAGCCCCCTTCTAAACCTGTCGCAGAGGAGCCCACCAAGGTAACCGAGAAGGTGGATGATGCTGGTGCCTCAAAGGATGCCGGTGGTGATTCTGGAGAGAATGCTGATGGAAAGGATGCTGCTGATGATGCTGAGAAGAATGTTGGAAAGGATACCGGTGGAGATGTCACGATGAAGGAGGGAGCTGACCCTTAAATGCAGCGACGTGGGCGATGATGGATATATGTGCTGAGGCCGGAGCCCACTTTTTAAAATTTCATGGCTATGGTCTGTAGAACAATTTACATTTCCTGTCTTTGAACAATTTATATTTCCTGCATTAGAACAATATGATGACCAAAGGTGGATGGGTCCTAGGTTTTAGGATGAAGCCCTTGGTCATCAGTTAGTATAATCCGTTTTGAATATCGTAACGGTTGAAGGTGGACAGGTTTCGTTTTGAGATAAAACCTTCAACCGTTATGTAGGTATGGTAAAAACTAAACGTGAATTTGGCGGATGGGCCTTGGTTTGAGGTGAAACCAAAAGCATAACTTTTGACTTGTTAATAATATAACTATCTCTTGACTTATTTGTTGTTGCCTTTTAATTTCTGTCATGCATTCCTTAACGCAGATTTTAGCTTTGCAAAATATACTCAGTGATATATTATGAAAACTTTTATTAAATAAAACTTCCAAAAATTCAATCAACTTCAGAGAAAATTTTTCAAAGAATAAAAGAAAGTCCAATTTCCAAAACCTGTTTTGACAATTCTTGCTTGATCAAAGTTTCAAACCAGTACCAGCGTCAAATAACTTAATCAAATATCCAGAAAAGTATTTCGAAAATATATTTTGAAAATATATTCCGACAATTTATCCTAATCAGGATGTTTAACCTTTTACCAAACATAATACTGTTAAAAACTTAAACAACGTTTACAAAGGAAAGATCATACCAGGAATAGGGTATAACCCTATTTTTAAACTTCAATCCCCTTGTAACTCTTCTAATAAAGATGTCCCCTGTCTGAGACACTCAGTGTATTAGGTCCGAGCTTTATCCTTTGAGCTTTACACAATTGCCTCAGTAGGGATGTCCCCTGTGCACAATGTCTTCGAATACTTAGAAATATTTTGGTCATCAATTCCAATTGTATAGACAATTTTTCGTGTTACAGGGGTAAAACCCAAAAATGTACTGGAGATAAATCCCTCGTATCCTGGGGGAAATCGCAAATTTTCGTGCGCTACAGGTGGGAGTGTATAAACTCCAAGGCTTAGAAAGGTGAAAACCTTTAACCCTTAGAGAGTATGAAAATACCCTTTCGTGAGAGAGGGTGATCAATCCTCATATACCTTTAGGATTCAGGATATAGCCAATAGTAACGAAATTGTCAGCCACTTTTACATGGACTGGTCCCGCCACCTTGAACTATTCCCGAATAACTTGCGCTCCAGGCGGGGTGTTTAAACCCAATTCGGAAGAAAGGTGAATACCTTTAAACCTGTGAAGGGATCAGGATCCCTTATACGTGAGAGAGGGGGCCAATCCTCTAATCTTCCGAAGTATCCTGAGTGAGCATCCTGGAGCTATATCCTGGAGCATATACTGCAAAACATCCTTAAACTAAGGTGGGTGTTAGCTTGGCTAACACCCCTCCGATGCTTAAGTCAGTATTGGGTTCTAGATAATAAACAAATATATTTAAAAGAGATAGAATACATACCATTCTGAGATAGAAATTAAATTCTATTCTTACTTGAAATAGAACTTTAAGTGTATTGCATTCCAGGATCTTGGTAGCATATCCCCCTCCATATCCTTGAGTCGGTATGCACCTGTTGGTGCATGTTATGTGACAACAGCGTTGGATTGGTCTTTGGATATTAAACGTGTTTGGGCCGCGAAGACTTATGAAGACTGAATGGAATTCGAGGTTGTTGAAGCCCAATCTTGTCCAAGTATGTATCAAGTTAAAGTCTGTTTAGTTTAGCCCGAATTATAAACAGAATTCGTATGGGCTTGGCCCAGTTCGAATTGTATGGTTGTGTGTATATAAACAACCTTTACCTAGAGTTTTAGGGTTAGACTTTTGGAGATTATTGAGAGCATTCGAATTGTGAGAGTTCTAGAACAAACAGAAATCGGCTGTTGGTTCGTGGAGATCTTTAGTGATTGTAAACGTTTTCGTTGGATAATCATAGAAGATCAGTTGGTAAATCGGTTCGTGTTCTTGTTTCTGTTTATTTGGTTTATCAAGGGGATTCCGCACCCTTGGTAGATTGTCAGTTTTGTTACGATCCATACGGGATACGGGGACCTACAATTGGTATCAGAGCGTTTGCTCTTGTGTACGGTTCAAAACTGATCGGAAAGAAACAAGTTTTTGGGTTGCAGTTTGGATTCACGAAGAACATCGAAGAACAGTCAAAATTTTTACGATTTTGATCTGTTTTGGTGTTATTTGGAAGTTGTTTGCTGATTTTTTGGAGTTTTAGTTGGAAAGTTATCAATCAGAAGATTCTACGGTTTAAAAGGTGCTGATTTTTCGAGATTTTGGTTGAAAAATAGCTGGTCTCGACTCAAGGTTGCAGGTCTCGACTCGTAACAAGTGATCTCGACTGGTACTGTTCACTCGCAACCAGAGGTCTCGACTTGTGCTGGTTGACTCGCAACCGTGATTGCGACTTGTGCTGGTTGACTCGCAACTGTGGTGTCGACTCGAAACAAAGGTCTCGACTCGCAACAGTGGTTTCGACTCGCAACCGTGGTTTCGGCTTGTGCTGATTTGACTCGCAACTGTGGTCTCGACTCGAAACTAAGGTCTCGACTCGCAACAAGTGGTTTGAAAGTGGTGGAATTTTTCTAGGCAATCGTAGGAAAAATTTCACAGTTTCGTGTTTAGATAATTATCCGTAACTCATCTGGACAAACCGCTTGCACCGTTGGACTCCTTGGAAAAAAAAAAAAAAAAAAAAAAAAAGACTCTGGAAAATCCTGAAATAGGTTTTAGACATTATATATCATTGGAATCGTAATCTCGAGACGAATCTAACGGTATAAATTAGTAAAAACAGGTTTCGGACTAAAATTGTACGGTTTAACCAGTCTGCTTAAGTTAAAATGTCGAACATGTCTAAATTGAACGAGCTTTTAAGGATGGAACACGAGGTAGGCACAACGAACAAACCACCTAAGATGATGAAGGTGGAGAATTACTTGACATGGAAGGATAGGTTTCAATCCTTTATTGAATATCAGGACACACGCATGTGGATTTGTATTGAAGATGGGTACACAAACCCTACACATGACTTTGAAGGCAGACCGCGTGTCACAGCCTATGTGAACATGCAAGAAAACGATAAAAGGATGTATGAGGCTGAAAAGAAAGCCTTGGCAGCTATCAAGATGTCCCTACCTGATAGCATCAAACACACCTTTAAGAAGTACACTACTTCAAAAGAAATGTGGGATGCGCTAGAGAAGAGATATGAAGGGAATTCTGATGTCAAGAAGAACAAAATTGATCTACTGAAGAAGCAGTTTGCTGTGTTCAAGTACATGAAAAATGAGTCACTTGAGGACGTCATTACTCGATACTACCATCTGATGTCAGAATTGGACAATTATGATATAGATTGCTATTCTGACATAGAGAAAAATGACAAGCTGCTTGATGCTCTGCCTGCTAAATGGGATATTTACACTCTCATGATAAAGGGAGAAGCTGATTATGAAACGAAGGAACTGGAAGAAGTAGTTGGAAAGCTAAGAGCTTATGAGCTCAGCATGAAGAAGAAGGACACTGGATATGATCAGGTTCAAGATCCAGGGATTTACAATGGGCTTACATCTTCTTCATCTCACGATGCTTCTAGCGACTCTGCCACTGCTTTCCTCTCGCGTGAAACTGAGCAGGTCACAGTAAATGAGGATGGTGATGTATGTTTTGTAGCTGCTTCAGGAGGATCAACTGGAGCTAAGAGAACATCAACTGCTAAGCAAAGTAGTAGTTCAAAGTCAATGCCAATGAGTGTGAAGTCTGCTGAAGAGCATCTTGCTCTACTTGCTTCATTTGTTGCTTCTTACGAGAACTACATTCAGGGGAAGATATCTGATCCTGCCGTTTTAGATGAAGATTACGATCAGATTGACCCTGATGATCTTGAAGATATGGATTTGCAATGGCAAATGGCCATGATTACTAGAAGGGTGAAGAGGTTCATGAACAGAACTGGAAGGAAATTTGTAGGGAAAACTGTTGGTTTTGACAAGACCAAAGTGAGGTGCTTTAACTGTCAAAGTTATGGTCATTTTGCTAGGGAATGTCAGAAACAAAAGAATGAAACCTCAAGTCAGAGTTCAAACAATAGAAATTCATCAAACAACTCTAACTCAAGAGCGCTGATCTCTACTGCACGAGAAGGTTCATATGACTGGAGTATTCACTTGGAAAATGATGAGAATGTCACTCAAGCATTTATGGCAGAGATTGTTCCCGTTGATGAAGCTGAAGCTAACATAAATGCTGAAGTTGAGAAAAGAGAAGCTGAGTCTAGACTTAACATTGGAATACTCTCGTCTCTATTCGGAGGATTATTACTTTCAATTTATATATTTTAATATGTCATCAATCAAAGAGCCATGGATGGAGATTCTTCCCGTCAGAAGCCAAGAAATGCTAAGTTTCATACCATGACTAGGATAAGCATGCGACTGGTTGAAGGAGAAACCAAACTTGTTTAAACTCTTAACCAGACTACGGAGTCCATACCAGAAAGTCCCTGAGGCTCCCATATTGAGGATGATACATATAGATGTTATTAAATCCCTATTTCTTACCTTTGAATTTTGAGACTTCAGACTTAGATTATACCAGTCAAAACCTAATCCGTGATCCATGTCGTTTCTTAAATCATTGAATCCTTGGATTCTACTTCTGCTATGGATTCTGAATTGAATTAATTCTTTATTCACTAAAATCTTTAGAGTCGCTACTGCATACGATTTATAGAGATGAAGAAGCAATCAGAATAAAGAGAGGAAGACATTAGAAGACCCTCCATCATACTTCTTTTCATTAAAATCCTTGTTTGGGTATTTGTTTATTGTAGTCCTTTGTGGACGTAGTAATTCATTATAGTCCTTGCGGACCTACGTCTCCTAATAAGACTTGGTATATACTTATGTTTATCATAGTCCCTTCAAGGGCATTATATTTCAATATAGACCTTTTATGGACATGTTATTTTATTAAAAATCCTTTCGGGAATATGTTTTTTTTAAATAATCCTTCCATGGGCATGAGATTTCATTATAAGACCTTCAGCGGATATGACATCTCCTTGTAACCCTTCGTAGACCTGATACTTTATTATAGTCCCTACATGGGCAAACTGTAATTTTATAATCCCTATACTTATAATTTTCCTTTTAAAGTCCTCAATGGACAAGTATGATACTAAAAGTCCTGTTTAAGGCATTATGGTAAATTTCCTAATGACTTATTGAAGGTTTTGGAAATTTTATATAGGCATTCATTTCATCCTTTATCAACCATTAGTATCACTTGATTCGAATTTTATCGATCTGCTAAATGATTTCAAAAGATCTTCTTAATGGTTTACCGCTGCCAAGTGGCAAGTCCACATTAATTGGCCAAAGCTTTTGGTAGTTAAGGATGATTATTCCTTCTACTATGATAGTTAAAGAGAGATACCCCTTTCTATCTAGAGGTGGGGAACTATGTTCAAGCCTCCAAACCTATATGATCAATGCGATCATGGTAATATTGTGTAACCATTAAGACAAATTAATCCTTGTTAACATCTGAGAACGTGTTAACACTCCTGGCAGTGTGACTTGAGAAATCACACTAGCCGTCAAGGTAATTGGACTGCGTCCAAGCCTTAAAGCCTATGTGATCAAATTTGATCATGGCAAGTATCATCAATGTGATGATCAAAATATAAACATCCATTTGTGATGAAGTGCCTACGGGCTAAACTTGTTGTTCAATTAGACAACACGACAGTTGTGGTCTACGACTCCCTGTCTAAAAATATTGGACTAGGTCCAAACATAATAGTCTATATGATCAATGCGATCATGACTAATATCATCTAATATGATGATCATGTTATTTAACATCCCTTAGTGATGTTTTGCCTACGGGCTATAATATATTGTCCATTAGTGACATTGACATTGTGATCCTTATGACCCCCTGTTCAAGGTAGTGAGCTATACTCAAGCCTAATAGTCTATATGATCAATGAGATCATGACTAAAAATCATCAATATGATGAATAAATTTAATATCCTTAATAATGTTTTGCCTACGGGCTATATTATATTGTCCAATAGTGACAAGGCAATTGTAATCTTTTATAATTCTTTGCCCAAGGGGGTGAGCTATGCTCAAATTCCCTAGTCTATATGATCAATGCGATCCTGACCAGTATCATCAGTATGATGATCATAATATTAACATCCCTAGTAATGAAAAGCCTACAGGCTATACTTTATTCTATTGGAGATAAGACAAAGTTAGTGGTGATCTTTATGATCCCCTGTTCAAAGTGGTGGGTTATACCCAACCCTAACGGTCCATATGATCAGTGCGATCATGACTAATATCATCTGATGCGATGATCATAATATTTTATAGGGTATTTGAAGTACAATCTTGGGTCTTCCTATCTTCATAGGGAGATTTCAAGAAGTACTTTCCGACTCAATGGTTATGATTATATGTATCTTGACGGTGATTTAGATAATGAAACTAGAGTAATACAATAAACACATGGTGGATACGCCGCTGGTACTTCCTATATATAAGTATGTTTATTGTATTACCCTTCGTAGTGTTATCCTGAATCACCCATATGATCTATATCACCTACGGGTTATATACTATATTGTCCATCAGAGACATTGTCAAATATGACCATTATAGTACATCGTCGAAGGTGATGGGCAATGCACAAGCCTTAAAGTCTATAAGATCGATAAGATCATGACTGATATACTCAATGACGATAATTATATATATATATATATATATACATATAGGTATATATGTAAACATCCATTAATGATGTCCTAGGATTTGCCTATATGCCAAAATAAATCGCCTTTCGAGACGATCACAATGGTAGTTTATGACTCCCTGTCCAACAGTGAAGAACTAGGTTCAATTCTTAAAACCCATAATCTAATAAGATTGAGGTTTATACATTAATGCCCTCCGTGACAAGGCCTTCATGCCATATAATTATTTATGTCCTTCCTGACGGACTAATGTTTCATATTTTAGAAAGCCATTATGGCAAGCCTTAGAGCTATCTGAAATCATCTACATACCGAAGACTGTTGGGACATGTTGATCCCCTGTCAAAAGGGTAACGGACTCGGTCAAAACCCTAAAGGCCATTAATGATCTTTTTGTGACTTAGGCTGAATATGATTGATGTACAATCAAATAACACTCCTTAGGAATGTTCATATGGTTTAATAATACCATGATTGATGTATGATAAGTCGTCAGGATGATGACTAAGCTGTGAAATGCACTCAATTAATTGTTAAATTGGTATTTAATACCAAAAGATTTGAGTATGGAAAACTCAGAAGAGACAAACAACAGTCGCAATCCTAGAGATGCGACAAATGTTAATAGTGCATCAAGTGTGAACCTCAATGTTAACGGAGTTAACCACCAAAACTATAATTATCACTGCTGAGAAGGGCTATGAGAAAAGCCATGAAGAGCCAAACACTGCTCGCTCTAAAACTCATGACACTGCTCATGAGAAGAGTTTTATTCATACCCCATATGCGAAGAATGACCCAAATAAAATCATATGTGGCAAGGAGCCCATTCTTTTTAGGATGTATTTAAAAAGTACTTCGTCTTTTGGAAGTCAAGAGACTTCAATAATTAAAAGGGGCCAGTGATTGCAAGGAATTGTTAAGAGAAGTAGAAACCATTAGGTAAATCAGTGGTTATGCTGGAAAGCACACGGTAATGTGTGCGTCACAATCATTCGATAGTAATACCCTTGATTAGTGAGGACACTAATGGAGTCCACAAGAAATATCCCCTTATACAGTATGGGATGGTCCAAATTTTAAGGACCTTATTAGAAAAACCCGGTATCCGCTTTGCGAGATGGAAAAGATGGAATAAGAATTTTTTTTTCCGACTCCCCCATAAGAGCTATAAACTATCGACAGTAGGTTGCAAACCTTGGTCCATTGGTTGAAATAGTGCTCTTATTCGGTTAACCTAGAACTTAAGCATAATGCACTATATATATCGATGATTTAGCATCGACTATAAAAGGAACTTTAGGGTTTCAAAACCTACTCATTATAAATCCATTATGGACCTAACTCAGCTACTCATGTTATATAGATTAAGAAATAACCAGTCAAAGTTGAGACTGCCCTAACACTACTACAAAACTAAGCATCTGCCACCAAAATTTGCTACCGAAAAACATGGTAGCAAACTTAGCAACTATATGGTACGTAACGTAGCTAATACAACTAAAAAGACGGTTAAAACTCCTCTGTTGCCTCCAATTAATTTGCCCTAAATCTAACCCCCACACAATACAATCGTCGCACCTCCAACATCGCTCCTCCACCTCCACCGTCGCACCTCCGTCATCACACCATCTCCACCGTCGCATAGCCACCACCGTAGCACAAGTGCACAACCTCCACCGTCGCACCACCTCTGGCTTATTGAAGAAAGCTCACGATCTCCGTACGATTTCTCACTCTACTTTCCTAATTTTGCCCTAATTTGTTCGTAATTTCTGTTAGTATTAGTTCGATTGTGTTCGTAAAGTTCATCTTATGATATTTTGACCTAATTTTGTTCGTAATCTCTGTTATATTTAGTTCGATTGTGTTCGTATAGTTCATCTTATGATATTTTGACCTAGTTTGTTAGTAATTTTTGTTAGTTTTAGTTCGATTTTGTTCTTAAATTTCTATATAATTGTTGATAACAAGCTGTTCTTTTAGTTTCAGGACACTCAGAGTACATCAGCTAGTTTACTCGATGGATGTGAGCCAAAACCCTAATTGATCAGTAATGCTGTGTATATATAATTGTTTGATGTGATGATGCCATGGATTAAGGATATCCTGAAGAATTTTATTCCTAATTGAAAGTATTCCGGTTCTTATTGATTAAAATTGATTTCAGTGTTGTGTTTTGTTTCATTTATCATACATATGGTTCTTGACAGGTGCCTCCATGTGTGAGATTAGTCAGATTACACAGTTTGATATCAGCTAAGAGCTTAAAGTTCACCAATAGTCAGAGCTCGTTGTGATTGTTCTAAGACATAAATTTCTTGGCTTGTTAAATGCCAGTGGTTTAATGATTGCAGCGATGACATCGGAACCTTTTGATGTTTAAGTGCTGTAGATAATCTTCATAAATGCTACTGATGGCAAGTACTTATACAGACTCATAGCAAACTATCATTTTACAAAGTACAACACGTGAGAGTACTAAAATTCATTCTCTCGTCTTTATGTAATAGGTTCAGAATGTTCATATTTTCTTTCTCATCATATGGACAACCAGTAAGTATCTTAACTTAAACACATCAACTATTTAGAGATTTTAAAAAATATGCCTGATATTTTGATCGGAATTGACACAGTAACAAGTCAGAACCGGGCTCAGGTGTAAGGTAGCATTTTTTGTATACGGAGCTTTTAATAGCCAGGGATTAGCTTAATGCACAGCAGATAAGGTACAACCTTTTTGCCGATCAACCCTTGTATGTTCACTTAATTTTATTTTTTATTTTTTTGTAAATGATTAAGGTGTTCATTAAGATTGCAAAAACTATACTAGTACAATAATGATATAAACCTTTAAATAAAATGATTTGGGGCGTTGTATGCATTAAATGATAGATGAATTGTTTCGTGTTCTTAGACCGTGGGGTATGGTAGGGCGTGGGTTGGGGGCATGGTGCGACACGTGGAGTATGGGGCACCCAAGACCAAAAGTCAATTTCAAAGGGGTATGGTGGGGCGTGGCTGGGGTGGCTTGGAAAAAAAACCAATTTCAAAGGGCTAGTGCTCTTGGCCAATGAGGTTCCGCCATGTCATGTGGGTAGCCCCGCCCAACGCCCGGGCTGAAACCCCCGCCCAAGGGGCCACGCCCAAACCCAAGCCCACCTGGGGTGGTGACTTGGGCATTTGTACCCAACCCACGCCCCAACCCCCGCCCCATACCCCATAGTCTTAATAGGGTAACAACATATAAAATAAAGGATGATGTGATGTTCAAGAGACTGGAGAATTGGACTACATTAATGGAGGTATGAATTGGAATATATCTTTATTCCACACTTGAGCTTTGCTTTTGACTTCGATAACTCTTTTCTCTTAGCTGCGCTCATTCGATATTTTATAGCTGGAAACTTTCTAGGACTGCCAGTTGTGAGTGTTTATCTTCATTCCACAGTTGAGCTTTGCCTTTGTTTTAGTAATGTTTTTTTAATTTTCTTGTGCAGGCTATTTATAAGGAGGATGCAAAATAGGATGTTTACAGTATGTGCTTTTAAAAACAGATATTGGTGGTAGAAAGAAGATTCCTCCAGCAATACTAGCTTGCTGAAACAAAACATATGATCACTGTAAACCTTTGAAGAAAAAATAGATTTTGATGTACTAGCTTGTTGAAACATATGTATAAAAATAATATATCTATTTTGGGTTATTTAATGTTTTGATTTGGATGTTATTGTGTATGTTTGTTATGATTTTGAAAAGCTTTGCAAAGAATATAAATCGCTAAGAAATGGTAGCATATATAAATAGGTGGCAAAACAATGGCAAAGCGGTAGCAAAATGGTGACAAAATGATGGTAGCAAAACGGTAGCAAAAAATAAAATGGTAGCAAAATGGTGACAAAAAAGCGGTAGCAAAATGGTGACAAAATTACGGTAGCAAAATGGTGACAAAATTACGGTAGCAAAAGCGGTAGCAAAAAATAAAACGGTAGCAAATAGGTGGCAATAGGGCAATTGCTACGTGTGTATTTCTTACCGATTTTTTGGTAGCAAAACAGTGGCAATAGGGAAATTGCCACCGTTTTGCGACCGAAAACGTGGTGGCAAAAACCCAATTTTCTAGTAGTGTAAAAGTTTGTCAAAGATTTTGTAGCTAAGTTTAAAAGGATTAAGAATGGAGGCGTTTAACCCTCCTGATGAATAATTAGAGGCAGTTCACATTAATAATAACGCCAGATAAACCCTTATTGTGATTTTTGGCTAAGAGTTACGTTTGGATTCAGGTACTGCTAAGTCTCTCATAAGATTTTACGCTTAGCAAACTTTTAGAAATTTTCCCGTAAAAACCCCAGATATTAAGTGTAAAGTAAAACTTACAGGCGGAATCATAAGAACCATTTCTTCTGTTCCTGTTAGAAATCTCTAATTATGAAATTCTAGAAGTATCCTCTCTCTAGAAGAAGTGCGTCAGCATATATAGTTGATATCTCTTTGATCTCTATCGATTGCGAACACCAAATGGTATGACAAAAGCACCACATGAGGATTGATGTATCTTAATAAGTCCCATAGATTTCTTCCATGCCTGATCAGTATGGAGGTTTAATGCATGGGACCCCAAAGATATTCCGATGGTCATATGGTACTAAAGTCAACTAATGGTATTCAAAGAAGATATCCAAAGTGGAGTTGTCCAAGTAAGTGTCTTCGATTAAGAAATTCATGGACTCGTAACATATATGTGTCACTCATTTGACACAAGCAGGGATGGATGAACTGGAGCCTCAGATTTGAAAAAAAAAATCTCTGTAACCCCCTTATGACTTGATTATCTTCTCCTAAGATTACCCTGTTTACCCCTGAAAGACAGGTAGAATTAAGATTTATATCCCATTTAGGGCTGTATCATTATGAAATCTCCAAGACGGCTAGTGCCATTATTGGAAGAATCAAAACTCTAATTAAATAAGTTTTAAAATAAAGAATTCATATAGCCTAACCCTATATTCTAAAAATTCGGTATTGTTAATTAAGAAAGACGGTTCATTTTGCTTATGCATAGATTACCGCGACCCAAATTAGGCAACAATTAAGAATTTCCATCAGCTGCCCAGGATCGTCGATTTATTCGACTAACGGCAAGGATTAGCTAATTCCTTAAGATTAGTTTTAAGCAATGGTTGGAATAACCATCTCACCTTAAATTAAGCTTTTCTATAATAGTTGATATATAAGTATCAAGGCTGCTCTTTTGGAGACTTTGTATAGATGGAATGTTAAACATCTATTTAGTAGACAGAAGATTGGTAAGTCCAATTATCAGGATCTGAAAATTTCATTGACGGGTAAGATCAAACAAACCCATAATCATCAGTAAGAGGCCAGTATTCGGCAGAAAGTCAAGGATTAATAAGAATATCAACCCTCTTGAATTCCTGTTGAGGAAGAAAGTTCAACAAAAGACATCACCCTGAAGGGTGTGCCAAATTGTTAATTATCAGACTAGTTGAACTCTGAATATATGGAATCATTCAAGGGAATCGAATGTACCAAGATCAAATAGCTTATAAGCTACAACCTATTTACGGAGCTTGGCGGAGCTCGCAATACATTGCACACTAATGACTTAAGGCTGTGTTTTCACCAATAAGTCAAGAAGCATTATCACATATTGATATGCAGATTTATGATATGATGAGCAACCTATATCGATTAAGGATCGACAGGTTAAGAAGCTCCAAAAGGATACATGTACCAAATATAAAGGTCACTTTGGGAATTTATAGAGACTCCATATATGCTATAGAAGTTAAGTCCGTCATGTGACAAAAGTACTTCCAGCATTTTAGCAAATCTCGAGGTCGAGATTTCTTTTAAGGGGGTGAGGATGTAACACCTCGTAAAATCACGTCCAATGATGTATTGACACGTGTAATAAACCCTAATGAAGCCAAACACTGAAATTGAGGGACTAATTTTTCGAAAAATCGAAAACTTTGATTATGAAAGGACTGAAAGTGTAACATACCTAAAAAAAAAATAAGTTTCTTACGATGTTTATATTCACAAATGTGCCACTTGATGATTAAGTGTAGCCGTTTGCATAATTAATTGAAAGTTTGCGCAATAAAGGGTTAAAAGCGTCAACATGCTAATTCTTACCTCTGAGTGACCTTTTAACAAACCGGGAGCTTCATAATATTTAATTATACTCTCGGGAATGCCAATTAATGGCCGTCTAAAGTTTTTATGCCTATAAGTAAAATTACGCGCAACTTTGCAAGTTAGAGGGACTAAAAGTGTCAATATGTTTAATTACACCTCTGAATGACCTTTTAGCAAACCCGAAGCATCGTGATGATTAATAATACTTTCAAGAATGCCTAATATGGGTTAGATGAGGCTTCAATGCTATTAGATGATGAAATGCGCAAGTTTGCGCAATAGAGGGACCTAAAGCGTCAACTTTTGAATCTACGCCCTTCGGTGACCATTTAAGCGAACGGGAGCATAGTAACATGTATGTATATGCTTGGGAATGATCAATATGGGCCATGGAAGGCTTAGATATCATTAAACGGCATTTCGCGCCACTTTGCGTAATTAAGGGACTAATTACGTCAAACTATAAAAGGAGGTCAAATCGTATGGTAACGGACCTTCCGGAATATGTCCATAAGTTAAACATACCCTATTTTATCCTTTATATAGCTTAGGCATAGGTTTAGAGGTGTTAGTGCGTAAAAATAAACTTTTATGTCATTCAGGGACTAAAAGTGTCAAAAAGTGCACAAGTTTGCACTTTCGCGCATATCTCGCATTCGGTGTATCTCCGGACACCCAAAAATTTATGTAAGCACTAAAATATTTTATTTTAGTGATCGCCTTGATAAAATTCCATCCGTCGCGTAATTTGGATCGTTTTTAGCGTCCGTTCGTGTTTCGTCGTAATTCGACGTACAACGTGACCGTACGGCCAAACGAACCGACATCCGACATGTTTTTAAGCATGTTTCATGTCCCCTATGTTTAAACATCATAGTGGTGCCTTAAAATGAGGATAACGGGCCTTGAACGTGCCTTAAATGACATTAATGACTCACAGGGACCATTTCTGTCAATATTGAAATTTCTGTTGCTGTCCTGGGCTGGTAGGCAGGCCGCGTAAGGTCACACAGACCCTTACGCGGGCCGCGAGACATGGTCAGATGCAGAAAACAGCTTGCAACAGCCTGTTTCTTGCTGTTTTCATGTGCAAACTGGTTCCTAACTCTCACAATCGATACTAGGGGCTTGCCCACAGAATTATCAAACCTCTTGACACCTGTTTTGATTAGATTACCCCTCCCGACACTTGTCGCGATCTCGTGAGGACCCGAAAACTATATAAAGGAGCTAAGTTCACTTGATACTTCACTTGCATTCTCAATTCTGAAGCTCTCTTGTCAAACTCAGGCCTTCTAAGTGATCTATAATCGTAATTAGGACTCTTGTAAGTGTTCATAACCCTTTCGTTTCCGTTTTAGCTTGGTTAATTAGCTATTAGTCAAACCGTCGTAATTTAAATTTGACTTTACGATTAATTGAAATCCGCTCAGTCATTTCTCGAATTGAAAGTACCTACAAGTAGGTATTTATGTGGGTAACAAACCCTTAAAAGGGTATTTTCAGATTCCCACTCTAACTATGTTAATTGTCGAGTCAAAGCTTGCTTTAAAAAGTCAACAGAATGATTATTTGCAAATTTAAGCATAATTAGCAATGTAGGGTACTTGCAACCTGTTTGATCATTAAAATAACATGGTAATTAAAAGGGTATTTTCAGATTCCCACTCTAACTATGTTAATTCTTGCTTGATCAAAGTTTCAAACCAGTACCAGCGTCAAATAACTTAATCAAATATCCAGAAAAATATTTCGAAAATATATTTTGAAAATATATTCCGACAATTTATCCTAATCAGGATGTTTAACCTTTTACCAAACATAATACTGTTAAAAACTTAAACAACGTTTACAAAGGAAAGATCATACCAGGAATAGGGTATAACCCTATTTTTAAACTTCAATCCCCTTGTAACTCTTCTAATAAAGATGTCCCCTGTCTGAGACACTCAGTGTATTAGGTCCGAGCTTTATCCTTTGAGCTTTACACAATTGCCTCAGTAGGGATGTCCCCTGTGCACAATGTCTTCGAATACTTAGAAATCTTTTGGTCATCAATTCCAATTGTATAGACAATTTTTCGTGTTACAGGGGTAAAACCCAAAAATGTACTGGAGATAAATCCCTCGTATCCTGGGGGAAATCGCAAATTTTCGTGCGCTACAGGTGGGAGTGTATAAACTCCAAGGCTTAGAAAGGTGAAAACCTTTAACCCTTAGAGAGTATGAAAATACCCTTTCGTGAGAGAGGGTGATCAATCCTCATATACCTTTAGGATTCAGGATATAGCCAATAGTAACGAAATTGTCAGCCACTTTTACATGGACTGGTCCCGCCACCTTGAACTATTCCCGAATAACTTGCGCTCCAGGCGGGGTGTTTAAACCCAATTCGGAAGAAAGGTGAATACCTTTAAACCTGTGAAGGGATCAGGATCCCTTATACGTGAGAGAGGGGGCCAATCCTCTAATCTTCCGAAGTATCCTAAGTGAGCATCCTGGAGCTATATCCTGGAGCATATACTGCAAAACATCCTTAAACTAAGGTGGGTGTTAGCTTGGCTAACACCCCTCCGATGCTTAAGTCAGTATTGGGTTCTAGATAATAAACAAATATATTTAAAAGAGATAGAATACATACCATTCTGAGATAGAAATTAAATTCTATTCTTACTTGAAATAGAGCTTTAAGTGTATTGCATTCCAGGATCTTGGTAGCATATCCCCCTCCATATCCTTGAGTCGGTATGCACCTGTTGGTGCATGTTATGTGACAACAGCGTTGGATTGGTCTTTGGATATTAAACGTGTTTGGGCCGCGAAGACTTATGAAGACTGAATGGAATTCGAGGTTGTTGAAGCCCAATCTTGTCCAAGTATGTATCAAGTTAAAGTCTGTTTAGTTTAGCCCGAATTATAAACAGAATTCGTATGGGCTTGGCCCAGTTCGAATTGTATGGTTGTGTGTATATAAACAACCTTTACCTAGAGTTTTAGGGTTAGACTTTTGGAGATTATTGAGAGCATTCGAATTGTGAGAGTTCTAGAACAAACAGAAATCGGCTGTTGGTTCGTGGAGATCTTTAGTGATTGTAAACGTTTTCGTTGGATAATCATAGAAGATCAGTTGGTAAATCGGTTCGTGTTCTTGTTTCTGTTTATTTGGTTTATCAAGGGGATTCCGCACCCTTGGTAGATTGTCAGTTTTGTTACGATCCATACGGGATACGGGGACCTACAATTGGTATCAGAGCGTTTGCTCTTGTGTACGGTTCAAAACTGATCGGAAAGAAACAAGTTTTTGGGTTGCAGTTTGGATTCACGAAGAACATCGAAGAACAGTCAAAATTTTTACGATTTTGATCTGTTTTGGTGTTATTTGGAAGTTGTTTGCTGATTTTTGGGAGTTTTAGTTGGAAAGTTATCAATCAGAAGATTCTACGGTTTAAAAGGTGCTGATTTTTCGAGATTTTGGTTGAAAAATAGCTGGTCTCGACTCAAGGTTGCAGGTCTCGACTCGTAACAAGTGATCTCGACTGGTACTGTTCACTCGCAACCAGAGGTCTCGACTTGTGCTGGTTGACTCGCAACCGTGATTGCGACTTGTGCTGGTTGACTCGCAACCGTGATTGCGACTTGTGCTGGTTGACTCGCAACTGTGGTGTCGACTCGAAACAAAGGTCTCGACTCGCAACAGTGGTTTCGACTCGCAACCGTGGTTTCGGCTTGTGCTGATTTGACTCGCAACTGTGGTCTCGACTCGAAACTAAGGTCTCGACTCGCAACAAGTGGTTTGAAAGTGGTGGAATTTTTCTAGGCAATCGTAGGAAAAATTTCACAGTTTCGTGTTTAGATAATTATCCGTAACTCATCTGGACAAACCGCTTGCACCGTTGGACTCCTTGGAAAAAAAAAAAAAAAAAAAAAAAAGACTCTGGAAAATCCTGAAATAGGTTTTAGACATTATATATCATTGGAATCGTAATCTCGAGACGAATCTAACGGTATAAATTAGTAAAAACAGGTTTCGGACTAAAATTGTACGGTTTAACCAGTCTGCTTAAGTTAAAATGTCGAACATGTCTAAATTGAACGAGCTTTTAAGGATGGAACACGAGGTAGGCACAACGAACAAACCACCTAAGATGATGAAGGTGGAGAATTACTTGACATGGAAGGATAGGTTTCAATCCTTTATTGAATATCAGGACACACGCATGTGGATTTGTATTGAAGATGGGTACACAAACCCTACACATGACTTTGAAGGCAGACCGCGTGTCACAGCCTATGTGAACATGCAAGAAAACGATAAAAGGATGTATGAGGCTGAAAAGAAAGCCTTGGCAGCTATCAAGATGTCCCTACCTGATAGCATCAAACACACCTTTAAGAAGTACACTACTTCAAAAGAAATGTGGGATGCGCTAGAGAAGAGATATGAAGGGAATTCTGATGTCAAGAAGAACAAAATTGATCTACTGAAGAAGCAGTTTGCTGTGTTCAAGTACATGAAAAATGAGTCACTTGAGGACGTCATTACTCGATACTACCATCTGATGTCAGAATTGGACAATTATGATATAGATTGCTATTCTGACATAGAGAAAAATGACAAGCTGCTTGATGCTCTGCCTGCTAAATGGGATATTTACACTCTCATGATAAAGGGAGAAGCTGATTATGAAACGAAGGAACTGGAAGAAGTAGTTGGAAAGCTAAGAGCTTATGAGCTCAGCATGAAGAAGAAGGACACTGGATATGATCAGGTTCAAGATCCAGGGATTTACAATGGGCTTACATCTTCTTCATCTCACGATGCTTCTAGCGACTCTGCCACTGCTTTCCTCTCGCGTGAAACTGAGCAGGTCACAGTAAATGAGGATGGTGATGTATGTTTTGTAGCTGCTTCAGGAGGATCAACTGGAGCTAAGAGAACATCAACTGCTAAGCAAAGTAGTAGTTCAAAGTCAATGCCAATGAGTGTGAAGTCTGCTGAAGAGCATCTTGCTCTACTTGCTTCATTTGTTGCTTCTTACGAGAACTACATTCAGGGGAAGATATCTGATCCTGCCGTTTTAGATGAAGATTACGATCAGATTGACCCTGATGATCTTGAAGATATGGATTTGCAATGGCAAATGGCCATGATTACTAGAAGGGTGAAGAGGTTCATGAACAGAACTGGAAGGAAATTTGTAGGGAAAACTGTTGGTTTTGACAAGACCAAAGTGAGGTGCTTTAACTGTCAAAGTTATGGTCATTTTGCTAGGGAATGTCAGAAACAAAAGAATGAAACCTCAAGTCAGAGTTCAAACAATAGAAATTCATCAAACAACTCTAACTCAAGAGCGCTGATCTCTACTGCACGAGAAGGTTCATATGACTGGAGTATTCACTTGGAAAATGATGAGAATGTCACTCAAGCATTTATGGCAGAGATTGTTCCCGTTGATGAAGCTGAAGCTAACATAAATGCTGAAGTTGAGAAAAGAGAAGCTGAGTCTAGACTTAACATTGGAATACTCTCGTCTCTATTCGGAGGATTATTACTTTCAATTTATATATTTTAATATGTCGTCAATCAAAGAGCCGTGGATGGAGATTCTTCCCGTCAGAAGCCAAGAAATGCTAAGTTTCATACCATGACTAGGATAAGCATGCGACTGGTTGAAGGAGAAACCAAACTTGTTTAAACTCTTAACCAGACTACGGAGTCCATACCAGAAAGTCCCTGAGGCTCCCATATTGAGGATGATACATATAGATGTTATTAAATCCCTATTTCTTACCTTTGAATTTTGAGACTTCAGACTTAGATTATACCAGTCAAAACCTAATCCGTGATCCATGTCGTTTCTTAAATCATTGAATCCTTGGATTCTACTTCTGCTATGGATCCTGAATTGAATTAATTCTTTATTCACTAAAATCTTTAGAGTCGCTACTACATACGATTTATAGAGATGAAGAAGCAATCAGAATAAAGAGAGGAAGACATTAGAAGACCCTCCATCATACTTCTTTTCATTAAAATCCTTGTTTGGGTATTTGTTTATTGTAGTCCTTTGTGGACGTAGTAATTCATTATAGTCCTTGCGGACCTACGTCTCCTAATAAGACTTGGTATATACTTATGTTTATCATAGTCCCTTCAAGGGCATTATATTTCAATATAGACCTTTTATGGACATGTTATTTTATTAAAAATCCTTTCGGGAATATGTTTTTTTTAAATAATCCTTCCATGGGCATGAGATTTCATTATAAGACCTTCAGCGGATATGACATCTCCTTGTAACCCTTCGTAGACCTGATACTTTATTATAGTCCCTACATGGGCAAACTGTAATTTTATAATCCCTATACTTATAATTTTCCTTTTAAAGTCCTCAATGGACAAGTATGATACTAAAAGTCCTGTTTAAGGCATTATGGTAAATTTCCTAATGACTTATTGAAGGTTTTGGAAATTTTATATAGGCATTCATTTCATCCTTTATCAACCATTAGTATCACTTGATTCGAATTTTATCGATCTGCTAAATGATTTCAAAAGATCTTCTTAATGGTTTACCGCTGCCAAGTGGCAAGTCCACATTAATTGGCCAAAGCTTTTGGTAGTTAAGGATGATTATTCCTTCTACTATGATAGTTAAAGAGAGATACCCCTTTCTATCTAGAGGTGGGGAACTATGTTCAAGCC
Organism: Helianthus tuberosus; assembly: GCA_030545235.1. Lineage (NCBI taxonomy): Eukaryota > Viridiplantae > Streptophyta > Magnoliopsida > Asterales > Asteraceae > Helianthus > Helianthus tuberosus. Next base: position 217,016,438 of record CM060442.1, on the reverse strand, counting down.
TCCAAACCTATATGATCAATGCGATCATGGTAATATTGTGTAACCATTAAGACAAATTAATCCTTGTTAACATCTGAGAACGTGTTAACACTCCTGGCAGTGTGACTTGAGAAATCACACTAGCCGTCAAGGTAATTGGACTGCGTCCAAGCCTTAAAGCCTATGTGATCAAATTTGATCATGGCAAGTATCATCAATGTGATGATCAAAATATAAACATCCATTTGTGATGAAGTGCCTACGGGCTAAACTTGTTGTTCAATTAGACAACACGACAGTTGTGGTCTACGACTCCCTGTCTAAAAATATTGGACTAGGTCCAAACATAATAGTCTATATGATCAATGCGATCATGACTAATATCATCTAATATGATGATCATGTTATTTAACATCCCTTAGTGATGTTTTGCCTACGGGCTATAATATATTGTCCATTAGTGACATTGACATTGTGATCCTTATGACCCCCTGTTCAAGGTAGTGAGCTATACTCAAGCCTAATAGTCTATATGATCAATGAGATCATGACTAAAAATCATCAATATGATGAATAAATTTAATATCCTTAATAATGTTTTGCCTACGGGCTATATTATATTGTCCAATAGTGACAAGGCAATTGTAATCTTTTATAATTCTTTGCCCAAGGGGGGTGAGCTATGCTCAAATTCCCTAGTCTATATGATCAATGCGATCCTGACCAGTATCATCAGTATGATGATCATAATATTAACATCCCTAGTAATGAAAAGCCTACAGGCTATACTTTATTCTATTGGAGATAAGACAAAGTTAGTGGTGATCTTTATGATCCCCTGTTCAAAGTGGTGGGTTATACCCAACCCTAACGGTCCATATGATCAGTGCGATCATGACTAATATCATCTGATGCGATGATCATAATATTTTATAGGGTATTTGAAGTACAATCTTGGGTCTTCCTATCTTCATAGGGAGATTTCAAGAAGTACTTTCCGACTCAATGGTTATGATTATATGTATCTTGACGGTGATTTAGATAATGAAACTAGAGTAATACAATAAACACATGGTGGATACGCCGCTGGTACTTCCTATATATAAGTATGTTTATTGTATTACCCTTCGTAGTGTTATCCTGAATCACCCATATGATCTATATCACCTACGGGTTATATACTATATTGTCCATCAGAGACATTGTCAAATATGACCATTATAGTACATCGTCGAAGGTGATGGGCAATGCACAAGCCTTAAAGTCTATAAGATCGATAAGATCATGACTGATATACTCAATGACGATAATTATATATATATATATATACATATAGGTATATATGTAAACATCCATTAATGATGTCCTAGGATTTGCCTATCTGCCAAAATAAATCGCCTTTCGAGACGATCACAATGGTAGTTTATGACTCCCTGTCCAACAGTGAAGAACTAGGTTCAATTCTTAAAACCCATAATCTAATAAGATTGAGGTTTATACATTAATGCCCTCCGTGACAAGGCCTTCATGCCATATAATTATTTATGTCCTTCCTGACGGACTAATGTTTCATATTTTAGAAAGCCATTATGGCAAGCCTTAGAGCTATCTGAAATCATCTACATACCGAAGACTGTTGGGACATGTTGATCCCCTGTCAAAAGGGTAACGGACTCGGTCAAAACCCTAAAGGCCATTAATGATCTTTTTGTGACTTAGGCTGAATATGATTGATGTACAATCAAATAACACTCCTTAGGAATGTTCATATGGTTTAATAATACCATGATTGATGTATGATAAGTCGTCAGGATGATGACTAAGCTGTGAAATGCACTCAATTAATTGTTAAATTGGTATTTAATACCAAAAGATTTGAGTATGGAAAACTCAGAAGAGACAAACAACAGTCGCAATCCTAGAGATGCGACAAATGTTAATAGTGCATCAAGTGTGAACCTCAATGTTAACGGAGTTAACCACCAAAACTATAATTATCACTGCTGAGAAGGGCTATGAGAAAAGCCATGAAGAGCCAAACACTGCTCGCTCTAAAACTCATGACACTGCTCATGAGAAGAGTTTTATTCATACCCCATATGCGAAGAATGACCCAAATAAAATCATATGTGGCAAGGAGCCCATTCTTTTTAGGATGTATTTAAAAAGTACTTCGTCTTTTGGAAGTCAAGAGACTTCAATAATTAAAAGGGGCCAGTGATTGCAAGGAATTGTTAAGAGAAGTAGAAACCATTAGGTAAATCAGTGGTTATGCTGGAAAGCACACGGTAATGTGTGCGTCACAATCATTCGATAGTAATACCCTTGATTAGTGAGGACACTAATGGAGTCCACAAGAAATATCCCCTTATACAGTATGGGATGGTCCAAATTTTAAGGACCTTATTAGAAAAACCCGGTATCCGCTTTGCGAGATGGAAAAGATGGAATAAGAATTTTTTTTTCTGACTCCCCCATAAGAGCTATAAACTATCGACAGTAGGTTGCAAACCTTGGTCCATTGGTTGAAATAGTGCTCTTATTCGGTTAACCTAGAACTTAAGCATAATGCACTATATATATCGATGATTTAGCATCGACTATAAAAGGAACTTTAGGGTTTCAAAACCTACTCATTATAAATCCATTATGGACCTAACTCAGCTACTCATGTTATATAGATTAAGAAATAACCAGTCAAAGTTGAGACTGCCCTAACACTACTACAAAACTAAGCATCTGCCACCAAAATTTGCTACCGAAAAACATGGTAGCAAACTTAGCAACTATATGGTACGTAACGTAGCTAATACAACTAAAAAGACGGTTAAAACTCCTCTGTTGCCTCCAATTAATTTGCCCTAAATCTAACCCCCACACAATACAATCGTCGCACCTCCAACATCGCTCCTCCACCTCCACCGTCGCACCTCCGTCATCACACCATCTCCACCGTCGCATAGCCACCACCGTAGCACAAGTGCACAACCTCCACCGTCGCACCACCTCTGGCTTATTGAAGAAAGCTCACGATCTCCGTACGATTTCTCACTCTACTTTCCTAATTTTGCCCTAATTTGTTCGTAATTTCTGTTAGTATTAGTTCGATTGTGTTCGTAAAGTTCATCTTATGATATTTTGACCTAATTTTGTTCGTAATCTCTGTTATATTTAGTTCGATTGTGTTCGTATAGTTCATCTTATGATATTTCGACCTAGTTTGTTAGTAATTTTTGTTAGTTTTAGTTCGATTTTGTTCTTAAATTTCTATATAATTGTTGATAACAAGCTGTTCTTTTAGTTTCAGGACACTCAGAGTACATCAGCTAGTTTACTCGATGGATGTGAGCCAAAACCCTAATTGATCAGTAATGCTGTGTATATATAATTGTTTGATGTGATGATGCCATGGATTAAGGATATCCTGAAGAATTTTATTCCTAATTGAAAGTATTCCGGTTCTTATTGATTAAAATTGATTTCAGTGTTGTGTTTTGTTTCATTTATCATACATATGGTTCTTGACAGGTGCCTCCATGTGTGAGATTAGTCAGATTACACAGTTTGATATCAGCTAAGAGCTTAAAGTTCACCAATAGTCAGAGCTCGTTGTGATTGTTCTAAGACATAAATTTCTTGGCTTGTTAAATGCCAGTGGTTTAATGATTGCAGCGATGACATCGGAACCTTTTGATGTTTAAGTGCTGTAGATAATCTTCATAAATGCTACTGATGGCAAGTACTTATACAGACTCATAGCAAACTATCATTTTACAAAGTACAACACGTGAGAGTACTAAAATTCATTCTCTCGTCTTTATGTAATAGGTTCAGAATGTTCATATTTTCTTTCTCATCATATGGACAACCAGTAAGTATCTTAACTTAAACACATCAACTATTTAGAGATTTTAAAAAATATGCCTGATATTTTGATCGGAATTGACACAGTAACAAGTCAGAACCGGGCTCAGGTGTAAGGTAGCATTTTTTGTATACGGAGCTTTTAATAGCCAGGGATTAGCTTAATGCACAGCAGATAAGGTACAACCTTTTTGCCGATCAACCCTTGTATGTTCACTTAATTTTATTTTTTATTTTTTTGTAAATGATTAAGGTGTTCATTAAGATTGCAAAAACTATACTAGTACAATAATGATATAAACCTTTAAATAAAATGATTTGGGGCGTTGTATGCATTAAATGATAGATGAATTGTTTCGTGTTCTTAGACCGTGGGGTATGGTAGGGCGTGGGTTGGGGGCATGGTGCGACACGTGGAGTATGGGGCACCCAAGACCAAAAGTCAATTTCAAAGGGGTATGGTGGGGCGTGGCTGGGGTGGCTTGGAAAAAAAACCAATTTCAAAGGGCTAGTGCTCTTGGCCAATGAGGTTCCGCCATGTCATGTGGGTAGCCCCGCCCAACGCCCGGGCTGAAACCCCCGCCCAAGGGGCCACGCCCAAACCCAAGCCCACCTGGGGTGGTGACTTGGGCATTTGTACCCAACCCACGCCCCAACCCCCGCCCCATACCCCATAGTCTTAATAGGGTAACAACATATAAAATAAAGGATGATGTGATGTTCAAGAGACTGGAGAATTGGACTACATTAATGGAGGTATGAATTGGAATATATCTTTATTCCACACTTGAGCTTTGCTTTTGACTTCGATAACTCTTTTCTCTTAGCTGCGCTCATTCGATATTTTATAGCTGGAAACTTTCTAGGACTGCCAGTTGTGAGTGTTTATCTTCATTCCACAGTTGAGCTTTGCCTTTGTTTTAGTAATGTTTTTTTAATTTTCTTGTGCAGGCTATTTATAAGGAGGATGCAAAATAGGATGTTTACAGTATGTGCTTTTAAAAACAGATATTGGTGGTAGAAAGAAGATTCCTCTAGCAATACTAGCTTGCTGAAACAAAACATATGATCACTGTAAACCTTTGAAGAAAAAATAGATTTTGATGTACTAGCTTGTTGAAACATATGTATAAAAATAATATATCTATTTTGGGTTATTTAATGTTTTGATTTGGATGTTATTGTGTATGTTTGTTATGATTTTGAAAAGCTTTGCAAAGAATATAAATCGCTAAGAAATGGTAGCATATATAAATAGGTGGCAAAACAATGGCAAAGCGGTAGCAAAATGGTGACAAAATGATGGTAGCAAAACGGTAGCAAAAAATAAAATGGTAGCAAAATGGTGACAAAAAAGCGGTAGCAAAATGGTGACAAAATTACGGTAGCAAAATGGTGACAAAATTACGGTAGCAAAAGCGGTAGCAAAAAATAAAACGGTAGCAAATAGGTGGCAATAGGGCAATTGCTACGTGTGTATTTCTTACCGATTTTTTGGTAGCAAAACAGTGGCAATAGGGAAATTGCCACCGTTTTGCGACCGAAAACGTGGTGGCAAAAACCCAATTTTCTAGTAGTGTAAAAGTTTGTCAAAGATTTTGTAGCTAAGTTTAAAAGGATTAAGAATGGAGGCGTTTAACCCTCCTGATGAATAATTAGAGGCAGTTCACATTAATAATAACGCCAGATAAACCCTTATTGTGATTTTTGGCTAAGAGTTACGTTTGGATTCAGGTACTGCTAAGTCTCTCATAAGATTTTACGCTTAGCAAACTTTTAGAAATTTTCCCGTAAAAACCCCAGATATTAAGTGTAAAGTAAAACTTACAGGCGGAATCATAAGAACCATTTCTTCTGTTCCTGTTAGAAATCTCTAATTATGAAATTCTAGAAGTATCCTCTCTCTAGAAGAAGTGCGTCAGCATATATAGTTGATATCTCTTTGATCTCTATCGATTGCGAACACCAAATGGTATGACAAAAGCACCACATGAGGATTGATGTATCTTAATAAGTCCCATAGATTTCTTCCATGCCTGATCAGTATGGAGGTTTAATGCATGGGACCCCAAAGATATTCCGATGGTCATATGGTACTAAAGTCAACTAATGGTATTCAAAGAAGATATCCAAAGTGGAGTTGTCTAAGTAAGTGTCTTCGATTAAGAAATTCATGGACTCGTAACATATATGTGTCACTCATTTGACACAAGCAGGGATGGATGAACTGGAGCCTCAGATTTGAAAAAAAAAATCTCTGTAACCCCCTTATGACTTGATTATCTTCTCCTAAGATTACCCTGTTTACCCCTGAAAGACAGGTAGAATTAAGATTTATATCCCATTTAGGGCTGTATCATTATGAAATCTCCAAGACGGCTAGTGCCATTATTGGAAGAATCAAAACTCTAATTAAATAAGTTTTAGAATAAAGAATTCATATAGCCTAACCCTATATTCTAAAAATTCGGTATTGTTAATTAAGAAAGACGGTTCATTTTGCTTATGCATAGATTACCGCGACCCAAATTAGGCAACAATTAAGAATTTCCATCAGCTGCCCAGGATCGTCGATTTATTCGACTAACGGCAAGGATTAGCTAATTCCTTAAGATTAGTTTTAAGCAATGGTTGGAATAACCATCTCACCTTAAATTAAGCTTTTCTATAATAGTTGATATATAAGTATCAAGGCTGCTCTTTTGGAGACTTTGTATAGATGGAATGTTAAACATCTATTTAGTAGACAGAAGATTGGTAAGTCCAATTATCAGGATCTGAAAATTTCATTGACGGGTAAGATCAAACAAACCCATAATCATCAGTAAGAGGCCAGTATTCGGCAGAAAGTCAAGGATTAATAAGAATATCAACCCTCTTGAATTCCTGTTGAGGAAGAAAGTTCAACAAAAGACATCACCCTGAAGGGTGTGCCAAATTGTTAATTATCAGACTAGTTGAACTCTGAATATATGGAATCATTCAAGGGAATCGAATGTACCAAGATCAAATAGCTTATAAGCTACAACCTATTTACGGAGCTTGGCGGAGCTCGCAATACATTGCACACTAATGACTTAAGGCTGTGTTTTCACCAATAAGTCAAGAAGCATTATCACATATTGATATGCAGATTTATGATATGATGAGCAACCTATATCGATTAAGGATCGACAGGTTAAGAAGCTCCAAAAGGATACATGTACCAAATATAAAGGTCACTTTGGGAATTTATAGAGACTCCATATATGCTATAGAAGTTAAGTCCGTCATGTGACAAAAGTACTTCCAGCATTTTAGCAAATCTCGAGGTCGAGATTTCTTTTAAGGGGGTGAGGATGTAACACCTCGTAAAATCACGTCCAATGATGTATTGACACGTGTAATAAACCCTAATGAAGCCAAACACTGAAATTGAGGGACTAATTTTTCAAAAAATCGAAAACTTTGATTATGAAAGGACTGAAAGTGTAACATACCTAAAAAAAAATAAGTTTCTTACGATGTTTATATTCACAAATGTGCCACTTGATGATTAAGTGTAGCCGTTTGCATAATTAATTGAAAGTTTGCGCAATAAAGGGTTAAAAGCGTCAACATGCTAATTCTTACCTCTGAGTGACCTTTTAACAAACCGGGAGCTTCATAATATTTAATTATACTCTCGGGAATGCCAATTAATGGCCGTCTAAAGTTTTTATGCCTATAAGTAAAATTACGCGCAACTTTGCAAGTTAGAGGGACTAAAAGTGTCAATATGTTTAATTACACCTCTGAATGACCTTTTAGCAAACCCGAAGCATCGTGATGATTAATAATACTTTCAAGAATGCCTAATATGGGTTAGATGAGGCTTCAATGCTATTAGATGATGAAATGCGCAAGTTTGCGCAATAGAGGGACCTAAAGCGTCAACTTTTGAATCTACGCCCTTCGGTGACCATTTAAGCGAACGGGAGCATAGTAACATGTATGTATATGCTTGGGAATGATCAATATGGGCCATGGAAGGCTTAGATATCATTAAACGGCATTTCGCGCCACTTTGCGTAATTAAGGGACTAATTACGTCAAACTATAAAAGGAGGTCAAATCGTATGGTAACGGACCTTCCGGAATATGTCCATAAGTTAAACATACCCTATTTTATCCTTTATATAGCTTAGGCATAGGTTTAGAGGTGTTAGTGCGTAAAAATAAACTTTTATGTCATTCAGGGACTAAAAGTGTCAAAAAGTGCACAAGTTTGCACTTTCGCGCATATCTCGCATTCGGTGTATCTCCGGACACCCAAAAATTTATGTAAGCACTAAAATATTTTATTTTAGTGATCGCCTTGATAAAATTCCATCCGTCGCGTAATTTGGATCGTTTTTAGCGTCCGTTCGTGTTTCGTCGTAATTCGACGTACAACGTGACCGTACGGCCAAACGAACCGACATCCGACATGTTTTTAAGCATGTTTCATGTCCCCTATGTTTAAACATCATAGTGGTGCCTTAAAATGAGGATAACGGGCCTTGAACGTGCCTTAAATGACATTAATGACTCACAGGGACCATTTCTGTCAATATTGAAATTTCTGTTGCTGTCCTGGGCTGGTAGGCAGGCCGCGTAAGGTCACACAGACCCTTACGCGGGCCGCGAGACATGGTCAGATGCAGAAAACAGCTTGCAACAGCCTGTTTCTTGCTGTTTTCATGTGCAAACTGGTTCCTAACTCTCACAATCGATACTAGGGGCTTGCCCACAGAATTATCAAACCTCTTGACACCTGTTTTGATTAGATTACCCCTCCCGACACTTGTCGCGATCTCGTGAGGACCCGAAAACTATATAAAGGAGCTAAGTTCACTTGATACTTCACTTGCATTCTCAATTCTGAAGCTCTCTTGTCAAACTCAGGCCTTCTAAGTGATCTATAATCGTAATTAGGACTCTTATAAGTGTTCATAACCCTTTCGTTTCCGTTTTAGCTTGGTTAATTAGCTATTAGTCAAACCGTCGTAATTTAAATTTGACTTTACGATTAATTGAAATCCGCTCAGTCATTTCTCGAATTGAAAGTACCTACAAGTAGGTATTTATGTGGGTAACAAACCCTTAAAAGGGTATTTTCAGATTCCCACTCTAACTATGTTAATTGTCGAGTCAAAGCTTGCTTTAAAAAGTCAACAGAATGATTATTTGCAAATTTAAGCATAATTAGCAATGTAGGGTACTTGCAACCTGTTTGATCATTAAAATAACATGGTAATTAATGTAAGAACATGTCTCAACATGTTCAACTCGACAATTTTCAGTTTAAACCCGGATCGGAACCGAAAGTCGCATAAATTGACTTTTTCTTTGACTTTCAGTTCTGACCCGTTCTTACATGTTTGAGATCTGCCTTAGAGCTTATTTTGGACCAGGTTTCATATATGTATAACTCTATGAGATTGTACAACTTGGTTCAATACCTATCCGATTCATATGCATGTTTCCGATTTATGCTTAAATGTGACTATTATACCCTTTTGACTATAAAACATGATTTTTGAAAAAGTGAAAGAGTAGAAACATTTGTTACTGATTTATAAACTTGCACCTAAAATTTGATATCAGTTTGAGGTCTAGATTAAGAGTTATGCTCATTATCGTAATTTGAAAGCCTTATGTTAATTAAATGGCGTAATTAGCGAATAGCCTATTTTAACCCACTTTTTAATATCAAAGTTTTTACCCACTATTATAATATAATATTTTGGGATTTTTAAAGATTTTTATTTAATTTTTGGCTGAGCATAACATAGGTCTCTAAGTTTAATTCGGTTAATACCGATTTTGCCCTTTTAAGCCATAAAACGAGTTTTATAAATCCTTTTGACCCCAAACCTTTTTCTACTGATTTTATTTGATAAATAAAATATTTTGAGCGTTCTGGAATTATAAAAATATCAGCTTTCTTTTACAAACCCGGAAACGGCTCCAAATCACCTTTTTAAGCGTTTTTAACGCATAGTATGTATTATAACCATATTAAACATATAAGGTTGATACCTACTGATGTTTTTAGTATATTTTTATAAAATAACAGTAAGTACAAGTTTTTGAACTCAGGTTTCCAGTTTTGACCTTTTTAGCCCTTGTGAAATTACCAAAATACCCCTAAGAAGCATAGTTTGGTTTTAAATGATAAATTTCATATATGGGTCATACCCTACTATTATAACATGTTAAATTAAGTATATTTACTGTATGAACCAGACCTGTAACTCAGATTTCCAATTAAACTCTTTTATAATCTTTTAAATGACCAAAATGCCCTTATGAGGCATAAATTGTGTTTAAATCCGTTTTGGGCATAATAGAAGATATCTTACTGATATTATAACTTATTTAAGGCATATTAACTCAGGGGACTTGCATATGACTCTTTTGGTTACCCGTGACGCCCTTTTCGCGTTCGGTTCGGTTTATGTAACTAGTTTGCACAAATTGACCGGAACGGGTCAAACATTATCAATTTTGTCTCAAAATCCAGAATGTATTTAGTATACCCATATTATACAAGTATTCAAACTTGTCGGGTCTAAATCACATGCTATCCGGTCTTCGCTTAATCGTGCGTTTGAACCGTGTCTTCCTGTTGAAAGTTAACCGGTCTAAGCTTAGGCTTAATTAAAGACCCGTTAGGAATCTAATAGGATATTAAAAACCTTCGTTCCAGATTTAGGAGCCCAGTAAAAGCTATCTGTACTTGCTTGGTGGTATACGGCTGGGATTGAATTTATATTTAGCTCAGGTAAATACTTTTAACTTATTTTCCCTATACGGGCTTGGGTTACGGTATATAGAATACCGCTTGATCGAGCATCAAATCTTACATCTTTGGGTGGTTAATTGAATAATTTGATCGGCTCGTTTAAACAGTCTTGTTCACTTAAAGCCTTTGGGGGGTTAATGACCATGTCCTGGATATCCTTGGCATCATCTTACGAGATGGCCACGACCTGAGCACGGGGTGTAGGCGTACACCTGTCAGTGTATAACTCAAAATTGTGGTGGGTCTATTGATCTTTAACCCGGACAAGATCCGGGCTACTGAACGCACAAGTAACATGTAATTCGTTCACAAGATTATATTACATAATTATCCCAAGTTATAAAAAGGTTTTGTGCCACGTGCATTCAAATCAATTTTTAACCCTTTTCAAAATGAGTCAGTTAAATTGTATTTACCAGTGTAAACTGACGTATTTTCCAAAAGGTTAAGTGCAGGTACTACTCGTAATAGGCTGGCTGTCTTCTAGCGTCCACAATAAGTCTCGCAAGCTTGGATGCCTTAAAGTCTGTTGAATAAAGTTTCTTTTTATCTTTTGATCCGCCTGTGGATCTTTTACAGTCCGTTGCAATACTTTGATGTTACTTTATATCGGATTGTAATATATTTATCATTTGCTTCCGCTGTGCATTTATATATTGTGTTGTTTGACTATGATGATGTCAACTACGTCACGATACTCCCCACCGGGCCCACCGGTGATACGTGGAAATTCGGGGTGTGACAGCTAGGTCTTGTCCTTTTTAGATTTTGCCATTTTTATCATAATGGTAGATCTTATAATATAGGAATGATATTTTAAATATATAATCATTCCTTTAAAATTTAAACAAGTATATGGTTGCCCTAAACGGGACTTCTAATAAAAATGACTTGCCCATGCAAGGGCTAATCAGAAAAATAACAAAGGGATCAAATAAGGACAAAATAAAATGAATTAGAATTTGTCCTATGTTCTTGTCTAGACTCAAGAATGTGCAATTGTGTAACTGAGATTAAACACAAAAGACTAGTGTTTAATTCACTCAGTGTTGGCTCTGATACCAACCTGTCACACCCCGATTACCACACGTTTGACCGGTGGGCCCGGTGGGGAGTATCGTGACGTGGTTGGCAACATAATAGTCAAACAACACAATATTTAATATGCACAGCTGTTTTGGTCAAAAATTACCGAAGCAATTTAGTGATCAAATTAGTTAAGTGAGGTAGTGTGCTAAAATTATGTGTGAAAAATATGTTAACCAAGTTAGTTATAAAAACAGTTTCAGGATACGGCTCAAGATATAGAGCTGTATCTATGATCAAACAATGAGCAGAAAAGTAAAGGTTGACACGTGATGTACGAGGAAAGCCCTTGATCAATCTAGATCGCCGGCACAAAACCTCGGGAGCTGACAATCGCAGTTGCCTTGTTCTTCTATTGCTTCAAATATCAGGATACAGTGTAGGATGTGGTGCAGATCAACTAGGTGTTACAATGTAATTCGATTACAAGGTTTTGTGTGTAGTGACTGCTGAAAGCTAGAGAGCAAAAGTATTCGAGAGTGTGTGAAAGTTTCGTTGTGCCTTAATCTGATCCGCCCCCATCTATTTATAGTAAAACAAATGTAACAAACTATCCTAAATAACCGGGATCCAGCGAATATTCCTCAGTCGAACGTTGTAGACCTAGTCTTTCGGGTTCAACGTCTCTCCCATAACAAATACGCCAGAGTCTTGAGGAGATGAAGTCCATTTGACCGTTGGCAAGTCCCAGTCTTTAACCTGCACGTGATTAATTCGATCAACCTCAGGATATCGCCCAAGATGTTAGCAATATCCTCGTCCAGCATCCTGGTCACAAATAAACAATAAAAAACAGGATATTGGTCAAGATATGTATGTTTAGAAAATGACCCATAACAATTGTCCCCAAATATATCGGTTGGTATACCAATCCAACGGATATATTTTAAAAGTTTTATCTCATAACTTAAGGCAATCAATACGACGAGACCCTTGAAATGACAGTGTGCAACTTCCAAGGCGCTATTTACTCTTTACCCCCTACATTTAGCCTATATCAACCGAGGGACTTCTCATTATGATTATCTTTATCTTCAACCGAATATCAGGTTCTTTTCTCTCTCTCTTTTCTATTTTCCTTGTTTACATCTCTTGTTCTCCGATTGTGATCCTCCATGGCGACCCGTACTAGATCGCAAATGGCGGATTCTGTTTCCCCTTTCCACAAACAAAATTTGCTTCAGAAACCTTCAAAGGAGGTGTGTTCTTTCGATAATTCCGACATCGCAGCCCTACGAGCTTCCAGTGCCTTTCCCACCGGGACAATCTTCCGTCCATTCGACCGAGAGCTCCGATCGGATTTTTGTTCCGACGAATGGGTCTGCTTTTTTGCCTACCCTTTCTCCATAGGACTTCAATACCCGTTTTCACCTTTTATTTCTCGTTTCTTCGAACTTACTGGCCTTAGCTTTGCCCAAATCATGCCCATGGTTTGGCGTATATTAGTTACCTTGGAAGGAATTAAGGCTCGCCATGTGCCTGACCTGTGCATCGAAGATTTGCCGATGGCTTATCGTTTAAGATCTCATGGTTCCAGCCGATTCCTTCTATTCTCTATTTCCAAAGATCCTCTCATCCTCAAAGCTACCAAGAACGAGGATAAGTGGACAAGAAAATTCTTCTTTGTGAAAAGAGACTCCATTGATAAGGGTTTTGACCTCCCTAAAAGATGGTTGACTTCTGGTAGGACTTAGGGTTTTAGGAATATCCCCAATCATATCCCGAACCTCCATCCTGAACCAATATCCTGATGTGTCTATTTCCTTTCTTGCAGCAAACTTCAAGGAACTAGCTCCCCCTAGTGCTGAATCAGAAGGAAGAATAAAAGAAATCTACAAGCTTCCAGAGGGTGAAAGAACCTTTAACCTGCTACTCACAAGCTCAAGTCAAAGATCAAGTTCCAACATGTCTGGTAAGCATATTTTCAGGAATTATCTTTATATTAAATCGATTATTATTTTTAGAGGTATAATAAGCCTAAAACATCTTCCCTTGTGCAGTGCCAGTTATTAACCTCGAAGGCTTCCAACTCGACGAGTTGGATAGCTACTCTAGCCTCGCGCCTACCAAGCAAGAATCCAATCCAAAGTCATCCGTCACACTGAAGCCTACCAGATCGAAGACCACCACTGCTCCCAAAGCTCCACCGGCATCCCGTACCCGGGCCTCTAGTTCCCGAAAGAGAAAAGAAGTTGAACCTCCCGCTACACTTCACGAGTTCCCATTTGAGAACCACGGGTTTACTGAATCCAGCAAATTTATGACCGGCTTTCTTAACCAGGTTAGTATCCTGACCTGTATCCTGCACCATATGCTAAGTAGAAATGTTCATTTAGAATAATGCCTGTTTCTTTACCTTGCAGGGCCTTGAACGCCTGGTATTCCTTTATGAGGACACATGTGGTTTAAACGTCATGCTAGAAAGCAAACTAAAGAAGGCTGAAGCTACCATCAAGGATCAAACAGCAATCGCCACCGCCAAATCTGAACACTACGAAGCTAAGTATAAGGCCATGACCCAAGATCACCAAGCTGCCATCCAAAAGATCACCCAAGAGGCTCAAGCTAAGTCTGACGCGGTCCAGGTTCAGCATGAACAAGATATGGCTTCATACCGGGAGAGCCTTAAGAATTCAGTCATCATCTCCCTCCTCCAGGCCAGACTGAAAATGGCTTACGAAGCTAGGGCTTTGGGCGTTGAATGCCCCTCATGGAACATCAAAGCCTGGGAGATGAAATTGAAAGATCTTGGCGGCAATCCGGTGGAGCCCCCTTCTAAACCTGTCGCAGAGGAGCCCACCAAGGTAACCGAGAAGGTGGATGATGCTGGTGCCTCAAAGGATGCCGGTGGTGATTCTGGAGAGAATGCTGATGGAAAGGATGCTGCTGATGATGCTGAGAAGAATGTTGGAAAGGATACCGGTGGAGATGTCACGATGAAGGAGGGAGCTGACCCTTAAATGCAGCGACGTGGGCGATGATGGATATATGTGCTGAGGCCGGAGCCCACTTTTTAAAATTTCATGGCTATGGTCTGTAGAACAATTTACATTTCCTGTCTTTGAACAATTTATATTTCCTGCATTAGAACAATATGATGACCAAAGGTGGATGGGTCCTAGGTTTTAGGATGAAGCCCTTGGTCATCAGTTAGTATAATCCGTTTTGAATATCGTAACGGTTGAAGGTGGACAGGTTTCGTTTTGAGATAAAACCTTCAACCGTTATGTAGGTATGGTAAAAACTAAACGTGAATTTGGCGGATGGGCCTTGGTTTGAGGTGAAACCAAAAGCACAACTTTTGACTTGTTAATAATATAACTATCTCTTGACTTATTTGTTGTTGCCTTTTAATTTCTGTCATGCATTCCTTAACGCAGATTTTAGCTTTGCAAAATATACTCAGTGATATATTATGAAAACTTTTATTAAATAAAACTTCCAAAAATTCAATCAACTTCAGAGAAAATTTTTCAAAATAAAAGAAAGTCCAATTTCCAAAACCTGTTTTGACAATTCTTGCTTGATCAAAGTTTCAAACCAGTACCAGCGTCAAATAACTTAATCAAATATCCAGAAAAGTATTTCGAAAATATATTTTGAAAATATATTCCGACAATTTATCCTAATCAGGATGTTTAACCTTTTACCAAACATAATACTGTTAAAAACTTAAACAACGTTTACAAAGGAAAGATCATACCAGGAATAGGGTATAACCCTATTTTTAAACTTCAATCCCCTTGTAACTCTTCTAATAAAGATGTCCCCTGTCTGAGACACTCAGTGTATTAGGTCCGAGCTTTATCCTTTGAGCTTTACACAATTGCCTCAGTAGGGATATCCCCTGTGCACAATGTCTTCGAATACTTAGAAATCTTTTGGTCATCAATTCCAATTGTATAGACAATTTTTCGTGTTACAGGGGTAAAACCCAAAAATGTACTGGAGATAAATCCCTCGTATCCTGGGGGAAATCGCAAATTTTCGTGCGCTACAGGTGGGAGTGTATAAACTCCAAGGCTTAGAAAGGTGAAAACCTTTAACCCTTAGAGAGTATGAAAATACCCTTTCGTGAGAGAGGGTGATCAATCCTCATATACCTTTAGGATTCAGGATATAGCCAATAGTAACGAAATTGTCAGCCACTTTTACATGGACTGGTCCCGCCACCTTGAACTATTCCCGAATAACTTGCGCTCCAGGCGGGGTGTTTAAACCCAATTCGGAAGAAAGGTGAATACCTTTAAACCTGTGAAGGGATCAGGATCCCTTATACGTGAGAGAGGGGGCCAATCCTCTAATCTTCCGAAGTATCCTGAGTGAGCATCCTGGAGCTATATCCTGGAGCATATACTGCAAAACATCCTTAAACTAAGGTGGGTGTTAGCTTGGCTAACACCCCTCCGATGCTTAAGTCAGTATTGGGTTCTAGATAATAAACAAATATATTTAAAAGAGATAGAATACATACCATTCTGAGATAGAAATTAAATTCTATTCTTACTTGAAATAGAGCTTTAAGTGTATTGCATTCCAGGATCTTGGTAGCATATCCCCCTCCATATCCTTGAGTCGGTATGCACCTGTTGGTGCATGTTATGTGACAACAGCGTTGGATTGGTCTTTGGATATTAAACGTGTTTGGGCCGCGAAGACTTATGAAGACTGAATGGAATTCGAGGTTGTTGAAGCCCAATCTTGTCCAAGTATGTATCAAGTTAAAGTCTGTTTAGTTTAGCCCGAATTATAAACAGAATTCGTATGGGCTTGGCCCAGTTCGAATTGTATGGTTGTGTGTATATAAACAACCTTTACCTAGAGTTTTAGGGTTAGACTTTTGGAGATTATTGAGAGCATTCGAATTGTGAGAGTTCTAGAACAAACAGAAATCGGCTGTTGGTTCGTGGAGATCTTTAGTGATTGTAAACGTTTTCGTTGGATAATCATAGAAGATCAGTTGGTAAATCGGTTCGTGTTCTTGTTTCTGTTTATTTGGTTTATCAAGGGGATTCCGCACCCTTGGTAGATTGTCAGTTTTGTTACGATCCATACGGGATACGGGGACCTACAATTGGTATCAGAGCGTTTGCTCTTGTGTACGGTTCAAAACTGATCGGAAAGAAACAAGTTTTTGGGTTGCAGTTTGGATTCACGAAGAACATCGAAGAACAGTCAAAATTTTTACGATTTTGATCTGTTTTGGTGTTATTTGGAAGTTGTTTGCTGATTTTTTGGAGTTTTAGTTGGAAAGTTATCAATCAGAAGATTCTACGGTTTAAAAGGTGCTGATTTTTCGAGATTTTGGTTGAAAAATAGCTGGTCTCGACTCAAGGTTGCAGGTCTCGACTCGTAACAAGTGATCTCGACTGGTACTGTTCACTCGCAACCAGAGGTCTCGACTTGTGCTGGTTGACTCGCAACCGTGATTGCGACTTGTGCTGGTTGACTCGCAACCGTGATTGCGACTTGTGCTGGTTGACTCGCAACTGTGGTGTCGACTCGAAACAAAGGTCTCGACTCGCAACAGTGGTTTCGACTCGCAACCGTGGTTTCGGCTTGTGCTGATTTGACTCGCAACTGTGGTCTCGACTCGAAACTAAGGTCTCGACTCGCAACAAGTGGTTTGAAAGTGGTGGAATTTTTCTAGGCAATCGTAGGAAAAATTTCACAGTTTCGTGTTTAGATAATTATCCGTAACTCATCTGGACAAACCGCTTGCACCGTTGGACTCCTTGGAAAAAAAAAAAAAAAAAAAAAAAAAAGACTCTGGAAAATCCTGAAATAGGTTTTAGACATTATATATCATTGGAATCGTAATCTCGAGACGAATCTAACGGTATAAATTAGTAAAAACAGGTTTCGGACTAAAATTGTACGGTTTAACCAGTCTGCTTAAGTTAAAATGTCGAACATGTCTAAATTGAACGAGCTTTTAAGGATGGAACACGAGGTAGGCACAACGAACAAACCACCTAAGATGATGAAGGTGGAGAATTACTTGACATGGAAGGATAGGTTTCAATCCTTTATTGAATATCAGGACACACGCATGTGGATTTGTATTGAAGATGGGTACACAAACCCTACACATGACTTTGAAGGCAGACCGCGTGTCACAGCCTATGTGAACATGCAAGAAAACGATAAAAGGATGTATGAGGCTGAAAAGAAAGCCTTGGCAGCTATCAAGATGTACCTACCTGATAGCATCAAACACACCTTTAAGAAGTACACTACTTCAAAAGAAATGTGGGATGCGCTAGAGAAGAGATATGAAGGGAATTCTGATGTCAAGAAGAACAAAATTGATCTACTGAAGAAGCAGTTTGCTGTGTTCAAGTACATGAAAAATGAGTCACTTGAGGACGTCATTACTCGATACTACCATCTGATGTCAGAATTGGACAATTATGATATAGATTGCTATTCTGACATAGAGAAAAATGACAAGCTGCTTGATGCTCTGCCTGCTAAATGGGATATTTACACTCTCATGATAAAGGGAGAAGCTGATTATGAAACGAAGGAACTGGAAGAAGTAGTTGGAAAGCTAAGAGCTTATGAGCTCAGCATGAAGAAGAAGGACACTGGATATGATCAGGTTCAAGATCCAGGGATTTACAATGGGCTTACATCTTCTTCATCTCACGATGCTTCTAGCGACTCTGCCACTGCTTTCCTCTCGCGTGAAACTGAGCAGGTCACAGTAAATGAGGATGGTGATGTATGTTTTGTAGCTGCTTCAGGAGGATCAACTGGAGCTAAGAGAACATCAACTGCTAAGCAAAGTAGTAGTTCAAAGTCAATGCCAATGAGTGTGAAGTCTGCTGAAGAGCATCTTGCTCTACTTGCTTCATTTGTTGCTTCTTACGAGAACTACATTCAGGGGAAGATATCTGATCCTGCCGTTTTAGATGAAGATTACGATCAGATTGACCCTGATGATCTTGAAGATATGGATTTGCAATGGCAAATGGCCATGATTACTAGAAGGGTGAAGAGGTTCATGAACAGAACTGGAAGGAAATTTGTAGGGAAAACTGTTGGTTTTGACAAGACCAAAGTGAGGTGCTTTAACTGTCAAAGTTATGGTCATTTTGCTAGGGAATGTCAGAAACAAAAGAATGAAACCTCAAGTCAGAGTTCAAACAATAGAAATTCATCAAACAACTCTAACTCAAGAGCGCTGATCTCTACTGCACGAGAAGGTTCATATGACTGGAGTATTCACTTGGAAAATGATGAGAATGTCACTCAAGCATTTATGGCAGAGATTGTTCCCGTTGATGAAGCTGAAGCTAACATAAATGCTGAAGTTGAGAAAAGAGAAGCTGAGGTAGATAATGCAGATCAGACAACAGATGCTGAAAAAGAAAAACCAAAGTCTGAGCATGAAATGGATGATGAAAAGGAAGCAGATGAGAAAGATGAAATCATCAAAAGAATGGAAGCTCAACTTGCTGCTCTTATGGCCAACTCAGACAAATCGACAGGAGAGGTAAGTAACTCTGCTACTTCTGTTTGCTTAAAGTGTCGTGAATTACAGGGTGAAGTTGACAGGTTGTCAACTCAAAACAAAAGTCTGGTGAGCGAAATATCTAACGTA
Source organism: Helianthus tuberosus (assembly GCA_030545235.1). Classification (NCBI taxonomy): domain Eukaryota; kingdom Viridiplantae; phylum Streptophyta; class Magnoliopsida; order Asterales; family Asteraceae; genus Helianthus; species Helianthus tuberosus. The sequence goes on along the minus strand of CM060442.1, from coordinate 216,997,092 downwards.
AAAGAATCAAATTTCTTTGCAAAAAGAAATGAGTCATCATATTTGAAAAAGATAAAAGGCTATGAAGCTGAAATTGAAGTTTTAACCTGTAAACTAAACGAAAAACTTCAAGTCATAGACTTAGCTCATGACATGATGGCTGAGAAAACAAAAGAAATTTCTGAAAAATGCAAAGAGTTGTCAGATGCACAACTCAAAATTGTTGAACTCGAAAAGAAATTAGGTTAATTCAGGGATTCTACTTTTGTTATGAAACACATGATGGGTGGGTTAAAGAAGAGTAATGACAAGACAAGTGTGGGATTCAAGGGCTTCAATGAAGTTCCACCTCCTCTTAGTTATGACTATTCTTTCTTACCTGATGAAGATGAGTTCACAGACTTTCTGTCAACATCACCAAGTAGTTTCACCTCTAGTCAAGGTGATGTGTTTGAAGGTAATGATGCTAAGAAGGAGAATAACAGCAAACCTGTTTTAAAACAGAAACATTCAAATCCTAAGAATAAAAATTCAACTTTTGTTAAAAGGGTTAATTTTGTTCAAGGAAGTGATATGAAAAACGAAACAGCTGTTATAGAAAATGAATCAAATGTAGAGTTTGCTAAAAACAAAAACATAGAAAATCTTGAAACTAAGCAAACTGAACCAAATCCTTCTAAGGCATCATCATCTAAACCAGAATCTAGTTCAAAGGCTTCAGCTAAGAAGTCTTCGAATAAGAGATCGTGCTTCAAATGTCACACCAAGGGACATGTAGCTAGCTGCTGTCCTAACAAAAAGGTTGAAGCACAAGTTAGTGAGAAACAAAGAGGGAAATCACCTGAGAAGCAAGGTGATAATGAGGAGAAAGTCTCAAGTTCTCCAAAGCAATCTGCTCCAAAGCAACAATCGGGTGTTGCTGGTGGTGTAGATAAGACTGAAAAAGGAACTCCACAAGTTCCTCGTTTTCAAAGAAATCAACCAAGATTTCAGCCTGAATCTACATCAGGCAGATATGAAAGACCAAGAAGTAGTTCACCAAGAATGAACAACCAAAATTCAAATAATTTTAGAAGTCAAGGTCAATATCAAAATCGATACCAAAATAATGGTTGTCGAAATTTTTATAACAATGGCTTTCGAAATTACAACAATCAAGGTTCTTGGAATCAAAATCAAAGTTTTCAAAGGTCACATAGTCCAAACACAAACAGGTACCCTCAGGACCAGAGACCTTATGGAAATCATGCCCCATTTCCATCAACAGGCCCAAGATCCAAGACTCCACCTAGGAGTGATGGATACTGGATGGATGTTCCTGTAGTTGATGAATCTGGAAGACCCAAGACCATTAAGGCTTGGGTCCCCCAATCTAACTAATCTTTTGGTTGGTGTGTGCAGGAGCTGCTAAGGAGGATTATCAACTTATGGTATGTTGATAGTGGCTGCTCTAGGCACATGACGGGGGATGCGAGGTTGTTTTCTGAATTTGAAGAATATGATGGTGGACATGTAAATTTTGCTGGTGCTAAAGGTGGTAGGATAACTGGACGAGGAAAAGTGACGAATGGGAAGATCACTTTGGACAAAGTGAACTATGTTGAGCAGCTTAAGCACAATCTGATGAGCGTGTCACAAGTCTGCGACAAGGGTCACTCGGTCCATTTTACAAAAACTGAGGCATTGGTGTTGAAACCGGGTTTGGTTATTCCGGACGATTGGATAGTGATGCGTGCACCGAGGAAAAATGATACTTATGTCATGGACATGGGTGCCAAGGATCCAACTGCTGCGGTGGCGTGTTTGTTGTCAAAAGCATCTGAAGCTGAATCTATGTTGTGGCACAGACGCATGGCCCATATTCACTACCGCAAAATGAATTATATCATAAAAAATGAGCTAGTGAAAGGGGTTCCATTGCTGAGGTTTCAAGTGGAAGATAAATGTCTTCCATGTCAAAAGGGAAAACAACACAAGAAACCTCATAAGTCTAAAACAGTAAATTCCATTAATGCCCCTTATGAATTACTTCATATGGATTTATTCGGTCCAGTGAACGTGAGGAGCATAGGTGGAAAGTACTACTGTCTGGTTGTCACTGATGATTACTCACGTTATTCATGGGTTTTCTTTTTAGGTACAAAAGATGAAACAGCAGAGATGTTGATAGATCTTTTTACAAAATTGGAAAACGTCCATGATGCAAGGATCAAGAGGATAAGGAGTGATAATGGCACAGAGTTCAAGAATCGGATTCTGGATCTCTACTGTCTTCGAAAGGGAATAGAACATCAATATTCAGCTCCTTATACTCCTCAACAGAATGGAGTCGCTGAGAGGAAAAACAGGACGTTGATTGAAGCCGCTAGGACTATGCTTTCAGATTCAAAGCTACCAGTTCTTTTCTGGGGAGAAGCTGTGAATACAGCTTGCTATGTCCTAAACAAAGTGTTAACCGTTAAACGTTTTAACAAAACTTGTCATGAGTTGATGTTTAACGAAAAACCAAACTTAACAGGCTTTGAACCATTTGGATTACCCTGCACCATTGTGCGAAACAAAGATAAAAAAAAATTCGGTGAGGTGGCTGACGAAGGCTACTTTCTGGGTTACGTGCCTGGCACACCGAATAAAAGGGTTTTTAATCTAAAAACTGGTAAAATTGAGGTTGTTTTTAATGTGGAAATTACTTCCTACAAACCTCAACAATCAACGAGTGGTCCTGCTATATTATATGATTATGAAAGTGTTTTTAAATCATTTAATATTCCTGAGGTTTCTGATGCAGATGATTCTCAGCTGATTCAAACAGTGGTATGTGAAGACGATGAAGGCGAATTCATGCCTAGATCGAATGTTGATATTTCAGATGCTCCGGAAATTTCCCAAGGTGCTGCTGATCCTGATTCAAGTGATAGTGACTCTGAACCTATTCAGGGGGAGGAGTTTGTTAATCCGTTTGCAAATCAGAATATTCAGGGGGAGGTTGGATCAAACCTGGGTGATAATCTTGAAGTTGATGCAGTTGCTTCTACACGAGCAAATAGAGATCATCCAGTTGACATGATACTTGGAGATCCTACTGCAGGTGTTCAGACGAGAAGAAGCATAGCAGCGAATTCTGGGTTATTTGTTTCGATTGAGAAGACTGGGATAGTGAATGAATGCTTGTATAGTTGCTTTATTTCCCAAGAGGAGCCGAAGAACATTCACATGGCTCTTATAGACAATTCATGGGTTGAAGCTATGCAAGAAGAATTGGCCCAGTTTGCGAAGTTGAAGGTTTGGGAGTTAGTGGACCTTCCTAAAGGTGAAAGAGAGATTGGCACTAAGTGGGTGTTTAAGTGCAAGAAGGATGATAGAGGTATTGTCACACGCAACAAGGCTCGGTTAGTGGTAAAAGGGTTCAATCAGCAAGAAGGGATAGATTATAATGAAGTGTTTGCACCAGTGGCAAGGTTGGAGGCAATTCGTTTGTTTCTAGCTTTCGCTTCATTCAAGGGCTTTAAAGTTTTCCAACTAGACGTGAAGAGTGCATTTCTTTACGGGAAAGTCCAAGAGGTGGTGTATGTCTCACAGCCAGATGGGTTCGTTGATCCAGACTATCCAGATCGAGTTTACAAACTTGATAAGGCTTTATATGGGTTACATCAAGCTCCTAGGGCATGGTACGAGACACTGTCTACACATCTGATCAAGAATGGTTTTGAGAGAGGTCAGATTGACAGTACACTGTTCATCAAGAGAAAGAAGGAAGATTTTCTGCTGGTACAGGTATATGTGGATGACATCATCTTTGGGTCATCAGATGAGAACATGTGTAAGGAGTTTGAACAGGTGATGAAGAGTAAGTTTGAAATGAGTGCTATGGGTGAGCTGTCTTACTTTCTGGGATTACAAGTTGAACAGAAGGAGGATGGGATGTTTATTCATCAAACAAAGTATGTGTATGACATTTTGGATCGGTTCAAAATGAATGATTGCTCTACTTTCAACACACCCATTTGCGAAAATCACAATCTCGGCCCAGATCATGAAAGTACTGAAGATGTTGATCCTACTCAATACAGGGCGATGATTGGTTCTCTAATGTACTTGACTGCTTCAAGACCTGACATCATGTTTGCCGTATGCTTGTGTGCCAGATATCAGGCGAATCCGAAAGAGTCACACATGAAAGCAGTGAAGCGTATTCTTCGTTACTTGAAGGGGAAACCTAAACTTGGGTTATGGTATCCAGCTGATAGTGATTTGAGGTTCATTGCTTACACTGATTCAGACTTTGGAGGATGCAAATCAAACAGAAAGTCTACAACAGGTGGTTGTCAGTTCTTAGGAGGCAGGATCGTGTCTTGGCAATGCAAGAAGCAATCCTGTGTGTCTACATCTACGTGTGAAGCTGAATATATTGCTGCGGGCAGCTGTTGCTCTCAGGTCCTCTGGATTCAACAGCAGATGCGCGATTACGGTTTGGATTTCACTCGTACTCCTATTATGATAGATAATAATGCCACTATATCACTCACAAACAATCCCGTAAAGCACAGTAGAACTAAACATATTGACATACGTCATCACTTTATACGGGATTGTGCTGAAAAACGACTAATTGAATTACATCGAGTCGACACAGAAGATAACCTTGCTGATCTTTACACAAAAGCTTTTGATCGAGCTCGCTTTGAACACTTAGTCGAACTCAACGGGATGAGGAATCCTGAATAACTGGTTTTTCATAAGAATTTTGTAAATAGTTTACTGTTTTTTTTAAAAACCAAAAATACAAAAACATTGAAAAATCAAAAACATAAAAAAAATAGAAAATCAAAAATGAGTTTTCACTGTGTGAAAAAGAAGAAATGATAGTACATCAGCAAGTTAGACTGTCACACTCGAACTGAATTAAATTGCTTAAGTGTGATAGCAGTTTCATCATATGATGTACCAGTAGGCAAAATCATGAAATAATCAACTTACCAAAGTGATTTAAACATAAAAGCACTGAGTATGAGTGGGGAACACATCAGTGGTGTATGGTTTACATGACCTTAAATCTTGCGTTGATAGATTGCCAAAATCTGAAGTTTTGGGTCTTTATACTGATATTTCATCTAGGGATATCTTGACTGTTTTTCTGTTCAGAACTAAAATTGTACATGAACCCAGGAAAGAAAGTCACTTGGAATTAGCTCATTTCTATTTGAATGTCTGTATGTTGTCCCGATACACACAATTTTGATCTGATTCTGAAATCTTCTCTGAAAAAAGTCGTGTACCTCCTCTGCTGCATCCAGATATATGCTGACCTGGAGGTGCTAGGCAACGACAACTTCTGCTGCATCCAGATACATGCTGACCTGGCTGTACGTTGTCGCACTATAGATCTAATACACCCGAAAGAGGCCCTCAAGTGCCCAAATGAAACCCAATAACCAACTGATCTTCTATGATTATCCAACGAAAACGTTTACAATCACTAAAGATCTCCACGAACCAACAGCCGATTTCTGTTTGTTCTAGAACTCACACAATTCGAATGCTCTCAATAATCTCCAAAAGTCTAACCCTAAAACTCTAGGTAAAGGTTGTTTATATACACACAACCATACAATTCGAACTGGGCCAAGCCCATACGAATTCTGTTTATAATTCGGGCTAAACTAAACAGACTTTAACTTGATACATACTTGGACAAGATTGGGCTTCAACAACCTCGAATTCCATTCAGTCTTCATAAGTCTTCGCGGCCCAAACACGTTTAATATCCAAAGACCAATCCAACGCTGTTGTCACATAACATGCACCAACAAACTCCCCCTTGACAATAGCTTGCAAAGGAAACTTTAGTCTTCAGAATCTCACAGTCTTTTGGTCTTTGGATAGCGTCAGCTTCAACATGAATTCTGTCAGCAACAGACTCCCCCTAAGCTGATGTAGCCAATCACCAAATCTTCCAAGTTTTGATTCAACATTCCAAATAAGTCTTCACAGCATCCATTCTGCATTGTAGAAGGAGGACTCTACCAAGCAGCAACAAACTCCTCATCTCTTCAAAGCAACTTCTCATCAACAAACTGCTTCAATCTGTATACTATAAAACAAACATCTCGAGAAACCATAAGAATTTTTCAACATAGTTAAGGAATTATTATTATTCAAGAGATAGTTAAACTGTATAACAGATTAAGCACTTTCCAATCCAACACCAACACGCACAAATTTTAAACAAACACCTTATAACCTGCATCATTTCAAAATTTTGAACCCACTTACTAACACCGTCTCCCCCTATCAGTAACAACTCCTCCACGAATAACAGTTTTCCGTACATTAAGAATTTTAAACAGAAAAAGACACTATTTTTGTATTTTTGTATTTTTCTGAAAGCAAATAAATACGAAAAGCAATAAACACTCTATTTTTGTGAGAATCACCGGTAAGAAGATCATATCAGCACAATTAAACTGTTTCACACTATTAGATAATTCTTTATTTAATTTTTCGTGAAAAGCAGTTCAAGACGATTACCAGTATGTTTGTCCACTTAAACAAAATGCATGAACATTTCAAGAACCATTACCGTATGATACGTTAAGGTAATTTTATTTCTGATATACTAGTGTGTCCCACTTCAGGATATACCCCCACGATCAAGGTATGCACAAAGATTCATCGTAGTAGGTGAGTATACTGAAGTCATCCTTTAAGATATCCTGACAGTGCCTAGGTCTGCATATAATCTGTTTTATCATGTTTTGATTGCTTAACAATGAACACCCAAATAAATACTAATCAAATCCTGGAAATATAAACAACACACTCTATCATGCAAGTATCTTCCCTACCACATATTTCACAAGTCCAATCCAGATTTCTGAAATCTTAACTGGGAATAGGTTGAGAAGAGAACAGAATAGATCTTTAGGAGAGATGGTATAATATACAAATCAAATGAGTTTTCTCAGTTTGATATAGGTTTATTGGGTTTCATTTGGGCACTTGAGGGCCTCTTTCGGGTGTATTAGATCTATAGTGCGACAACGTACAGCTAGGTCAGCATGTATCTGGATGCAGCAGAAGCTGTCGTTGCCTAGCACCTCCAGGTCAGCATATATCTGGATGCAGCAGAGGAGATACACGACTTTTTTCAGAGAAGATTTCAGAATCAGATCAAAATTGTGTGTATCGGGACAACATACAGACATTCAAATAGAAATGAGCTAATTCCAAGTGACTTTCTTTCCTGGGTTCATGTACAATTTTAGTTCTGAACAGAAAAACAGTCAAGATATCCCTAGATGAAATATCAGTATAAAGACCCAAAACTTCAGATTTTGGCAATCTATCAACGCAAGATTTAAGGTCATTAAACCATACACCACTGATGTGTTCCCCACTCATACTCAGTGCTTTTATGTTTAAATCACTTTGGTAAGTTGATTATTTCATGATTTTGCCTACTGGTACATCATATGATGAAACTGCTATCACACTTAAGCAATTTAATTCAGTTCGAGTGTGACAGTCTAACTTGCTGATGTACTATCATTTCTTCTTTTTCACACAGTGAAAACTCATTTTTGATTTTCTATTTTTTTTATGTTTTTGATTTTTCAATGTTTTTGTATTTTTGGTTTTTTAAAAAAACAGTAAACTATTTACAAAATTCTTATGAAAAACCAGTTATTCAGGATTCCTCATCCCGTTGAGTTCGACTAAGTGTTCAAAGCGAGCTCGATCAAAAGCTTTTGTGTAAAGATCAGCAAGGTTATCTTCTGTGTCGACTCGATGTAATTCAATTAGTCGTTTTTCAGCACAATCCCGTATAAAGTGATGACGTATGTCAATATGTTTAGTTCTACTGTGCTTTACGGGATTGTTTGTGAGTGATATAGTGGCATTATTATCTATCATAATAGGAGTACGAGTGAAATCCAAACCGTAATCGCGCATCTGCTGTTGAATCCAGAGGACCTGAGAGCAACAGCTGCCCGCAGCAATATATTCAGCTTCACACGTAGATGTAGACACACAGGATTGCTTCTTGCATTGCCAAGACACGATCCTGCCTCCTAAGAACTGACAACCACCTGTTGTAGACTTTCTGTTTGATTTGCATCCTCCAAAGTCTGAATCAGTGTAAGCAATGAACCTCAAATCACTATCAGCTGGATACCATAACCCAAGTTTAGGTTTCCCCTTCAAGTAACGAAGAATACGCTTCACTGCTTTCATGTGTGACTCTTTCGGATTCGCCTGATATCTGGCACACAAGCATACGGCAAACATGATGTCAGGTCTTAAAGCAGTCAAGTACATTAGAGAACCAATCATCGCCCTGTATTGAGTAGGATCAACATCTTCAGTACTTTCATGATCTGGGCCGAGATTGTGATTTTCGCAAATGGGTGTGTTGAAAGTAGAGCAATCATTCATTTTGAACCGATCCAAAATGTCATACACATACTTTGTTTGATGAATAAACATCCCATCCTCCTTCTGTTCAACTTGTAATCCCAGAAAGTAAGACAGCTCACCCATAGCACTCATTTCAAACTTACTCTTCATCACCTGTTCAAACTCCTTACACATGTTCTCATCTGATGACCCAAAGATGATGTCATCCACATATACCTGTACCAGCAGAAAATCTTCCTTCTTTCTCTTGATGAACAGTGTACTGTCAATCTGACCTCTCTCAAAACCATTCTTGATCAGATGTGTAGACGGTGTCTCGTACCATGCCCTAGGAGCTTGATGTAACCCATATAAAGCCTTATCAAGTTTGTAAACTCGATCTGGATAGTCTGGATCAACGAACCCATCTGGCTGTGAGACATACACCACTTCTTGGACTTTCCCGTAAAGAAATGCACTCTTCACGTCTAGTTGGAAAACTTTAAAGCCCTTGAATGAAGCGAAAGCTAGAAACAAACGAATTGCCTCCAACCTTGCCACTGGTGCAAACACTTCATTATAATCTATCCCTTCTTGCTGATTGAACCCTTTTACCACTAATCGAGCCTTGTTGCGTGTGACAATACCTCTATCATCCTTCTTGCACTTAAACACCCACTTAGTGCCAATCTCTCTTTCACCTTTAGGAAGGTCCACTAACTCCCAAACCTTCAACTTCGCAAACTGGGCCAATTCCTCTTGCATTGCTTCAACCCATGAATTATCTTTAAGAGCCATGTGAATGTTCTTCGGCTCCTCTTGGGAAATAAAGCAACTATACAAGCATTCATTCACTATCCCAGTCTTCTCAATCGAAACAAATAACCCAGAATTCGCTGCTATGCTTCTTCTCGTCTGAACACCTGCAGTAGGATCTCCAAGTATCATGTCAACCGGATGATCTTTATTTGCTCGTGTAGTAGCAACTGTATCGACTTCTAGATTATCACCCAGGTTTGATCCAATCTCCCCCTGAATATTCTGATTTGCAAACGGATTAAGGAACTCCTCCCCCTGAATAGGTTCAGAGTCACTATCACTTGAATCAGGATCAGCAGCACCTTGGGAAATTTCCGGAGCATCTGAAATATCAACATTCGATCTAGGCATGAATTCGCCTTCATCGTCTTCACATACCACTGTTTGAATCAGCTGAGAATCATCTGCATCAGAAACCTCAGGAATATTAAATGATTTAAAAACACTTTCATAATCATATAATATAGCAGGACCACTCGTTGATTGTTGAGGTTTGTAGGAAGTAATTTCCACATTAAAAACAACCTCAATTTTACCAGTTTTTAGATTAAAAACCCTTTTATTCGGTGTGCCAGGCACGTAACCCAGAAAGTAGCCTTCGTCAGCCACCTCACCGAATTTTTGTTTATCTTTGTTTCGCACAATGGTGCAGGGTAATCCAAATGGTTCAAAGCCTGTTAAGTTTGGTTTTTCGTTAAACATCAACTCATGACAAGTTTTGTTAAAACGTTTAACGGTTAACACTTTGTTTAGGACATAGCAAGCTGTATTCACAGCTTCTCCCCAGAAAAGAACTGGTAGCTTTGAATCTGAAAGCATAGTCCTAGCGGCTTCAATCAACGTCCTGTTTTTCCTCTCAGCGACTCCATTCTGTTGAGGAGTATAAGGAGCTGAATATTGATGTTCTATTCCCTTTCGAAGACAGTAGAGATCCAGAATCCGATTCTTGAACTCTGTGCCATTATCACTCCTTATCCTCTTGATCCTTGCATCATGGACGTTTTCCAATTTTGTAAAAAGATCTATCAACATCTCTGCTGTTTCATCTTTTGTACCTAAAAAGAAAACCCATGAATAACGTGAGTAATCATCAGTGACAACCAGACAGTAGTACTTTCCACCTATGCTCCTCACGTTCACTGGACCGAATAAATCCATATGAAGTAATTCATAAGGGGCATTAATGGAATTTACTGTTTTAGACTTATGAGGTTTCTTGTGTTGTTTTCCCTTTTGACATGTAAGACATTTATCTTCCACTTGAAACCTCAGCAATGGAACCCCTTTCACTAGCTCATTTTTTATGATATAATTCATTTTGTGGTAGTGAATATGGGCCATGCGTCTGTGCCACAACATAGATTCAGCTTCAGATGCTTTTGACAACAAACACGCCACCGCAGCAGTTGGATCCTTGGCACCCATGTCCATGACATAAGTATCATTTTTCCTCGGTGCACGCATTACTATCCAATCGTCCGGAATAACCAAACCCGGTTTCAACACCAATGCCTCAGTATTTGTAAAATGGACCGAGTGACCCTTGTCGCAGACTTGTGACACTCTCATCAGATTGTGTTTA